>CM038463.1:100739981-101177023 GCA_021464415.1 Lonicera japonica | reverse complement strand
AACAAAAAGGAAATAAGTGATTGAAAATCACTCGCTTGAATACATTTGTAAGGGGGGTATGGAAAAAGACGTATCCCCTTTATTCCTTCGTATTGTTTCTTTTCAATATTGGGAGAAATTGGAGGGAAAATAAAAGATTTTAATAAAATATTTACCATCTTCTAAATTTAATCATAATTTGTTAACAATATATTAAACCACATTCCTTTTCTTTCTTTTCTTCTCTCTACTCAGACAATAATTGTTTTCATTCCTTTATTTCCCCTCCTTAGCTATGCAAACAAAAATAAAATTAAAACCATTCATTTATGTTCCATTCCATTCATTTCCCTCCTAATTAACCATTTAATTTCCATTCTCTCCCCTCTCCCCTCAATCCAACCAGCCGTCGGTCTTAAATTGATATTTTTATCGTGACTTTTTTATTATTTTAAGAAAATACTAGTTTAATTTAATCAATTGTCAAAAATGTAAGTTGTTTTATATTGTGAGATTTGGTGTATTTAGTATGGAGTATGTTCCAAGAACGACAAGAAACTATTGATTTGAGATATTTTAGAAGAGACTAAAAGTGAGACCATCAATTTTAAATAGAGTAAATACTATTTTGCCTACAACTATATTATAAGTGTCTTTTAGTGCTAATTTATGTCCAATGTAATGCTAACATATTAATACTATCTTACGCCTACACCTAGGGGTGTAAACAGAGATAATACGAATCGATATTATACCATCCATTAATTTTCATATCCTTTTTAAATATGGACATGTTACTCCTTTTAAAAAATATATATATATAAGAATTAGTCAATTAGCTTAGTCTTAATACGTAAACTTTTGACTGAGAAAACAATTTACAAGATACAATTTGAAAAATGAAATAAAGCATGGGAGAATGTATCCATGTAACTACTAACATTTTATATCCAGCCCTGTGATGAATGATGATTGACGGTGTAAGAGTTAAAAGACGCAAAGTCTCGTCTTTGTGGCTACGGATAATTAATAAAAAACAAATACTCTCATTATTTGTATTCTTACTCATATTCAGTTCTCGAATATTTAAAATTATCATCTGAAACCCCTCTCTCGAGTAGGACCAGTTCTAGGGATTTTGGAACCTCAAACGAAATTTAATATGAACGAAAATTGGGCCCTATATCATTGTTTCTCCTTTAACAAAACAATCTTAAAATCATATTATTTAATAATTTGAAGCCAAAGGCTCCAAAAAATAGACCCAATCAATTATCGAATTTCAAAAAAAATAAAATTAAGGCAACAATTAAGTGACTAAGTGTGGCGTGGAGGTGGAGGCTGGAGTCATGTTGCTGTGGTCGTTGACGCCTGACAGAGCTGAACGGAGGTGGGGTGAAAACCAGAAAAGAAGAAGAAAATTAGAAGGGAGGAGAGAGAACATGAGAGTTGCATTTCACATTTTCACTCACTTTTATTCAATATTTCAATGTGTAAATTTTATTTTTTTAAAGAGCCCCTAAACTTTGTTTTTCTTACAATTAGGTACCCTTAATTATAAATTTTTACATATAAACCCTTAATTTTTTTTTTGTTGTCCCATGTCAAAGTGGGGCCCTAAGCATAGATTAAGAAGGCACTCTAGCCGGCTCTACTCTCGAATATCTATTCAAATAGGTATCTACAAAATTCAAATGCATAATATACTATAAAGGTATTCTTAAATGCACCCACAATGTCAATCTTCTCACTCTAGTATAAAAATATTTTCTTCTCACCCCATCAAATTTTTAAAAACTCTTGCATTTCACCCCAATAGTGGGGTGAGTTTACTAAAATAATGCAAGGATAATAAAGTTTCGCCGATAAAAGTAAAAACATTAAATATTATTAAATTTTGCATTAATGTAAGACATCAAGAAAAAAATTTACACCGTTTTTAATAAATTTCAATTAAAAATTCCTTCTAAATAGTACCTCTAAAAATACAAACTATTAATTGTGATAAATATAATTTTAGCAATTATATAAATTTCATTAAATTCTTTCAACTAAAAATCCATTACTTCAAATGTTATTAATTTTATATTTCAAATTTTTTTTATAAATTTTTTTATACCACATAAGTAAATATAAATCTTAATTCTTTACACCAAAACATTAAATGATCAATTTGTTATGTGTAAATATATATATATATATATCATATAAAAAAAATTGAGTCGTGCTGAATATAGAAATTATGTCCAAGAGAAATTGGTTAAAGAAAAAAAAATCCTTAAAGAACAATTTAATAGTAAACACTTCAAAATAAAAAATAAAAAACTCAATATAATTATCATTTGCATCACATAACAACCAAAACTACACAAAATTAAAAATAATAATTGAGAATCTTAAGCAAATACAAATAGGCTAATTAAATCTATTATGTTTAAAAGGATATATATATACACGAAAACAACACCCTAAAATTCTAAAGCCATGCAAGATCTGAAAAACCAAAATCAGGCACACTACGAAAATAAGATCAAAAGAGTAATCATTCCAAATCAAAAATTAAATCTAACAAAATCCAATCAAATATAAAAATCTGCTTACGCTTTGTAATTTGTTGGCTATGCCCCATCTGTGTCTTTCAGGTTTGCTCTGTAAGATGATTGTTTCATAGTTGTGTTGGTGTTTTGTTGTTAAAAAAAAAAACACTTGCGCAAAAAGAGGTTAATAACGACAATTTTTTCTTATGATAGAAATCGGGGTGAAAAGAAAGTATTTTGACGCTATTTTTTAAGTTATGTTTGACTTTATTTTAAATTTTACTAAGGTAAAAAATACTAATTTTATGGATGTATTTAAAAACACTTAATAAAATATTTGAACCCTACCCGCATTTAGAAGCTGAGCAGGTGATCATCTTAGCTGTATAGTATTTTAATAGGAGTGACCAATAGGTGTATTATTTTATTTTTCCATTTAATATTCTACGTATTAAAGTTCCAATGTCAGATTCTTTTTTTTCCCTTGGTACTGACTTCTATTATAACTCTAGTTGCCATTTATTGGATTTAATTTAAAAATGAGCTCTTTCGTAGCAATTGCGTTCTTTCAATTCCCTAAATGTGTGTATATCCTTGTGGGTGTGCTTTTTCCTTGTTTTCTTTGGCACGTAGATTCCTTGTTAAAATAATGTTGGTGGATTGAATTGATATATTTAATTGAAAAATGAGGTGGATTTATGTTTTTGATACGAATTAATTTAGTATTTCAGTCAAGTGGACTCGAGAGGTCTTCTTTTGTTATAGGTACATCTTCACCTTGCAACTTTAAAAAACATATCCATTTGGATAAAGAAAGAGGCATGGAGATTGATCGTTTCGGTTAGACTTGGCAAAGTCACACGATAACACAACACGAATCGATACGAATTTACAAAGGTACCTTTAATGAATTCGGGTGGTTATTGAGTTCACTAGTTTGACACGAAATGATAATAAATTAGTTACTGGTTAACAAATTTGGGAGACTATTATAATTAGTAGAATTAAATATTGAATCACGTTAGGATTTGTATATATTTTAGGATTTATAAATGTTAACCCTACATTTTTTGGTAATTTTAGTTCCCACTCATCTTATTTCCAGTGAATTTTTTTTAGCTTAATAGATACTATCATGTAGTGTCGTGTTACTGACAATAAACCAAGTCATAAAAATTCGAAAAACATCCCCCATTAACTTATCAGGTCATATTCTGGTGGAGGCCGGAAAAAACGCCATGCATTCGTTAAAATTCGACACAAACTAACTCGTTGCTAGGTCTAATTTTAACCATAAACATCGATTGGCCATTGAAGAATTTGAACATAAACATGATATTGGTGACAATAGTGTATCAAATATATCATTTATTTCAATAAATCGGTTGGTAAATTGTTCTTGTTAAATGCGAATACCACATTCTGTGACTCTTTAATAATCCGCGTTCGATTAAAGTACTAAAATTGGACTCAACTAACATAAGAATCAAAGATTTGGATAGAAGACAAATACAAGTGGGCCTAGACTCCAAATTTGGAGAGAAATAGTGAAATCGCATATGAACCATGTACCGAATTTTCCGGTTTATATTTTCCAAAATAAAATTTTGTATTTCGGGAAGGTATACTTTTCGTTTGAATATTACATAATCTTTCGACTTCATAGCTTTTATATGTAGGGGAAGGATCTTAAGAGAACTAATATTTTGGTCTTTAAATGCATATGTTGAATATGCTTAAACTGGCTTGGACAAGACCAAACTACGCATAAATTGACCGAACTACCTTTGGGACTTTGAACTGTTGTCTTCCATTCAATATGCATAAACTATGGCAGTAAATTTGAACGGAACTAGAGACCGGATATTTGTACCACAGGGAACATTTGATCTTCAAAAGTTTACTTATTGTCTCACTGTGTAATGTATACATAATTTTATATCTGATTTAGGTTTAATAGGTCTGATTTAGGTTTGATTGATTTAGTTAATTGTATATTAATTGTTTAATTGATTTAGCTTTGAATGTGCCCGTATTTATTGTTGGAAAGAGAGTGTAATGCATCTGAATCCAAACCACATATTAATTGTTGGAAAGAGAGATTAATGCCGGTATTTTTAAGTTTATTCAAATTGCGCACTCCTGGTTGGAAATTCCTGACTATGCCACTGATTGTGTTTGTAATATTATTTTTTTGTTACATTTGATCCTCAAAGTTTGAGTCAAATTGTAATTTCATCAGAAATTAGACGTGCCGTCAATTATTTGGACGGAAAATTCATTTTTTGCCACATGAACCACATAAATTTTCTATTCAAAAAACTGACTGAGCATCCAATTTTAGATGAAAGTGCAATTTGGCTAAAAGTTTGAGGACCAAAATGTAGTAAAAGAAACATTAGGAACCAAAGTAGATAACATGTAAAGTTGGTTTTCCTTCCAGCTGTACTAGCGTAAAATGTTGTTGCTCATCTCTAAAATATCCTTTTGCTAATCTCTAGAAGAAAGTCTCCTTAATTTTGTTTCAGGTACTACAAGAAGTACTACTCCATTTACAGAGAGATGGAAATTGAACACTTCAGCCATGAACATCCATTGACCCTTGGAAAAGAGAAGCATCAGCAAGCTGATGGCAGTGGTGATGATAAAATTCAAAAATCACAAATCGATCTGCGCTGGTTGTTTGGAACCAATAATATTATCCTCCTCTTCTTACGCCGGTGCTTATTACAGTTGTGACGAGTGTAAGTTTTTTCTTCACAAATTATGCGCTGAACTTCCTATGGAGATGAACCACCCCTCGCACCCCAGACACATGGTTAAACTCTCTACAGATCGGAGCTGCAAATGTCAAGTGTGCGATTGTAGGTGGAAAAACTTCACCTACAGTTGCTCCATATGTAACTTTGACATCGATGTGATTTGTGCTACTCTGATGGAGCGCAAGATTGATCACGTTAGTCACAAACACTCCTTATTTCGACAGCGAAAGCCGGGCTTGTTTAGGTGCAGTGCTTGCGATAGGGGACACCGAGGCGTCTTCTATCAATGTCTCACTTGCCTCCACTTCTTTATCCACGAGGAATGCTTTTCTTTACCAACCACATTTAAAAATAGTTATTATGATGATCACCCTCTTATTCTCACCTATTCTCTTCCATCTGAATATGTCACGTTTCGGAATTATTGTGAAATTTGCACCACCGGTATAAACCTTCGATACTGGGTACGTATATTATTGTGCTGTATGCAGATTTTTTGCTCATGTGCATTGTGCAACTTCACAGCTCGAGCCTTTTGTGTCTATACTTTTGCCCCGTAAGCAGTTCTTCCCATTTGCCCAAAAACCTATCAAATTCTTTTCTTGGTCTTTATATTTCACTACGTTCTTTTACTTAATATTTATGTTTTTCAAATTCAAAAATTAATGTCGAATATCTTGTCTTTTTTGCTAGGACGAACGTCAAAGGTTAAAGCAGAACAAGAACAAGTTGAAGATTCTGGTATCGATATGATTCACTTTCCGGTTGTTAATCAATCAGTCATACTAATAAGCCATATTCTTAAAGAAATGATCGTAACAAAGAATGAGACAGCGAATCAGGTACTCAATCATTTTAGCCATGATCATCCATTAATTCTTGATGTGCAAGGTGGTGACAATGAGTCATGCCCAGGAAGTAAATTGTGCCTCATGAACGACTTAATTCTTGATGTGCAAGGTAGTGACAATGAGTCATGCCCAGAAAGTAAATTATGCCTCATGAACGACACAAGGGTTGATGAAACGATATGCAATGCATGTGTGAAACCTATTTTCGTAACTCCATTTTACAGGTGTGCTAATCAATGCAATTTCTTCCTCCATACATGTGTCGGATTACCCATGGAGATTCAACATCCATATCATCCAGAACACCCGCTAATACTCCTCTCCAAATCCCCTAATTTTTTCAATTTGTTTGAGTGCAAAGGTTGTCATTTGTATTCCAATGGGTTTAGTTACAATTGCAGCATCTGCAATTTCAATCTAGATGTACAGTGTGGTTCCCTACCCGCCACAATAAAACATGACCGGGACCCTAACCACATACTCTCTTAGAAGGGAAATATTTCTAAACGCTGCAAGGCATGTTTTAAGGGGTGGAGCAAACCAATATTGGCGTATGCTTGTAACCATTGTGATTTTTGTAATAGATTCGCGTTGTGCTCTATTGTCAAAAGAAGTTATGCATTGATACGATGAGCATCCCTTCATCCTAACCTACTTTCCTGTTAAGGACCACTCTGTGGACTACTATTGCGAACTCTGCGAGAAAGAACTAAATCCAAAATGGTGGTTTCATCATTGTGCTCATTGTGACTGGTCAATCCATATTAAATGCCTTCGTCCATTTTATAGATGGGCAAATATAAAGTATGGTAGAACCCTTAACATTGAGGGTCACCACCAACACCCTCTCGCACTTAGTCCGGTAATTGAAGAAGATGCCAAGATCAATAATTCTCTTCGGGTGATTATACGGGGCACCGATTGTGATGAATGTGGTGATCGGTTTTACACAAGTTCAGGCTACTTCAGTTCTCGAGATAGCTTCGGCTTTAGACGCGTGCACTGTAATTTTAAGCTATGCTACGATTGTGCAAAGTCTTGTTACGAAGACCATCATATATATCATGAATTAAATTGACGCCAAAGGTGAAAATTTTATCTTGAAATGAACAATAATACTCGTTAATCATTTTCTTCTTCGTATGCATATGCTCATTTTATTGGCTAGTTTATTTATAATTGGCATCATCGTTCATAAATATTTAATTAATGTATTTTTAGAGCACTACATACAAGAACCGTTGTCCATCTGAAAACATGAGTTGTTTTTTGTTCTTACTCTGTTCTTAATGCCGAATATTTAGTGTTACCTACCCTTAACTTTTTGTTCATGAGATGTTAGAGCATCTTCAATAGCAATGTGTAAAATTGATATGTAAAAACATGTAGACTAATAAATAATTGACATTTTGTTGATAAAAAATTGTTTTACATATAAATTATACACATTCTCATTTTTACTCCAATGGTTCATACTTATAATCTTGTGTAAAATTATGATGCACCAATTATATGGAAACACATGGAATATATATTATTCAACATTTTTTATACTTATAATTATGTGTAAAATACACACCAATTTTACACAAAAGATGACATTGCATATTTTACACAACATCATTGGAGCATCAAAAATTATACACAATATCTAAATTTTACACAAATTTTATATGGCATGATTTACACATGCCTATTAGAGATGCTCTTAATGTATAATTATAATAATCAAAATAATTTTGTCCAAGTGCCTTTAATTTAAAGGCCAGGCCAATGGAAAGCTACGCTTGTATTAATTTTAACTCAAATTGCAATTGAATGGATTAATTAAATTATTAATCCTTCTTTAATTTGTCAACTATTTTGAAAATCGCACAAGGTTAGGTGGGAAGTCATGTGGAACAAGGATCCCTTCCAATTGTACTCCATGCTGACTGTATATATATATATATATATATATTAATTGTTGCTCAATTGAAACATAAATAACAATATACATAGTATGGTTGGATTATTTGTAACTTTAGGTCAATTCTTTTTCCATCCTACATTGTGAATTCATACTTAGACTTTCACGAAGTATCAATCTTCAATTTTAATAAAATTTAATGGGTTAGTTTAGCGTTAAATGCGTTCCGAATATGAGAAATTCCATGTTCAAGTTTTACCCAGAATTGAAAGAGTATTTTTTATTATTATAATATGTGAAAGAATTTAGCAATATATGTAAACATATTAAAGCGTAAATAAAGCAAAACACGTATGACGGATTAAAATACAAATATAAACGAACAAAAGAGTTCATACACATATATGTTTCAAAAAAAATTTGTAAACACCCTACAATAATATTTAAAAACGAAAGTAATAATATGTCTGGTAAATTACTTTGATGCATTTACATGAATATAGAAGGGTTAAAGTGTAAAATTAGCATACCTCTGGTTCACTTACAAACTCTAATTTAACTATTCTCTTTGCTAAACTGAAAATTTAGATTAATGGAGATACCGGTAGTAAACTAAAGAAAGGTGATGGTGGAAGGAAAATTGGTCTCGGATTGTTAAGCCGGTCTTCAAGAGATAGCAACAAGAACAAAATAATACCAAGGTATGTTTTATTGGCAGTAAGGAATGATGAAAAACTTGGAAAGTTGCTAGATGGGTTACCATTCCACATGGTGGTATCCTTCCAAATATTAATTCAATTCTTTTGTTCAAAAGGATTGATAAGGCCACTAAGGAACCTAAATCCCCTCTAAAGCAACTAAATCCCCTAAAATGTGCTGCTTAGAATATCATTAATGATTTAGAAACGATTATGTTGTTAATTAGTTGATAAAAAATTTGGGTTTTTGTAAGGGTGATTTTAAATGCACCCACTAGATTAGGCTTTTCACCCCACCTAAAATTTTTACATTAAATAATTTTTACTTAAAATAACCTAATTGAGATCTGTAAATTCACCCCACCAAAAATCCCACGCTATTGCCGCTGTTACCCGAGCATAATAAAACCCATTCTTCTCTTATTCTTTCATCCCTTTCTTCTCTTATTCTTTTCTCCATCTGCAGCGAAACTAATAGGTAAATTCTTTCATCCCATCTACAGCGAAACTAATTGGAGGAAGATTGAAGAATATGATTTTGTCTCTCACTTCAAAAGTATGTAAATTTTCTTCATTAATTTTATTTGTTTTGATAAAGTGCATTTAAAATCATCCTTACTCGATTCTATGTCTTGGGGAACATTTGTGATTTAGCACTTTGGATTCTGTGTTCTTGTAGTAAGAATGAAATTTTCGATTGGCCAGTTTTTTCGGCTATGTTGAGCGCTATTTCGCCTGAATTATTGATGGATTTGTTTTACAGGTAATGAAGATCGCCAATTAAAATAATATTTTCCAAAAAATTTAGTTTTCAACATTTACTTGCTTAGAATTAATTTCCATGTAAATTTCACTCATAATCTAATGAATTCTTTGCAATTGAATTTTTGTGAAAAGTAACGGCAAATTATTCGTCACTAAATGTTCATTTTTTATAGAGGTATTACTTTTAATAAACTCACCCCACCTGGGGGGTGAGTTGAAAGATTTTTTCAAAAATTAATGGGGTGAGAATAAAGTTCTCTCAAAGTGGGGTGAGAAGCCTAATCTAGTGGGTGCATTTAAAATCACCCTTTTGTAATTATGGCTAAAGTTTGAATTTTATGCTCATTAATAATAGGGGTGTCCATCCGATCCGATCCGGTCATTTTAAACCATCCGCATCCGATCCGATCCGATGTCGGTTTTAGGTTTTGACATCCAATCCAATCCAATACACTTTACAAATCCAATCCAATCCAATCCAATTAAATATTGGATTGGATCGGTTTCGATCCGATCCGATTAGAAGTTTAAAATAAGATATATAAAATTCTTGAAATGTTCAATTTTAATGTAAAACAAGATAAAAACTACTTGTAAATTAAATAAAATCCATTACAAATAAAGTTCAAGTGTTCAATCAAATAGCTTCAAGTTAAAATGTCTATTGTCTAACAAAAAATACATAATTAAATCAAGTGACGAACTATACATGATTAAGTTAAATATTAAATAACAAACTAAGATTAAATGATTTCAATGTAAGACCTTGTATATATTGGATTATGCCACCAATGAGGGAGGGATATGTGACAATTCTAATAATTGATTGGATTGGATTGGATCGGTTCCTAGAACACCTCAAACCGAAACCGATCCAATTTTTTTCGGTTTTTAAATTTTGCATCCGATCTAATCCAATCATCCATAAAATCCAGGAAAAATGGATTGGATTGGATTGGATTGGATCGGTTCCTCGGTTTGGATTGGATTCTGAACACCCCTAATTAATAACAACCAATTAGTAAGTAATTGAATGCACACCCAATTAATAAGTAAAGAAAAAATTGGAATTGTCATAGTCATTAAGTAAGGGTAACACCATCATATTACAATTAATAATCCAAAATATAAAGATTTTTTAAAAAAGATAATAGGTCCAAATGTGAAACAGTTGCGGTAAAAACCAAAAACTAATCAGAGAGTCAGATGGTGGCGGTGGTGGTGGTGCAGTGGTGGTGTGTTGGAAGGCAGGGAAGGCAGCAAAGGTAGAAGAAATGCACGTGGATACTCCAAAAGTAAGGGAAGTGAGGGTTAAGATGCTTAAAGGTTTATATTACATGCTCAAAGGTTTATATAAGGGGTATTTTTGTATATCAATATTTCTCATTATCCTTAAAATAAATCAATATTATCAAAAGTGTCCTTAATTTAGAGTTAAATAATGAAATTAGTCATACTTATCTTTGTTAAATATGAGTTCGTTCTTAGAGTTATAAAACATTACGGAGTGAGGTTTTATAACTCATGTTTTCTAAATATATTTTGTAATATCGTTTGACTTTATATATATATATATATATATATAAATATAGATATATGTATATACATATATTATAGTATTATACTAGGCCGGCCCGCATCTAGTGGCTGAGTAAGTGATCAATATGTGTATTATTTTATTAAAAGCAATGACCAAAATGTGTATTATTTTATTTTTCTACTTAAAACCTGCGAAGACTTTTTCAATTATTTATTATAGCTACGATACGTCGGGAGAAAGTTGTGAAGAGTGGGAGTTTGAAAAGACATAAATGGCCTCCAGTTATTTATTATAAATAGTAGGATACTAGGATATTTAAGGCTATAAAATAAGGCTTACTGTTTATAATTGTGTTCATATTCTATTTTGATTTAAATTTTTTTAAAAAATACACTAGTTTTAACTTAATACTTATTGTATAATGCAAGACTTTTATAATTAATAATGTTTCAAAGTAAAAATAGATATTATTATTTTGAAACATTTGAAAAAATAAAAGTGAAATTATCAATTTAAAAAAAAAAACAAGTATTATTTCTCCAACAACCATTTTTTAAATGTCTTTTAGATCTAAATTAATGTCTGCACTTGTATTTTAATTCAAATAGACAGGTAGTCATTGATTGGTAATTGTGTTCTTTCCCCCATGTGTGTGCAGTGTGCAATTGTGGATTGAGATATATATATAATTGAAAAAATAGCTGGATTTTTGTTTTTAATATGAATTAATTAGTATTTCAGACTCGAGAGGTCTTCTTGTATAATCCTCGAAGAAGAGGAGCATAAGCTTTGTATTGGTGATGATGATAGAGATTGATCATTTCAGCCATGAACATCGTTTAATCCTCGAAGAAGAGGAGCATAAGCATGGTCTCGGTGACAATGATGATGGTGGTGATATTCAAACATTTCGCCGGTGCAATGGTTGTTTGGATCCAATATCATCCTCCTTATTAGGTGGTGCTTATTACAGTTGTGTGAACAATGAGTGTGAGTTTTTTTTGCACAAACTATGTGCGGAACTTCCTCGAGAGATTAACCACCCCTTGCACCCGGAGCACAAGCTTTTTCTCTTCGAGGAAAGGTCTTGCGTGTGTGATGGGTGCAATTGTTCCTGGGGAAATTTCACCTACAATTGCTATAAATGTGATTTTGACCTTGACATAATTTGTGCCACTCTAGCGAAGCGCAAGATTGATCACAAGAGTCACATGCATCCCTTAATTCGATTGCGATGCCCAGGATTGTTCAATTGCAAAGCTTGTGATACAAAGCACGAAGGCGCCTTCTATCAGTGTCTAACCTGCCTCTCATTTCTGATCCATGAGAGTTGTTTACTATTACCAACCACAATTAAACATAGTGATCATGAGGATCACCCTCTTATTCTTGCCTACTCACTTCCATCTCAATATCGCACATTTAGGAATTTTTGTGATATTTGCACCAAGAGTGTAAATCCTTCACCCTGGGTATACTATTGTTCCATATGCAGATTTACTGCTCATGTGAATTGTGCAGCATCAAAGATCGAGCCTTTTATGTCAATCTTTTTGCCCCGTAAGCTAAGCATTAATTGATTTCCTCAATTTTACCCAAAACATGTATTAATTTTTTTTATTGTTCTTTTGATTTCATTATTTTCTTAATTTTACTCATATATTTGTGTTTTCAAATTCACAAAATAATGTCAATGACTTGGTATATATATATATATATATTTTGCTAGGACGAGCATCAAAGGTTACAATAGAAGAAGTTGAAGATTCCGGTAGCAGCAACGTGATTCATTTTCCGGTGGTTGATCAGTCAGTCACACTAATAAGCTATATTCTTAAGGGAACCAATATTGTAGCAGAGGACGAGACAGCAAATCAGGTACCCAATCATTTTAGCCATGATCATCCATTGATTCTGGAGGTGCAAGATAGTGACAGTGAGTCAAGCTCCAAAAGAAAATTATGCATCATGAACGACACAAGGGTTGACGAAACTATATGCGACGCATGTGTGAGACCTATTTTCGCAACTCCATTTTACAGGTGCGCTGATCAATGCAATTTCTTTCTCCACAAATGTTGTGCGGAGTTGCCCACCAAGATTGATCAACACCCATCTCATCCAGAACACTCATTAGTACTCCTCCCCAAGTCCCCTACTTTTTTCAATTTGTTTAAATGCAGAGGTTGTCATTTGTATTGCAATGGGTTTAGTTACAAGTGCACCAGCTGCGATCTCTATCTAGATGTACAATGTGGTTCCCTGCCCAACACTATAAAACATGGAGGTCATCACCCTAATCATGTACTCTCTTTGAGGACAAAAATTTCTAGTCGATGTAATGCATGTTATGGGACGTTCCCGAACAGCCCAATATTGTCATATGGTTGTAATAGTTGTGATTTTGAACTAGACTCATGTTGTGCTTTATTGTCACATAAAGTTAGGCACAGGTATGATGAGCATCCCTTCATCTTAACCTACAATCCCGTTAAATACCACTCTGATGAGTATTATTGTGACCTCTGCGAGGAAGCGCTAAATCCGAAGGCGTGGTTTTATCACTGCGTTGATTGTGACAGGTCAATTCATATTGAATGCCTACGTCCATTTTATACTTGGGCAAATATTAAGTATGGAGCTGGGAGAACCCTTGAGATTGAGAGTCACCAACATCCTCTTGCACTTGCCCCAGTAATTCATCCAGATACCAAGCTCAATAATTCTTTTCGAGCGATTACAGAATACAGCCGCTGCGATGGTTGTCGCTTTCCTTTTTTTAACGGACAAGCCTTTGGCTTTAGAAGCGTGGAGTGTAACTTCAGTCTATGCGACGAGTGTGCAGAGCCCTGTAATTATAAAGATGGTGACGAATTGAAGTAGATATGATTAAATCCCTTTTCATAACAACTCTTTTGTTTCATAATATATATATATATATATGTAATGCTTAATTATTATCTTTCTGTGATTCTATCTAATATATATATATATATGCTTGTTTCTCATTTCTCCATGTTGTGATTTGTTTCTTGTATCGGTCAACTAATTATCAACCGTCAGTACCAATTTGTAATATATAATAAAACTCATTAATATTAGCACGGTAATCCTACAAATTTGTAATTTGTGTTGAAAAGTAATTTTGAAAATTTTAAATTGTGTAATATTTTAGAACTATTTCTAGAATATTCTATCTAGAATATGCAATAAAAATCTAACAAATATCATGTCATAGGAATAAGGATTTTAAAATGCTCTTTAGGAATTATCTTGAGTCTTAACTCTTAAGTGCATGGAAATATATCTACGAGCCTACAATATTTTCTAGGGCACTATAGATAGATGTACTAGTAAGCATTGTGTAATGAGTGAGAGTAAGAAAGAAAAGTGTAACAGAGTAAGAGTATCTCTAATGGAATAATCAAAATGACTTTTGATTATCTGTTTAGCAAGTTGTTAAAGTTAACAATGTAGCCATCCCAATGGTTATTTTTTTTCTCAATAATCAAATTTTTGGGGTCCATTACATTGATTTACTACATTGATTGATCACAAATTAATCAATTTGAATTTTTTTTTCAAAAAAAGGAGGAAAAGGTGATTTAAATTTGAAAACATTCTCTTTTACTCAATAGAATTAGTGAGCCCCTCATTTTGGTTATTGAAAAAGTTTGTTAACTTTGATTATAAATGGAGTAGATTTTGTTATTGGTTAAAAGGTTGCTAAAATTTGACTGTGCCATTGGGGAAGTATTTTTAGCCAACATTGTTAAATTTAATTATAGTTGTTATTTTGATTATACCATTGGAGATGTTCTAAGAGAGAAAAGTGAAAAAGAGAGTAAAGTGTAATAGTGTTGAGTGAAAAAAATTTGTAATTGTAATTCTTTAGTGAAAAATATAATTGAAGAAAATATATTTTGTATCACACTTCTGTTGTGGAAAACCCAACAGTGGTATCAGAGTAAAGATCATAATGGCTAAAAATTCAAGTGGAAGCGGGTTCAATTATTCCTAAACGTTGGTTCCAATTTTTGATGGTGAAAGTTATGATTTTTTGAGCATACAAATGAAGACTCTCTTCATCTCTCAAGAATTATGGGAATTTGTAGAAGATGGATATGATGTAACCGAATCCACGGCAGCACTACAAACATGGTCCCAAGCAAAGCAAAAGGAGTATAAAGAAAACAAGAAGAAAGATGCAAAATCATTGCTTTTCATCCAATAAGGGATAAGCAAAGTAATATTTCCAAGAATTTTAGGTGCAAAGAAATCAAAGGAAGCATGGGACATCTTGAAGGAGGAATTTCAAGGAATACAAAAGGTAATCATTATTAAACTTCAATCTTTGTGGAAGGAATTTGATAATTTGATGATGAAAGAAAGTGAAATAATTCAAGCCTTCTTTTCTAGAGTCTCAATTATAGTCAATCAAATTAGAAATTATGGAGATACTATTGAAAATAAGAAGATTGTTGAAAAAATAATGAGTTTGCCTCCAAAATTTGATCATGTTGCAGCCGCAATTGAAGAATTTAAATATTTATCTAAGATGTCTCTACATGAACTAAATGGTTCTCTTGAAGCACATGAAAAAAGAATTCATAAGTGTCCGACAAATCCTTTGGAGCAAGCATTTCAATCTAAATTGAGTTTCAAAGAAAAAAGGGACAAAGAGGCTAATTTAAAAAAATTCAAGAGGTGGCTGTTCATAACAGTTTTGGCAAGACCAAGAACAAGGAAATGAAGGAGGAAGAGGCAAAATTAACAACCCGCAAGGTAATGGTAATGTCCAATGTTATGTTTGCAAAAATTATGGACATATAAGTATAAATTGCCGTTATAGATGCACAAAATGTAAAGTCCCTAATCACTCACAAAGGAATTGTTGGTATAATAATAGAAGAGAATAGGAGAAAAAAGAAGTTAAACTTTCAGAAGAAAATGAGACAGCAATTATTTTGTTGCATTAAGGAAGATTTTGATTTGCAAAATGTTTGGTACTTGGATAGTGGGTGTAATAATCATATGACGTGAAATCGGAATTTCTTTGTGCAACTTGATGAGAATTTTGACTTTCAAGTGAAGCTTGCAAATAGAGACATGAAAAATGTCAAAGGCAAAGGAATCGTTGCGGTGCAAACAAAAAAAGGTAAGAAGTTCATTCATGATGTTTTGTATGTGCCCACACTAACCTAAAATTTGCTTAGTGTTGGCCTAATTTTGCGAAAGGGATATTCTTTGAATTTTGATGATGAAGAATGTGTGATAATAGACAAATGGAATAAGATAATTGCAAAAATTAGAAAGACAAGAAATAATAGTTTTTCGTTAGTTATGCAAGTTGATAAAGGAAAGACAAGTGATGAAAAAATTGATTCTCAAGAAAGTCCAAAATCTCCCAAGCATGAAAAGTGTGGAACGGCAATTGTTGCATGTGAAGCTCCTTGTATAAAGGCCAGAAACAAAAAGGAGAAGATTGGTGACAAAGTTCAAGCAAGTTGCGGCATGATCGGGTTTGCACAATTTGTGGAGAAAAAGATGATGAAGGAAGCAAAAGCACCAAAAGGAATTTTCCACAAAGGGGGAGCTACATATTATGAATTTTCAAAATTAAGGGGGAGTGTTGAAAAGTAATTTTTAAAATTCTAAATTGTGTAATATTCCAGAACTATCTCTAGAATATTCTAGAACTATCTCTAGAATATTCTATCTAGAATATGCAATAAAAATCTAACAAATATCATGTAATATGAAGAAGGATTCTAGAATGCTCTTTAAGAATTATCTTGAGTCTTAACTCTCAATTGCATGAAAAGATCTAGAGTGCATGGAAATATATCTAGGAACCTAGAATATTCTCTAGGATACTATAAATAAATGTACTAGTAAGCATTGTGTAATGAGTGAGAGTAAGAAAGAAAAGTGTAAGAGAGAAAAGTGAAAAAGAGTGAAGAAAAAAAGAGTAAAGTGTAAGAGAAAAAGTGTAATAGTGTTGAGTGAAAAAAAATTATAATTGTAATTCTTTAGTGAAAAATACAATTAAAGAAAACATATTTTGTATCACACTTCTACTGCGCAAAAACCCAACAATTTTTAGTATGGTACTGGCATCGAATTTCGTCATTATCCATAATTTTTGGGATGGCAATACGTCAGGCTTTACTGAACTCATATAAAAAAGTTACCATAAATAGATGTGGCCAGATTCAGCTCTCGTGTTGTGCGGGTTAGTGCCTAGTGGAGGGGTAAAAGGTTTATTGAACCCGAACTAGAACTACCTAAAGATATATTCATCCTAACTGAAGAGAGTTTTACATTGAAAAATCTGAATTCACTCCGTTTTATTATACATTTATATGCTTAAATCTAAACCCATCTCACCGTTTCATTAGGGTCGGGCTGAGCCATTTTGCCATCCCTAATTCTTTCATCATTGTATACAAAAATTTATATGCGATTTATAAAAAGATCGAATTATTTGTCTATAAAATGCAAAAAGAAAGTGAATTTTTTTAACTATTTAATGTCAAATTGAAATATATTAGTTTAGAGAGAAAAAAAAAGTTGTTTACTATAGATTTTTTAAAATTTTTATTTACACATAACTTTATAGTTCAAATGGATCTTATTTTAGATCTTAAAATATATAAATTTTGGTAAATTATAATTACTTATATTTAATGTTAATATATTTTAAATTTAAAAACATAGTTAATGATAGAGAAAAGTAAGACAAATAGTAGATTGGTGGAAAGAGATGCAGAAGAAAATTGTTTACTCCTTTGATTTCATGTTATAAAAATACATATAATGGTCCAAAATTTAACTAGCTAGCTTATTATAATTAAATGCAAGCTATTGATTTAATAAATTGATAATGTGATGTTTATGTGCTTTATAATATAGACTCTCATATAAATGTGTCACACAACATGGCAAAATGAAATAAATCTAATAATTAGATAGAAGTGAATGCTGTGTGAGGAGTTTATACTCAATCGTAGCGTTTAAAAAACAAATTGGACAAACAATGTCCATTGGACTGGACTGCTTAGATTATGAAACGGTTCTTTTAATTGTATTGTAATCTGTTTTTTTTTCACAAATAGCATAGTTTTTTGTTTAGCATTCTACACTTTTTATTAGCAATCATAGCATACTATATTTTTGTATAAATGTCACCAAAAATTTATAAGTTTGATGCTAAATTAACCTAAAAGTAGTTTTTTTTACCCAAATGTGAAGATAGTTTAGGCTAATCCGATAAACTGACAAGATTGGCCTTGCAAAAGTCGATGCAATTCCCTCGTGTCTAAAGCCATAAATTGGTTTAAACATATGCACACCCTTATACAATAGTATGTGTTATAATATATTATTGTGATTTTGAACTAGACTACTTTTGTCCTCTATTGTCACATAAAGTTAGGAACATATATGACGAGCTTCCCTTCATCTTAACATACTACCCCGATAAATACCACTATAATGATTATTATTGCGACCTCTGCGATGAAATGCTAAATGTGAAAAAGTGGTTTTGGCATTGTGTTGATTGTGGCAAGTCAATTCATATTACATGCCTTTGTCCATGTTATAGTTCACCAATTCCTATTACATGTCTTCTTTTACCTGTTTTCTAGTGTAGTGCAGATATGTGTTTCAAATTCATCTAGACTATAACTTTTGGGGACAATTTTTGGGCTACATAACATTTCACAACCACCACCATCAAGGGAGGAATAGAACAATTAAACAACCACCGCTGACATCAGTATTTTCCTATTTTTACAATTCTCTATATGAAAATTTTCTTAGAGTAAATTTCTATAATGGCCCTTAAACTATTGGTCTTGTGTCATTGTGGCATTTAAACTAAAAAAACGTTTATCTTTATCACTTAGACTATTAGCGAGTGTCAATTTAGCCTTTTTGTCCAAATTTTTTACTACGCAGGTTGGCAATTAGGGTCATTTTTGTCATTTTAATTGAAAATATTTCAGTTAGATATTTTTTAAATTGGTTCAAGAGAAAACCCATCACCATCATCCTTATAATTCCACCATCACCCTTATACCTCAATACCACCACCATCAAACACCATTTGAAATCACTCGATTCCAACATACCTATTCATCTTTACCGGATCACCACCAGAGCAAATTGAACCCTAAATTGCATCTCAAATTGAACCATAAATCAATACAAAATCACGGGTGGAAATGGCATATGATTCTATTTTGCAACTCAAATTGAACCTCAAATTAAAACCATATATATTTTGGCATATGATTATGTTTTAGAGCAATTCAAATTGGCTGGGCAAGGTGGGGGTCGCTGCAAGTGGAGATGGTGGCCAGAGGTGCAGAAGGTGATGGTGAGAGAATGAGATGGTGATGGTGGTTGTGGTTGTGGTGACTGAGGTGGTGGCCAGACAAACTATGCATGTGTTTAGCGATATATAGCATACACATACATATATATTTATGTGTGCATGAGAGGAATTTGTGAGCTGCTTTTTTTTCCTTCTTTAATAAAAATTCTAATTAAATGTATATATATATGTATATTTTAAAATAATTAAAATGACAAAAA
Source organism: Lonicera japonica (assembly GCA_021464415.1). Lineage (NCBI taxonomy): Eukaryota > Viridiplantae > Streptophyta > Magnoliopsida > Dipsacales > Caprifoliaceae > Lonicera > Lonicera japonica. The sequence continues at coordinate 101,157,378 of CM038463.1, read as the reverse complement.
TGCCCCCCATTTTTGTCTAACTTAACAAAAAATGTGGACGAAAAAGTTAAAGTGATACTCGCTAATAGTTTTAGGGCTAAAGTGGAGTGTTTTTTAGTTAAAGGGTTAAACTAAAAGTAGGCCAACAGTTTAAGGGTCATTAGAGTAATTTACTCATTTTTATTTTTAAATGTTCCTTACAAAAAATATTTAGAACAAAATCCTTTCATTTAAAACAAGTGAGATGCATACTATATTTGCTCAAATGCTATAGTTCATACCAGGTTTCTAGTATCAGCACTCAATGTTTCCTCCACGGGCCATTTCCAGCCAAAATCACAGCCCGACTCTTAGATCAAGCCAAGACCCTTCTGCTACTACCTATATTAGGATATTGATTTTGTTACTTTTGACTCTTTTATTTATTTATTTATATGTATTAACATTTAAGACATAACAATATGTATGTTACTTTAGTATTGATATTGATTCAGCCTAATACAAAATATTTTTATATTATGTTATATAATTTTATTTTTTCTAGAATTATTTAACTTTTGCCTGTGAGTCTTACGCGCCACTAAAAATAATGTTTGTTGATGCGTCTTAATCCCGTTGGCAAAATTAACTTTTCCTGGCAAGTCTTTTGCGCCACCAAAGATGATGTATGTCGGCACGTCAATAAAGGCATTGGTAAAAGTGTGTTTTTCGAACAAAACCACACGCTCTTGTAGTGGAGATCAACATTTTTTCCGACGCGAAATTGTGCCATTAAAGGTGATTTTTGCCGATGTAATAGCTAATGTGATGGCAAGTGACTTTTATTGTCGGACTTTCGTAGACGCTCTATGCCGACGTGGCTTTGCATTGGCAAAGGGTCAAACGACCTATATCGACACATATGGTACATTTTCGGCAGCGCCGACAAAAATCTTCATCGTTGTAATGTCACCAACACCCTTTTGCACTTGCTCCAATAATTCATAGAGATACCAAGCTCAATAATTCTCTGCAAGCAATTACAATTTACAGAAACTGCCATAATTGTGGCACCTCTTTCTAAAATAGGTTATACAGTTATAGCCCGCCAAATCCCTTTAGCTTTAAATGTGTGGAGTGTAACTTTATTGTATGCTACGAGTGTGTAAAGTCTATAATAAAGATGGGGATTGAATTGAAGTAGATTAAGGTAGTGTTTGGGAGTCTAGTGAGATGGACTTCTCAAATTGAAAAGCCTCTCTAAAAATAAAAATAAAAATCCATTCTCATATAAGTGCTATTTTGTTTTACAATTATACTAGTTCACCCGTGCGATGCATGAGCGTCTGTATAGGGTAATAATATTTTTTTTCACTTTTCAAATAAAATTCAATATGATTCTTTTGAATACAACAACTTAAACCAAGTGACAAAAGTCAACAAAATATATGTCAAACTGTTGGATATTTTTTCCATTTGAAATATTCTCTATGCATAACAAAGATCAGGTTTACAATAACCAAACACGCTAAAGCATCCCGTAGAAACTATTGTATTTGTTTGCTTAAGTAATAAAAGCAATTTTTTTTTTCCTTTTTTGTGGTTACAAACTTACAACTATACTTCTTAAAGCATTTTCTCAAATAACCCAAATAGACGTTTCCTTACATAGAACTTCAAGATAAAAAATCAAGTTTAGAAACATAATTTTATTAAAAAAAAGAAAAATAAATAAATACTAACCAAAGCATTCCAAACTTCTATGGTAGTACCATATTTTGAAATTCACGTAATCATTCAAGGCACATAGAAAAAAGCTAGTTTAGAAATGATTGCACTATTTAAATAGTGATTTCAGCTTTCTTTTCTTAATTTTTTTAATCAAAATATTGTAATTTCAGCTTTTCAATAAGTGAAGAAACACTTAATAAAATATATCCCTTTTTTTTATTAGTACCAAATTTCATAATGAAATGGGAGATCTTATTTTTGATAAATTGATTGCATGTTTTGAAATTAGTGTTTCCTTCAAAACGTATCAAAATCCGTATAATAAGCAGGTAATTGTCACAGCAACGCATGTGAATGAAGCTTATCTACTACTCGTCAGTCACATACTAAATTCATTCACAATTAATCTAATATCAAACTATTCCAGGCCCACTTGGATCTATACCTTTAGTCCACGTTGGATCTTTCTTTGGGCCACAAGTGTAGGGTTTTATCTTAAAAGTCTCGATACTATGTGGTGACTTTTTTTACTTATATATCTATATTGACTTATACAATTTTTCCATATAGGATCAATGATTTGAACCAACCATTCTCAACAAATTAACATAATATTTCTGTAAAAGGGTTTGTTTGAAAATTAGTTTGAAATTTGATATTAGACTTCAAGACTAATTTACATGCAAAAAGAGAATGAGAAATACATGTACCTATTTCTCTTAGATTGAAATATATTTTTATCTTATATCAATTCATTTTATAAAACATACCTACTCATTGTTCACTTCTACTCATTGTTTAGTATATTCGTATTCATTTTATTGTTACCAATACAACACCTCGAATGTTTCCGGAATTTAGATATAGGTGTACAACAAAGTTTTTTTATTTAAAATTCTACGTCAACTGCTTCAAAATGTTAAAATTGTGTTCATTTTGTGACATCTCAGGCAGTTATTTGTTATAATTGGAATGATTTGAAGTAAATACTTCAATACTTCCAATAAAATCTCTACTACTCATTGCTCATATACTCAAATCACTGAAACAATTGATCCAGAAAGTAAAACCATAAGCACCACCCGTCGATGTCATGTAAATTATTCGGAAACAATGAATAGCACGAATGCAAAATATTGTAGCAAACTTTATGAAATTGGGTTTTTGACATAACTGTGGTAAACGAAGACTATAATTACAAGGTGTGTTTTAAAAGGTGAGAAGATTTTTGTTCTCATGCTAAAAAGATAAATAATATACACTAAAAAATAATTCCAAGCAAAAATCATTAGCAAATTGATAGATAAAGTTAACATCTTAAATAATAGTAATAAGCAAATTAAATGAAGCTAGCTTTAATGAGTATACCTAATGGATATTAATTCTAGAAACATCAAAAATAGGAACGGGATATTTCCTTGAAAGGGAACCTTAATATTATTGGAAATATTTCTCACCTCCACAATATGTATATTAAATCTATGAATTTGAAAAGGCTAAGACTTTGTTCTGCATTCCGAAAGAAAAAATTACCGGAGAGAAATAGGAAAGAAAGAAACGTTTAAATGGTTGATAGAAAAGAGGTGTTCGAAGTAAAAGCAAATGAGCCTCAAACTGCAACACAGTTCATTTAAAACAGAGGAGCAATCACCATCTTATTATCATTTTCTATATTGTTGTTGTTATTTGAACTCCAATATACAAAGATCCCAAAATTAGATCATCTCCAATTAATTTAATATTTTGCACGCATAAGATATTATAATTTACTAATTCAATGGTTAGATTGATTAATTATGAAATTGAGAGAAAATTATTAGTAAGTGTAAAACTACTTTATTTTTATTTTATATCAAGTGTAATTTGAACCCTCCCCCATATATGTAATGAGTTACAAGTTTTTATTGATTAATTTTCACTTTTCTCGATCTCGGCCTTAATTTGTGATGAAAAGTAGTTGAAATTTGATTAACACATTTTTCTTTTCTTAATTTTGTTGAATTACAAGCAAGCTTGAAACAATGACCCTTGTTCATTTATTAGCAAAAGTTGTCTCTTGCAAAATTAAATTATGTAGGAGGCAATTAGGCATAAGGCCCATTCCAACAATAACAAAATTGCAAAAGTCTATTATAAATTAGCATAGTATATTAAGGACATTGCAAGAAAAAGACACTAATGCCCATTCCTAATTTAACTAGTAACATAATAACCCAAAATATAACATCTCAAGTATCCAAAAAAAAGTTATTGCCAATCCCGATCAAAACAATTCAAAATTTACAACGGTCGATGATCAGTATCAGTTCTCTAAAATATATTAACTATTTACATGGTGTTAAAACATATTTAGCACAATTTTTGTCCAAAGTAACTAATCACATTGTGCTAAAATTGTTTTAACACCAATTGTCCAACACTATAATGATATTAAAAATGTTTTAGCACTACAGGCGAACATATATAACTAAATTGAAGGTGCTAAAATAGATTTAGCACCCATCCAATGCTACATATCAAGGACCATCCAATGGTACACGTCAAGGTAGTAAAACAGATTTAGCACCAATTCTCTAGAATATTATAACTATTTACAGCGTGATAAAGCATATTTAGCACCAATAGAAAATAAGGAATAACGAAATTCAAATGTACTATAACATATTTAATACCATTTATGTCCAAAGTAATTAATCACATAATGCTAAAACAGTTTTAACACCAATTGTCTAAAACTAGAATGGTGCTAAAAAGGTTTAGCACCACAGGTGAACACATATAACTAAATTGAATGTGCTAAAACAGGTTTAGCACACATTCAATGCTACATATCAAGGTGCTAAAACAGATTTCGTATCAATTCTCTAGAATATAGTAACTATTTAGATGGTGCTAAAAAAAATTTGCACCAATAAAAAACAAAGAATAACGAAATTCAAATATGTTAAAACAGATTCATCATAATTTTTGTCCAAAGTAACTAATCACATGATGTTAAAACAGTTTCAGCACCAATTGTTCAGCACTATAATGGTGCTAAAAATGTTTTAGCACCACAAGTGAACACATATAATTAAACTAAATGTTTTAAAACAATTTTAGTACCCATCCAATTCTACATATCAACGTGCTAAAACAAATTTAACACTATTTCTGTCCAAAGTAACTAATCACATGGTGCAAAAATAACTTTCGCACTAATTGTCCAACACTGAAATGGTGCTATAAAGGTTTTAGTACCAATACAAAATAGAAAATAACATAATTCATGGTACTAAAACATAGTTAGCACTAATAGAAAATAGAGAACAACGAAATTCAAGGTGCTAAAACAGATTTAACACCAATTATCCAGAACATAATAACTAATCAAATGGTACTAAAACAATTTAGTACCAATTTCCAATATTGGAATGGTGCTAAAAGAGTTTCAGCACCAATAGAAAACAGAGAACAACGAAATTCATAGTGCTAAAATATTTAGCACCAATAGAAAACATAAAATAACTAAATTCAAGGTACTAAACACATATTTAGCACCAATTGTATAGAACATAATAACTAATCACATGGTGCTAAAACAGTTTTAACACCAGTTGCCCAATATTAGAATGGTGCTAAAACATTTTTAGCACCACAAGTGAATATATAACTAAACTGAAAGTGTTAAAATAGTTTCAGCAGCACATATCCATCAACAAATTAAGGGCACTGTTCAAACATGTTCAACACAATAAAAACGGAGTAGTTTATTTTAATTTAAAAATAAACAAATATGATGTGATTTGTTTTGTTTTGTTTTGAAAGAAATCTATCGATAACGAATTGAACAACAATTGAAATAAAAATAAATATATAAGATTGAATATGTGTATGGATCTTATATATATATATATATGGATATTGATTTTACCTCGTGATTTTAGGACAAACATAACTCTGGCATCAAGCTTTTTGGGAGGCACAGCGACACTGTTTTCTTTTGCCTTCTTCGATCAGTTTGAATCATCGGAGTTTAGAGTTATGGTACCCATTTCTCTCTCCGAACTATGTGTATTTAAGAGAGAAAGAGAGAATAATATGTGTTTTTTATAATTAGAATACAAGATATATCAGGGTATTTTTGTCCATTAACATTTATCATTTTTCTTAAAATAAATGAATATTATGAAATTGTCTTAGTTTTGAAACTAGTACTACTTCCCTTTATTAAACATGAGTATGTCCTTAGAGTTATAAAATATTACGGAACGAGATTCTATAATCCATTATCTCATTATGAAAGTGTAGCCTAAATAAATATATAAAAAAATGAAACTCGTCACTATATATCACAAACAACTAAAACAAACAATGGTGCACTACAATATTTTTTTCTTTGGACCGCTTTTCTAAAGATAGAAGTATAACAAAATATTTTGCAATAATTGTGTTCCATATTTTTTTGGGGTCTTTTTTTTAAAGGACAAATGCCAAACTCTCTTCCTATTAAGGACACTGATTTTAATTAATTAGTTTAGAGGACAACTTTTTAATTAAGGACAAAATATTAATTATTTTATTATTTCAGTTAATTAAGTTGAATTACAATACTACCCTTCTTAAAGATAAATATAAGAAAATAAATATATAATTAAATTTGAAATTAAATCAATGAAAATAAATTCAAACCAATTCAAATAATTATCACAAGAAAAATCAAATAAGAAGATAAATGCAACAATTAATAAAAAAAGTCAAATGAAGAAAATATCTAAAACTAACCAGACATACTATGACACGAAAGCTATAAATATGTCTAAAGAAATTTTTTTCCCATAACAGCAACCAAACATATTAATTTGATAAATCTCGTCCACGGGATCTAATTTATCCTACGGAGGAAACATGAATAAAGAACATTAATGTAAGTGAATGCATAATTAAATAAACATATTACTTACTTGAATGGGAGAAAATGATCAAAGATGAAAAAGATATGAAATTAATAGCGTCCAAATATTTACTCTAAAAATAAATTAGGAGTACTACTATTTAATTGCTATATATATATATATCTTAATATAAGAAAATATAAAGATCTCTCTCTAAAAGTATTAAAGTATTAAGTGCTTGAAAGATTGCTAAAGAATAAAAAACAAAAGATTAAATCAAAATCAGAGGAAGAAAAACGAAAAAATTAAACGCTGCAGACAATTATCGAGAAAGAAGAGAAAAATATATCAAAACCTGCTCATGGTCTTAGCTTCCTGCGACTGTCCTCTACTTTTATAATTTTTTGCTTAGTTTCCCTAAGACTTCATTAAATTGAAGACATGAGTGGGATTGAAGACATGAGTGGGCTTGTGATTATGCTGGGCCTGAGGCCCACTTTGGCTTTGGTTGAAACAAGATTGACAATTTTAAAATTAAGAATTATTAACTATTTTTTTTAATCTTTTCAAAGAAATTATTATTATTATTATTATTATTATTATTATTATCTCGACCCAAATATAATTTGGAACATGTTTTTTTATTAGAAAATTCAACCTATCCTACTTCAACAAGATTGTAAGGTTATTAAAGAAAAAAAAATTATATTGAAAGATGACCAAGTCAAAGAAATATAGAAAATTTATATTTTATATTATGTCTGCTAGAAAAATTGAAAAATTTTAATATGTCCAACAGAAAATTAAAAAAATGTAACTTAATATGTCTGACATATTAAAATGTTACATAGTAAGAGCAAAAACATATTCAGACATATTAAAAAAGGATGAATAAGCGATTGAAAAAAGGATGAATAGGCAAAACGATTAAATATATCGTGACACGTGAAAAAAATGTAAAATACTTATATAAATTTACAGTATAAGAACAAAAAGGGAAGAAAACACACATGGGAATGTAAGACAAGTGTATTGCGAGAAACTAAATTATATGAATGGATCTTCTTCGTGATATAATGTATTAAAAAAAATATATATTGAAGTCATAAAGTTTTATAAGTCGTTATAAACATGATAAATAAGATCAACCTTCGCTAAAGAAAGGCCAACTATTTTATCAAATGTTGCTTTTGACAACCATGGCAAGCATGTAACATAATATCATAATAAAAATTTCAAAATAAATAACAACTCGACCTCGAGAGATGAATATCATTACTAGTGATGATTAAGGAACCAATCATCAAATGGGTCAATGCCATAAAAAATAACATAAACAGCCTTGCCTTGCCTGTCCTACGGTGATGATCAACTCAAACACAATTATTGGGAGGATGATGACTAAGATCGGGATTCAATGGGATAGTTTAATTGTTAGACTCAGCACAATACCTTAGATATGAGAATATTGAAGACAACTTTAACTAAAAGGCAGAAGTGGTGAAGGTACATAATTAAATAAACGGGCTTATATTTTGTACAACCAATTACTTTTTGTGTTATAATGTATTTAGGAACAGCCCATAATGCTAGTAATGAATGGTTATAAGGCCTAACACACACAGGCCCATAAAAAGGGCCTGATAGAAATAAATTTTACAAAAAGAACCACTAAGAAATCCAGATATAAATGAAACCCAACCTGACAATTTTTGATGTTTGCCTATTGAGCACACTTTTATTTTATTTAAAAAAAAAAAGAAGCAATATTATATCCACACTTTGGAAAGGGCAAATCACTTCAACTGTCAACAATACGCATACGATCTTAAATAAGAGTCCAATGCATTACAAAGTCTCAGGCATATTGTCAGTTATGGAAACCACAGAGATACTTGAACTACCAACTAATGATAAAGAATCCAGTGCATTCAATTTTGACTGATTAGAATTAGTATTTTTATTTTATTTTTAAAAAGATAGTCTAGGAGCCATATGTTCTCTAATAGACATCAAACTGTGTTGTTGAAAAAATATAATTTAATATGTCTGCAAAAATATTGAAAAAAATATAAATTAGTATGTCTAGCAAAAAATTGGTAAGATGTAACTTAATATGTTTGACAGAAAATTAAAAATATAAAGTTTAATATGTTTACCAGGAAATAAACTAAAAGAATGTAACTTAATAAGTATGTTTGTTATTATTGTAGAATTATGTCTCAGACATATTTGCAGCTTCAGCCTCATAGCATGTCTGGTTAGTTTGAGACATTTTATTCCTTTGACTTTTTTTTTGAATAATAATTATGTTATCGTCTTATTTGAATATTTTTTTTGTGATATATGTTTGAATTTGTTTGAATTTATTTTGATTGATTTAATTCTGAATTTAATTATATTTATTTTCTTATATTTATCTTTAGGAAGGGTAGTATTGGAATTTAACTTAATTAATTGAAATAATAAAATAATAAATATTTTTTCCTTCATTAAAAAATTGTCCTTTAAACTAATGATTTTAAACGGATGTCCTTTATTATAATCACTATTTATGTAATGTCCTTTATTATTATTTTCTATATTTTTTTATCATTTCTTTTGTGGTAAAAAAAACAAAAAAGTTGCTTAAACTTGCAAGTTTGACTCGAAAACCATTGTAGATTCAAAACTGACCAGAAATAAAATGGGACAATTAGAATCCGTCCTTGTCTAATTTTTTTTAAGATGCCGTCAATTAACTTTCCTTTTTATTGTCAAAAAAAAAAGAAAAAGAAAAAAAAAATAACTTTCCTTTTAAAGCTTGCAGTCTCTCAAGCAAGACAAACCCTTGGTTTTTTTTACATTTGTACTAGTGATTAAATTGATAGTATAAAATATTTATTTGTATATTTTTAAAAGATTCAAAGTAAAAAGTCAATTAAATCAAAATTTTATTTTTGTGCTTTATGAAATGCATGTTAATGAATTTTTGGTTTCTTTTGTGTCATAACTAGGAGTAAATATTTGTCACAATGGTAGTAATGATGATGTCACTTATGTGATATTGAAAAATAAGGCTTATGTGAAAAAATATTCTGCAAAAGAATTAGGGAATAATATTTTTAAAATTAGGAGCCTATATTTGACCAAATTCCAAAAGGATTGCAAAATTAACTTTACAGTAAATTTTTAAATTGTATTTTTTTATGGAATCATGCAAATCAAGTTTGCACTACATGTTTTTTTAGCATATTATTATAAATAAGTGTTTAATTGATGATGCTTTAGAATAATTTTAACAAATTACTTATTTAAAACCTTTTTTTTGTTTCTCACGGGATGTTCGGGCCAGCTTTCGCGCACCTCGACTAATCCCTGATCGTGGTTCGTGGCTGCCGCTGGCCGATCATTATTTTGACAACACTGAGGATCGACCTTGGGAGATCTAAGTCGACCCAAGGTTGTCCCAGTGGCATCCTTATACAACTGAGCCAAGACGCTTGGTTAAACATATTCAAAACCTATTTATTAATAAAATATACATAATATTTTTTTTTGGAGTTATGCAAAGTTAAGTTTGCACTCTTTATTTTCTAAAATATTACTATATATTTTTGTTTAGTTGACGTTATTTTAAAGTTTTATGAATGAAACATAAGAATATACTTGTTAAAAAATATAAACACATCATGCAAAACAAATTTGCACTAAATTTTTTTATATTGCAAAGTTAAGTTTGCACTCGACACAATTTAGTGCAAAGTAAAGTTTGCACTCGGTCAAAACTCTTATTTTAAAACACAATTGATAAACAAGCGCTTATCTCAGAATGATAATGACATCTAGGCCCTTATTTCTAAAAAAATATTATTCGTTGTTTTTTTGCAAAAAACATTATCACGCAATGACTCGGCGAAAACAATATGAGTTATTACACCCAAGTGCAGGTAGTCGATCAAGTAATAAATATTTGGTAAGTTCGAGGTCGATCCATAAAGAAGGCAAGAAATATATTTCTCTAACTATCTTTCTCAAAGAGAAGAAGGGGAAATAAAAGAAAAGATAATGAACTTAGGAAAAAAGAAAGGAAATTGAGACTAAATTAAAATTACAAATTAACTAAACTAAAATTAAAGGCAAATATAATACTAAGGTGCAAAAGTGTAGGGAATCCACAATCGCAAATTATTTACTAAAAATGCTTCTTATATGTACTAAGGGAACATGCAGTTAAACTAATAATAAATAAAATAAATAAAATAGCGCTCTAATTAAATAAAATAGAATATTAAATAAAATTAAAACAATGAAAAATAAACGTTAGGAATATTTGTAGTTAGATAGTATGAAACTAGTCTAATCGGATAATCAAAATCTAAATTTAAACAAGATTTTTCTCTAAAATTCAGTTCGTACACTCTTCAACCATCCAATTATATTACTATTACAAATATATGATAGCTCATGCATGACAAAGACTATATAGCTAGTTTTGAGCAATAAAATTCAACAGTGAAATTTTTAACTTTGAAAAAGTGTAATTTAAAACTTAGTATTGTTAGTGCTCGACAAAAATAATCAAAGTTAATTAAACTTATCAAAAATAAGTATCCTAACACTTCTATAAGGTTTGAATAGGTTTGAACGTGATTCAAAGCAAATCCGTCTTAAAAAAATGCAGAAAGTCAAACCCCGACACTTTCTCGGCACTTATGTGAATAAATACCAAAACAATACCAAATCAAATAATTCACTTAAGAAACTAACTCAACTAATTAGATGATAGATACCATCCTTAAATCAGCCACGTTAGGGTTTTGGTGCAAAAATCCGTGAATCGACGTTTTTACGATTTTTTAATCAAATGTAACTTTTGAGCTAACTTATGGAAACATGTTTTTAATGCATGCTAAGATAAGAAAATATTAAATCATTTAATAGGTGATTTATAGCCAATGAAAAAATCAAATTCAAGCCTTGATTGAATTATATTCAAAAATTAATTACACATCTTTCATTATGGACCCTTAACAAAAGATTTAGCTAGACATAATCAAAGAAAATATGAAAATAATCCTAGAAATTATGGAAAATAGTAATCACATACCTAATAATGTAGAAAATCATATTTAAAACCTTTTTGTTTTGGAATTTTGCAATTCCGATTTAAAACAAAGATTTTACGGCAAAAACAGTAAACTCAAAACCGACAAAAACTGAACAAAATCGACTGAAACCCTAAACATTATGAAAAATAAGATTCTTAATGATCAATAACGAATCACATATGAATAGTATGAAAAAACTATAAACTATTTGAATACAGAACAATAATCAAGCATAAATTGTCGAAAAACTGAAAAATTGACAAACTAAACCTATAAACCCTAGAACCAGCCCTAAAGACGTGATTTTAAGGTTGATTTCAGAATATATATATATATGATCTAAATTAACTACTCTATGAATATCAAAGTAAACGAACAATCAAAAGTAATCAAATTTAAAGAAAACATAAAATTAAGTACGCAATTGAGACTTGAACTGAAAATTGAATTGAATGATAAATTGAATATTGATTATAGAAATATTCTAGCCTCAAAAGATCATGAATAAACTAAACTAACAATTGTTTTAAGAAATTAAAGAAGAAAACTCTCAAAGTTCGATCTTTAGATACAGCGCAAAAGCTCTCAAGAAAGCCACAATACTCTTAGCCTCTTTGTTAATCAATTTTAAATTTTTGTGTACTCTAAAATGTGATATATTTATATATATATATATATATATATATATATATATATATACAGTCCCCTTCTCTTAAGGATCGTCCTTAACTTAGCTAATTTAAGGACCGTCCATTTCGAGGGTAAACAGGTGATTTTTTTCATAAAACTTGGTGAGAATGATATCTATAACAAGTAAATCATGTCCACCAAATTTCATCAAAAAAATCAAATGAGAAGTGGGTTAACTAAAAATATAAAATTTCAACGTCCACAAATGCACATAGATATCAATTTTTCAGTTAACCCACTTCCCAATTGATTTTTTTATGAAATTTGGTGGAGATGATCTACTCATTATAAAAATAATATCCACCAAGTGTCTGAAGTAGTGGCTTGAATAATCCCTGAAGAAACAAGCCGAAAAGAGCTAAAAATAAAGAAAAGGGGCCAAAATTTGAAGTTGTGATCGATTCTCACCATTTGGGGATTGATCCTGATGTGGGGATCGATCCTCATGTTTTTTTTTATTATTTTTCTTTTTCTTTTGGTTTTTTTTTTCTCACAACTTTTTGTTCCGAATTCTGATTTATGCACCGTTTTTACCTAAGCGTAAAAAATTAAAAGCTCTACAACTTTTATTTTTGAAGATTTCTTCAAATTCTTATTGGATAAAAAAACTTTGATCAGTTAGAACTTCTTGATTTTTACAGCAATTCTCAGTTTTGCTAGAAAATTTCTAAAATTGATTCGATTGAGCTTTTTTTCTCTTGAAATCACACATGGATACTTACATCCACTTCATTAATACTTGGGAACTTACTATTCTCTTCTTGCTAGTGCTCTGGAGGTGATTTGCGGAATTTTTCTTACCTCGGGCCTCAGAATGGATATTGTCTTTTTCTTCGGGCATTTTTTTTGAATTTTTTTGCATTCAACCTTCTTTTTTACATCCAACCTCTATTGCTTAATCACTATAAGTCTGTAAAATGGCTCAGTAACACAGAAATACAATACCTTCTTTTATTACTTGGACTGAATTTACATGTAAGCTTTGGTTTTAGACGTTAATTAGAAGCTAATTGAGCATTGTTTAAGATATTAGAAATGTAATTTTTGGGCTCTATCATGCAAGCCCTTTTTCCTTATTTGCAGTAAATTTAATATCGTTCATTGGATTTGTAATGCAAGGGCGGAATTAATTCCCTTGTATGCAACAGCTTAATTATTAATTCCAAAAGAGCGACTGAAATTATCAAAACCATAATTTTGTTATATATCTAACCGTTATTGCTTCCTCCTAGAATGTCCAAATTAACGATTATATCCAAATCATCGTTAACGATTATACCCAAATTATTTGAAAAGTTATGTAAACAACTTCCTTCTAGAATGTCCAATTTACGACCTCTTTTTCATTTCTAAATACACATTTATATTTTTCTAAATTATGTTTATATAATTATAAAATTATTCACACAAAACATATGTAATTTAAATTTCAACCTAACTAGAAATAAATATAATAAGTGAAAGATTCATTTGACAACTTTTTTGGATTATGTTTAAAAAAATAAAAAAATCTTTTTCGGATTACTAGAAATTGGCCGCTCAAAGTAAAAGTTAAAGTTGTTAGGAAAAAAAAAACTAAAATTACAAGTGATGGTGTCAAAATCTAGAAATAGATAATTAACCAATCAATAAGCGAATACGGGTGAATAAAAAATAAATGCGGCCCAATGATGAACACATGACATTTTTTTTAAGGTAGGTTCCCCCGGTAGTGCTTATGCTATTCCGGCAGTACGTCTTCCTTTCGTGTGTGCTTGCTTTGTATTAGCTCTAAGGCAATCAATTTGGATGATAATACAAGCTACCAATCTCTCTCTCTATAATTTCCTTAATTCTATTTATAAGTATAGAATTAGGATTACCAATCTCTCTCTCTATAATTTCCTTAATTCTATTTATAAGTATAGAATTAGGATTACAAATATCTTTCTCTATAATTTCCTTAATTCTATTTATAAGTATAGAATTAGGATAACAAATATTTCAAGAAGATGAATAAAATATATAGGAGAGAAAGTGTATATTTTGGGTGAGAAGAATTGTGTGTGTTTTCTTGGCTTGGCTTGTTTTTTGGTGTATTTTTTTTTTGGTGTCTTTTTTGTTGTCTCAATGAATAGATGAGAGGAGGTATTTATAGGTAAATGGAGAATGATAAAAAGGTAAATTTGGTGAAGATGAGGGGTAAAAAGGTAATTTGACAAAGGTGTGTGGAATATTATGGAGTGAGATATTTATTTAAAGAAAAGTGTGGAATATAATGGAGTGAATTTTGAGTGGAATAATTATTTAAAGGAAAGTGTGGAATATAATGAAGTGGAATTGGAGTTGATTTTGAGTGGGATAATTTTTAAAGGAAAGTGTGGAATAAAAAAGAAAGTGGAGAATATTATTTTTGTAGGTCAATGGTAAAATTATTTTTTTCTTTTGTAGGCCAATGGTAAATTATTATTTACACCATCAACAAGTATATAAAGAAAAAGAAAAAATTATTATTATACTTTTAAAACACAATGCAAGCATAATGGACAAGGGAAAAAAAATTTAATATTGATATTAAAAGTAAAGGTTTATTATTTTCTATATAAGTTGAAAATTTGAATTTACATATTTGGCCTAAATAAAAATAGATTAGATAATACACTTGATTATATGTATATATTAGTTATTTACTAAAGAAATTACAAAAAGAAAAAGTGAGAGCCTCCCGTATTTATGGAGTGTAAGAATTCCATTTTCAGTATAGTTCTTTTTGTCTCACATATAGTGTTTTGAAGTAGATTTAAACATCTATGTAATGTTTTTTCATCTATGTTAATGATATATGGGTACGTACGCGCGAGTTAATGAAAATATAATCAAATCTCTTGGTGTAATGATATAAAGTTGTTATTGAAATAACTTTAAAGTCAACTTAAAACTCTCAAAGTCAATTCTTAGTGTTGTCAAAATAATATTTGAGTAGCAAAAATCACACACTATGAGTAAAAATTAGCCAAAAAAATGTAAATATAAATTGTAATATTATACACTCAAAATTATATATATATATATATACACATTGTGTCCATTCAAACGTATAGTACCCTCGATCTTTGTATTTATATATTCTGACAATTCAGACACGCGCTCTGTCTCTTATAACTAGATTTTATATACTATTATTTTCATTTTAAGTTAAGAGTTGTTCACTTTTTTTTTTGTACAAATAATTGATGAATTTAGATGATTCGAGGGGGAGGTATGACAAGACTCAATCAAATCACAACGCATATTATGTAATTAGTCGCACTTTTAAATTTTAATCAATTGAGATTAAGCTCAAATCTATTTTTTCGCACTTTTTAAAAACCACCATTTCTATATTATTAAAAAAGGGTGTTCTTAAATGCACTCACATAATCCGTCTTCTCATCCCACTAAAAGTTAAAGTTGCGTTAATCTTAATCTAAAAAATAGCGTAAATCCCATTCTTCTCACCTCACTTTCTATACTTTTAAAAAATTACCACTAATTTGTCATCTCACCCACTTAAAATTTTAAAAATTAATTAAAAAACTTCATTTTTTTTTCAACAAACAATCATCTACTATTTTCACTTAATTACATATATTTCATCCAGAACACCCGCTAATACTCCTCTCCAAATCCCCTAATTTTTTCAATTTGTTTGAGTGCAAAGGTTGTCATTTGTATTCCAATGGGTTTAGTTACAATTGCAGCATCTGCAATTTCAATCTAGATGTACAGTGTGGTTCCCTACCCGCCACAATAAAACATGACCGGGACCCTAACCACATACTCTCTTAGAAGGGAAATATTTCTAAACGCTGCAAGGCATGTTTTAAGGGGTGGAGCAAACCAATATTGGCGTATGCTTGTAACCATTGTGATTTTGTAATAGATTCGCGTTGTGCTCTATTGTCAAAAGAAGTTATGCATTGATACGATGAGCATCCCTTCATCCTAACCTACTTTCCTGTTAAGGACCACTCTGTGGACTACTATTGCGAACTCTGCGAGAAAGAACTAAATCCAAAATGGTGGTTTCATCATTGTGCTCATTGTGACTGGTCAATCCATATTAAATGCCTTCGTCCATTTTATAGATGGGCAAATATAAAGTATGGTAGAACCCTTAACATTGAGGGTCACCACCAACACCCTCTCGCACTTAGTCCGGTAATTGAAGAAGATGCCAAGATCAATAATTCTCTTCGGGTGATTATACGGGGCACCGATTGTGATGAATGTGGTGATCGGTTTTACACAAGTTCAGGCTACTTCAGTTCTCGAGATAGCTTCGGCTTTAGACGCGTGCACTGTAATTTTAAGCTATGCTACGATTGTGCAAAGTCTTGTTACGAAGACCATCATATATATCATGAATTAAATTGACGCCAAAGGTGAAAATTTTATCTTGAAATGAACAATAATACTCGTTAATCATTTTCTTCTTCGTATGCATATGCTCATTTTATTGGCTAGTTTATTTATAATTGGCATCATCGTTCATAAATATTTAATTAATGTGTTTTTAGAGCACTACATACAAGCAGTGGCGGATCCAGAAAATTTTCTTCCAGGGGTCAACGTATAAAGGTGAAAAAAAAATTATACAAAATATACTCATAAAAATGAAACGATAATATTATAATTTATAATTCATAAAACCAAATAACCAAAACCAAATCTTGAGGATAAACTAAATAACCAAAACCAAAACTCCTAATTTATTCAAACCAAAATAAAAGTATAGTTCTAATTTATTCAACCTAACTAACCAAAACCCCTAATTTATTCAAACTAAAATTAAAGTAATCCAAACTAATTTATTCAAATTAACTAACCAAAATCAAAACCCCTAATTTATTCAAAGTATAGCCCTAGTTTATTCAAAGTAACATCTATGTATAAAATATCAACAACAAACAACACATTTAAGAGCATTTTTCAATAAAAACACTTAATGCTTAAAGAAATAAGATAACATATAAGAATATTTACTAATTAATTAAAGCAAAAAAAAAATACCTTCCAATTTTTTGCAACCGGGCTCGCCGGCCGACGCACTCACTGACTCACGCACTCACGCACTTGCTGGCTTGCTGCCCAACCTGCCCGACCGCCGACGCACGTTACGCACCTGCTTGGAGATTTCTAGGTCCTTATTCTTTAGACTTTAGGGCTGAGTGTTTGAAAAGGCTGGAATGAAATTTGAGATTTTGAGGAAGGGAAGATCGAGTGGTCGACCGAAATACGCTGCTCAGTTTTTTTTTTTTTTTTCAAAACGACGTCGTTTTGATGCCAGCGCATTAAAAAAAAATACAGGCGGTGAGCGCACGCGAGGTGCAGGCGCGCTGGGCAAAATCAGCCCCATTCAGGCATTTCGTCGAACACCTTGCGGGGGTCAAGTTGGACAGCTCTAATGGAGGATTTCTTAGCTTGCAGGGGTCAATTGACCACCCTTGCTCCTCTT
Source organism: Lonicera japonica (assembly GCA_021464415.1). Taxonomy (NCBI): domain Eukaryota; kingdom Viridiplantae; phylum Streptophyta; class Magnoliopsida; order Dipsacales; family Caprifoliaceae; genus Lonicera; species Lonicera japonica. The sequence goes on along the minus strand of CM038463.1, from coordinate 101,139,559 downwards.
TAAATCCGCCCCTGCATACAAGAACCGTTGTCCATCTGAAAACATGAGTTTTTTTTTTTTGTTCTTACTCTGTTCTTAATGCCGAATATTTAGTGTTACCTACCCTTAACTTTTTGTTCATGAGATGTTAGAGCATCTCCAATAGCAATGTGTAAAATTGATATGTAAAAATATGTGAACTAATAAATAATTGACATTTGATTGATAAAAAGTTGTTTTACGTATAAATTATACACATTCTCATTTTTGCTCCAATGGTTCATACTTATAATCTTGTGTAAAATTATGATGCACCAATTATATGGAAACACATAGAATATATAATATTCAACATTTTTTATAAATATTTTTTATTTATAATTTAATAGTCAAAGTGGGTATTGACTTAAAGATCTTGATGAGCAGAATTCAAATATGCAAATTTTATTACAAAATATATTTTTTATTTTTAATTATATTATTTTGAAGTTTTTGTAAAAAGTTGGAAAGAGAAAATTATGAGGTGTATATGTAAAATAGATGTGTAAAATACACACCAATTTAACATAAAAGATGACGCTGCATATTTTACACCACCATTGGAGTATCAAAAATTATACACAATATCTAAATTTTACACAAATCTTATATGGCATGATTTACACATGTCTATTGGAGATGCTCTTAATGTATAATTATAATAATCAAAATAGTTTTGTCCAAGTGCCTTTAATTTAAAGGCCAGGCCAATGGAAAGCTACGCTTGTATTAATTTTAACTCAAATTGCAATTGAATGGGTTAATAAAAATTATTAATCCTTCTTTAATTTGTCAACTATTTTGAAAATCGCACAAGGTTAGGTGGGAAGTCATGTGGAACAAGGATCCCTTCCAATTGTACTCCATGCTGACTGTATATATATTAATTGTTGCTCAATTGAAACATAAATAACAATATACATAGTATGGTTGGATTATTTGTAACTTTAGGTCAATTCTTTTTCCATCCTAAATTGTGAATTCATACTTAGACTTTCACGATGCATCAATTTTCAATTTTAATAAAATTTAACGGGTTAGAATTAAATGCGTTCTGATTATGAGAAATTTCATGTTCGAGTTTTACCCAGAATTAAAAGAGTATTTTTTTATTATTTATAATATGAGTAAGAATTTAGCAATATATGTAAACATATTAAAGCATAAATAAAGCAAAACACGTATGACGGGATAAAATACAAATATAAACGAACAAAAGAGTTCATACACGTATATGTCTCGAAAAAATTTTGTAAACACCCTACAATAATATTTAAAAACAAAAGTAATAATATGTCTAGTAAATTACTTTGATGCATTTACATGAATATAGAAGGGTTAAAGTTTAAAATTAGCATACGTCTGGTTCACTTTCAAACTCTAATTTAACAATTCTCTTTGCTAAACTGAAAATCTAGATCAATGGAGAAACCGGTGGTAAACTAAAGAAAGGTGATGGTGGAAGGAAAATTGGTCTCGGATTGTTAAGCCGGTCTTCAAGAGATAGCAACAAGAAGAGAATAATACCAAGGTATGTTTTATTGGCAATAAGGAATGATGAAAAACTTGGAAAGTTGCTAGATGGGTTACCATTCCACATGGTGGTATCCTTCCAAATATTAATTCAATTCTTTTGTCCAAAAGGATTGATAAGGCCACTAAGGAACCTAAATCCTCTCTAAAGCAACTAAATCCCCTAAATGTGCTGCTTAGAATATCATTAATGATTTAGAAATGATTATGTTGTTAATTAGTTGATCAAAAATTTGGGTTTTTGTAATTATGGCTAAAGTTTGAATTTTATGCTCATTAATAACAACCAATTAGTAAGTAATTGAATGCACACCCAATTAATAAGTAAAGAAAAAATTGGAATTGTCATAGTCATTAAATAAGGGCAACACCATCATATTACAATTAATATAATAATCCAAAATATAAAGATTTAAAAAAAATCGCATTTGGGTAAAAACCAAAAACTGATCGGAGAGTCGGATGGTGGTGGTGGTGGTGGTGCAGCGGTGGTGTGTTGGGAGGCAGGGAAGGCAGTAAAGGTAGAAGAAATGCATGTGGATACTCCAAAAGTAAGGGAAGTGAGGGTTCAGATGCTTAAAAGTTTATATTATATACTCAAAGGTTTATATAAGGAGTATTTTTGTACATCAATATTTCTCATTATTCTTAAAATAAATTAATATTATTAAAAGTGTCCTTAATTTAAAATTAAATAATAAAATTAGTCATACTTATCTTTATTAAATATGAGTTCGTTATAACTCATTTTTTCTAAATATATTTTGAAATATCCTTTGACTTTATATATATATATATATATATATATATAAATGTAGATATATGTATATACATATATTATACTAGGCCGGCCCGCATCTAGTGGCTGAGTAAATGATCAATATGTGCATTATTTTATTTAAAGCAATGACCAAAACGTGTATTATTTTATTTTTCTACTTAAAACCTGCGAAGACTTTTTCAATTATTTATTATAGCCACGATACGTCGGGAGAAAGTTGTGAAGAGTGGGAGTTTGAAAAGACATAAATGGCCTCCAGTCATTTATTATAAATAGTAGGATACTAGGATATTTAAGACTATAAAATAAGGCTCACTGCTTATAATTGTGTTCATATTCTATTTTGATTTAAATTCTTTTAAAAAATACACTAGTTTTAACTTAATACTTATTGTATTATGCAAGACTTTTATAATTAATAATGTTTCAAAGTAAAAATAGCGATTATTATTTTGAAACATGAGACAATTAAGTATAAGGGTTTATTATAATAATAATATAATTATAAATGACACTTAAAAATTAGTCGTGTAAATTAAGAACACAGTATAAAAAAGACAATAATACCCGTTCTTATAATATTGTCTCATTATGACACTAACAACAACCAAAAGGTGCTAAATGCATTTAGCACTTTTTGATTGCAAAATGGCACCTCTTGGACAGCAATTAGAAGGTACTAAATGCATTTAGCACTTCCTGGGCAGCAACCAGAGGGTGCTAAATGCATTTAGCACCCCTTGGACAACAACCAAAAGGTGTTAAATACATTTAGCACCACAACCAGAAAGTGTTAAATGCATTTAGCACCCCCTGAACAGCAATCAGAAGGTGCTAAATGAAATTAGCACCACAACCAGAAGGTGCTAAATGTATTTAGCACCCCCTGGACAGCAACCATAGGGTGCTAAATGCAATTAGCACCATAACTAGAAGGTGCTAAATGTATTTATCATTTTCTAGACCCCCTGGACAGTAACCAGATGGTGCTAAATGCAATTAGTACCATAACCAGAAGGTGCTAAATGCATTTAGCATTTCTTAGACCCCCTGGACAGCAACTAGAGGATGCTAAATGCAATTAGCACCATAATCAGAAGGTGCTAAATGCATTTAACATTTCCTAGACAGCAACCAGAAGGTGTTAAATGCATTTAGCACCCCCTGGACAGCAATCATAAGACTAACCAGAAGGTGCTAAATGCATTTAGCACCTTCTGAACAACAACCAGAAGGTGTGCAACTTGAACAACAAACTAGAAGGTGTTAAAATGATTTTAGCACCATTATAAAATAGAGAACAACAAAATTGATGAGATCAACATCCATTCAATTTATTTATATGTATATATATATATGGATCGACGTAGGGTTCATAAAAGAAAAAAAAAAGAGTTACGATCATATTATTTTTAAATCTCGCTGGGCTGTCGAAATTAGTCGATTTCGATAGCAAAACGACCTCTGACCGTCTTAATTTTTCGTGTAATTATAATAACTTTGTCTTCGGAACAACATATCCAAAAATCAGCCAACTCCAACGGTTCGATCAAAAGTTACATATATTTTACGATTGTAGATCTAGAAAGAAGAAGAAGAAGAAGAAGAAGAAGACAATGATGATGATGTTGATAATGATAATGATGAGAACGAAGCTCATAGTCAGGTGGTGGTGGTGGTGGTGGTGGTGGTGGTGGTGGTGGAAGAGGTGAGATTATTGGTGAGACTTCTCTTTTCTCTTGTTCTTTGATTTCTCTCTCTAAACTATGTATATATAAGAGAGAATAATATGTCTTTTGTATAATTAGAATAAATGATATAGTAGGATATTTTTGTCCATCAACATTTATCATTTTCCTTAAAATAAATTAATATTATAAAAAGTGTCCTTATTGTAAAACCAAATTATGAAATCAGTATTAGTTCTCTTTATTAAATATGAGTCTGTCCTTAGAGTTATAAAATATGACGGATCGAGCCTTATAACCCATTATCTCTTGAAACATTTGAAAAAATAAAAGTGAAATTATCAATTTAAAAAAAAAAACGAGTATTATTTCTCCAACAACCATTTTTTAAATGTCTTTTAGATCTAAATTAATGTCTGCACTTGTATTTTAATTCAAATAGACAGGTAGTCATTGATTGGTAATTGTGTTCTTTCCCCTAATGTGCGTGCAGTGTGCAATTGTGGATTGAGATATATATATATATATAATTGAAAAAATAGCTGGATTTTTGTTTTTAATATGAATTAATTAGTATTTCAGACTCGAGAGGTCTTCTTGTATAATCCTTGAAGAAGAGGAGCATAAGCTTCGTATTGGTGATGATGATGGAGATTGATCATTTCAGCCATGAACATCGTCTAGTCCTCAAAGAAGAGGAGCACAAGCATGGTATTGCTGATGATGATGGTGGTGATATTCAAACATTTCGCCGCTGCAATGGTTGTTTGGATCCAATATCATCCTCCTTATTAGGTGGTGCTTATTACAGTTGTGTGAACAATGAGTGCGAGTTTTTTCTGCACAAATTACGTGCGGAACTTCCTTCAGAGATTAACCACCCCTTGCACCCGGAGCACAAGCTTTTTCTCTTCGGGAAAATGTCTTGCGTGTGTGATGGGTGCAATTGTTCCTGGGGTAATTTCACCTACAATTGCTATAAATGTGACTTTGATCTCGACATAATTTGTGCCACTCTAGCGAAGCGCAAGATTGATCACAGAGTCACATGCACACCTTAATTCGATTGCGATGCCCAGGATTGTTCAATTGCAAAGCTTGCGATACAAAACACGAAGGCGTCTTCTATCAATGTCTAACCTGTCTCTTATTTTTTATCCATGAGGGTTGTTTACTATTACCAACCACAATTAAACATAGTGATCATGAGGATCACCCTCTTGTTCTTGCCTACTCACTTCCATCTCAATATCACACATTTAGGAATTTTTGTGATATTTGCACCAAGCGTGTAAATCCTTCACCCTGTGTATATTATTGTTCCATATGTAGATTTACTGCTCACGTAAATTGCGCAGCATCAAAGATCGAGCCTTTTATGTCAATCTTTTTGCCCCGTAAGCTAAGCATTAATTAATTTCCTCACATTTACCCAAAACATATATCAATTTTTATTTTTTTATTGTTTTCTTAATTTTACTTATATATTTGTGTTTTCAAATTCACAAAATAATGTCAATCACTTGGTATATATATATATATATATTTTGCTAGGACGAGCATCAAAGGCTACAATAGAAGAAGATTTCGGTAGCAGTAACGTGATTCATTTTCCAGTGGTTGATCAATCAGTCACACTAATAAGCTATGTTCTTAAGGGATCAAATATTTTAACAGAGGACGAGACAGCAAATCAGGTACTCAATCATTTTAGCCATGATCATCCATTGATTCTAGAGGTGCAATATAGTGACCGCAGTGAGTCAAGCTCCAAAAGAAAATTATGCCTCATGAACGACACAAGGGTTGACGAAACTATATGCGATGCATGTGTGAGACCTATTTTCGCAACTCCATTTTACAGGTGCACTAATCAATGCAATTTCTTTCTCCACAAATGTTGTGCAGAGTTACCCACCAAGATTGATCAACACCCATCTCATCCAGAACACTCGCTAGTACTCCTCCCTAAGTCCCCTACTTTTTTCAATTTGTTTGAGTGCAGAGGTTGTCGTTTGTATTGCAATGGGTTTAGTTACACATGCACCAGCTGCTATTTCTATCTAGATGTACAATGTGGTTCCCTGCCCAACACTAAAAAACATGAAGATCATCACCCTAATCATGTACTCTCTTTGAGGAAAAAAATTTCTAATCGATGTAATGCATGTTATGGGAAGTTCTGGAACAGACCAATATTGGCATATGGTTGTAATAGTTGTGATTTTGAACTAGACTCATGTTGTGCTTTATTGTCACATAAAGTTAGGCACAGGTATGATGATCATCCCTTCATCTTAACCTACAATCCCGTTAAATACCACTCTGATGAATATTATTGTGACCTCTGCGAGGAAGCGCTAAATCCGAAGACGTGGTTTTATCACGGCGTTGATTGTGACAGGTCAATTCATATTGAATGCCTACGTCCATTTTATACTCGGGCAAATATTAAGTATGGAGCTGGGAGAAGCCTTGAGATTGAGAGTAACCAACACCGTCCAATTTATACATGGGCAAAGTATGGAGCTGGGAGAAGCCTTGAGATTGAGAGTCACCAACACCCTCTTGCACTTGCCCCAGTAATTCATCGAGATACTAAGCTCAATAATTCATTTCAAGCGATTACAAATGACAGCCACTGCTACGACTGTCTCACAGCTTTTAACAGCAGGTCTTACGGAGAAACCTTTGGCTTTAGATGCTTGGAGTGTAACTTAACTCTATGCTACACGTGTGTAAAGTATGGTGACCAATTTTCATAACCACTCTTTTCTTTCATATCTTTAATGCTTAATTAATTATTCTCTTTCTTTCTATCTAATATATATATATATGCATGTTTCTCGTCCTTTGGCAGATGAAGTCTTCCGGCCGTACTCGTCTATTTTGCAACAAATTTAATTCTTTTCTTTCTCCTTTAAAGCAAACAATAGTTCACATAAATTATAAAAAGTTGCATTCACTATAATAAAAATAGCATCTTTTTATTGTCATTGAAGAATATACAAATAAATCATTAATCGTGTTTTTCAAATTTAAATTAAAATAAAACAAACATCCATAATCCCACTAAAATTATAAGTTCAAATATGTCTTCATTCTAATATGTAATACAATATATTTTCTAAACACAAAATATAGTTCTTTTTTTTTCATATTATGAGAAAACTAATTTAATAGTCTCCATCCAAAAATTAATTTAGTCGAATTTAAATGGTCACTAAGAATGGAGTTAGGAGCACCAAGTTATAGATAATAGTAAGCAAGGTAATAGTAAGAAGATGGGTGCAAAATTATAAATTAAGTTATTTTTGAACACATGGGTCTCGTATGGTAAATGTTTATTTTTCAAAATTTTAAAAACTAAACTTAAAATTAACTTTACTTTTACACTTTTCAAAATTTATTTCACCTTACTTTCTCTCTCTAAATTTTTTTTTAAAACACCCCAACTTTAAATCCAAAAATTAAAATTAGATTAAAAAATATATATATATTTGAAACCTACTTGTTGAGATCTATAAAATAAGATCTATTGTGACTATTTTTTATGAGATTTTTTAATTGGTTAAAAAAACCTCAAACAAAAACCAAATTCACTTTTTAACATATTTCCAAATTCTACCAAACACTAGATTTTAAAAACTCAACTCAAAATATCAACCAAACATCACCATGGTATTCCCTGCCTCTTACTATATTATAAAAGAAGATTGTCAATATTAGATTTTTACTTAATTGGATGTGCCCTAATTAAAAAAAGGATGTGCCTGTACCGGTTACCTTTTAAAAGACGCCGTGCCACTAAGATATTAGAGTTCAGAGCATACAATTTAAAAATAATTGACATTGGGTGAAATAACAGCTTAGATATTAGATCAAATGATCTGTGCACATAAGAAAGGCGTGAATGTAATTGTGTGTGCGCTCCAGGATCCGGTGTTAAAAGAACAGAAGTGTAAAGCTTAATTACTTTCATAATGTTCCCCCAACCCAACAAATTTACATAATATCAAAATTCAATTGAAATTAACAGTTAAGATGAAGTTAGAGAGATTCAGCAAACTGGGGAGCATCCAAGTCGAGTTCTTGCCTCATGATGCAGTTCATCAACCACTCACTACTGAAAGTCAATATCCCTCTCTTTACCGCTGAAAGCGCATCCTCCATATCCTCTTCACTTGCCACAAATATGGTTTTTGATGCTTCATTCGCTTTGTCCACTCCTCGGATAACCTGAACGAAAAATTACAAGCAATGCATTAGAAACAACACCCAAGGACTTGCAAAGATCCGTCCCCTAAAACTGATTACCAACCAAATGTACATGCTAAGAAAACCAGCACATCTTAGTATTATGGGGACTTTTTGGAGTTAAATAAGCTTTAGCAATCCTTAACCATCTTAAGAAATGCTCCTTCGGTCTTACACTGAAGGTCTTGCTTCCCTTTTTGGGACATCTGAAATCTGGGGTTCAAATTCTAAAATTAATGTATCAAATCCAACAGACAGTTAATCAGAGACTTTGTTTTAGCCCTTGATTGCATTTAAGTCAATCAAGCAGTGCCAGTCCCAAAGATTTGGGATCCAAGATGAATTTCTAAGGTAGGGCCCTTCCCGCATGCATATAAGAAACCTAAACTTATCAAAATATTCTTTACCAAATTATAAGGATAAGTTCATTATAGAATTGGACCCTTTTCATAGACTAGATGCTAACTAAATATGAATTTAAATTTTAAGCATTTTTTATAAAGACGTGTATTTTTCACGATAAAGTTGGCCCTTGATAGCTTAGAACCTGGTTAGAAATTTTGTACTAAGACACTAAGTAGACTACATATATAGACGTATATACAAATTGGGCCCCTAAAATTTACAAGAAGTTGGAGGCCCAAGGCAACTCCTCACGGGCTTATGCCTTAGGCCACCCATGGTCAACGTTTTGTACAAATATTGGCTTTTGAGACGGGATTCTTAATTTGAGACATAGACAAAGCAAAATCAAGAAGCCAAGAGAGTCGAACTTACATTTCCACCAGCAGACTTGACAATGGCTGATAGGGTACTGAGTTGGGGTTGGACGTGATTAGCGAGGCATATGTTATGACCTTTAAGCAAAGCTCGTGGACTTGCCTTTGCTCTAAGAACTGCATCTTTTAACTCAGTTCTGTACTTCATCTCATAATCTTCATCTTTCAAAATAAATGGCAATTCATCTGTAAAATAAAGTGGAAAGCCACATTAAGCAAAACAGAAAATTTCTCTTATATACATGACTACATGTATATATATATTCATCAGTTCTACATGGTGATTTGTGTAACTCACCCACAAATCTGCCTTTCCTGAAGCTTTCTTTCAACCAATTAGGCGAGATTATCCAAACTCTGTAACAGATTAGGCTTCAATGTTACAATAATACAATAACTAACTAGTAACATGCACAAAAGTGAAGCTATATATGCATAGACGCATTGTAGCAAGAAATTGTAAAAGAAAACATGCAAAACAACCAAGACAAAAGGATAACAAGAGGATTGATACGGCTAAAAATCAGACTGAAAATAGTTAAAAAGAGTTTTTAGTCCACAAGGTAAAAGACTTAAACATATGCTAGAATTTCCAAGACCAAAAGAGGAAAGTGAGATCTGACTTAAGATAGAAGGGCCCTTTTGGTCGTCACTCGATTTACAAATTGGATTTGAAATTATTTGATTAGTGAATTATGTTATTATAATTTGTAAACGTTTGGTTGCAAGAAGGGTCATACATAAAAGTTATAACACTCAAGAAAAGGAAAAAGACAATTAAAAAAACGAAAATACCTGAAATTATATAAGCTGTAGTTACATTCTCAAACTCGTGAGTTAAACACACGACACTTATTTTGAAATCTAAATTGAATGTACTGACCCACATAACCCATATTGGTAATGGGATGAAATGGTCCTCAGCACATACGTCGGTCCACTGAACCTAAATAATAACATGGGCTAGCCATTTTTGGTGAGCACCCATTTTGTTACGCTCAGACTCATCCACTTCGTGATTTTCTTCATCTATGCTCATTTATATAGGCTAGTTTGTTCTTAATTGGCAGCCGTCATGCATGTTTAATGTGTAAAAGAGGACAATCAAGAGCTAGCAAACCATTGTCCGTCTGAAAACATGCATCTCTGAACATCAAATTTCTTGAAACAAAATAAGTTATATCTGTAAATATAAGTAGGATTTTACAGCACAACCAACAGGTAGTGAGATAAATTAACAATATTAACAAGTGCTCTATTAAATTTCCATTCAAAAGATGTAACGTATTCCAAAAAAATGAAAAGGTAATCAGAGGCTCCATGCAGTGAATATTTCAGGTACAAAATTTAAATAAACAACAAAATAGCAGGAAGATTTAAGCAGCAAGTGATCCAAGTCCAAGTGTAAAAGGCTAACCCAGAACAGAGAGCAGTACAGAAATTCAAAGTTTTTCTGACTTTCCCAGTGATTATATGTGTGCTTACGCTTCCATCTGAGGTAACAGTACCACCAAGGTCTTCAATAATCTATATGAGAGAATCATAGTACAGTAGAATTAATATAGAGATATACATGTAGACACATAAGAATCAGTATTTGATAGAAAGGATGATGAAAAGGATACAATACATATTATAAATATATGGCTATATGGGATCAATAAGCAAGCAGCAAAGTCTTTTTTTTTTATAACAACTAACAAAGGCATCAACGTGTAATACGAAGTGCAGAAATTTATAGACCTTGGTAAGACCTGATTTCTTAGCATTGTCAGCAATATTCATCAACATGATTCTATAGCATTTTCCTCCTGACAGAGATTCCTCGACCCCACAATCTACTGATGTGATATTTACTGCTCTACAATCGATGGCATCGTTTTCCAAACAACAATTGTTCGTAGTATCACTTCCCAAAATAAAATCCTTAGAATCTAATTGACAGTCAACAAAATGACCACCCTTCACTTTTTTGGATTTCAAAGAGGTGCATGAAGATGCCCAGACCCTTTTCTTTGCACCTAGCGATGAACATGAGCAATTCTTTACATCGACGTCACTTCCAATTTGAGTCAATCCTAAATCATTAGCCATTTTGCTGCAATCCATGCTCTCTAAAGGAACAAGGTCTCGACAACCTAGAATTGGAAGTCAGGTGTGAGAAGAATCAGGAATCCATAAAAATAGAAGACGTTGTAAAGGAAAAATCACATTTCAAGATTTTAATAAAATATACTTAGCTTTTGAAAAAAGAAAAAAGGGTGGACGTTGAACCAATATCACTAACTAGACTGTACCTACCATTCAGTGGTAACCGATCCTTATAAGCATCAGGTTCTTCTGATTTATCTCTTAGCCCTTGATTTTGAGCAACAAATGGGGAAGAATTCTCTAAGGGCTTTAAGAGAAAAGGAAGTTTGATAGGCTCTGCAGGGTTAGTTAAAGTGTCATTGTTAAGATGAGAAACCATGAGGGTCGAACCACCAGGAAAGCATAATGCCCTGCGAATATTGGCTTTAATAGGCAGCCTGCGACCTCTGCCTTTGGTGTCTACCTCGCCTATTGATACAAAACCCTGCAGTTGTAGTTCAACTTTTCAAAAAATGTAGAATGCCAAAAATTGAAAAATCAACCCGACTCAGTGATAATGGAAATATATGGATTCGAGATAAGGCATAAATAAAAATAAATGACCAGGTCATCAAATTACTGTATTGTTTGTTACTCACAAATAGCTCATTTCATGAATCAAGTTCAAGAGAATAGAGATCGTAGGGGATATAAGTCAGTACCTGCTTAAGCCAAAATCCTTCAGATTCCTTGTCTCCCCAACAAAATATAGTGTGAATACCAACACTCTGCAGTCTCTTTCTCAATTCCTTGTACATGAGGCAACCAATCCCCTGCAAGTTAATGACTCATGTCAATTGACTTTGATCTAAATGAGAACAAAGAAAATTGTGACGAACAGAAATTTGCAGTGAAGATTATTGCAAAATGCAATGTAATGTAGATCATTTTATCTTTAAAGATGAGTAGCTACTAGCTATTGATGAATTAAATTAAAGAATTTGGGTGGACTTAATTAAATGGTGTCGTATAGAAAATTAAAGAAACCACAGCAACGCGAACTAACTTTTGGCTTTAAAGTTAGTTGTTCCCACATTTTGATACTCATCTTAACTAACATGGCTGACTAAAGTAAATGCTGTTATGTAACGCACACATTTCAACCAGAAACAGTTGGATGATCCATGTGCAAATGATCTACATTACATTGTTGAGTTAACTGATCGACAAAATGAAACAACATGAATCGACAAGAATTTATAAGTTAATGGGTAGAACGAGCGTGATTGCAGAAACGAGGAGTGTAGAATCAGACTAGAACGAGCTTAAAACCTTGCGTTGGTGAATCGAACTAACAGCAGCAAGAGGAACCTCAGCAAATTGAGTATCAGCAGCAACTATTTGGAATGTGATGGCTGAAATAACCTGTAGTAAAATAAAAGGAAAAGGGAGAAAAGGTAAGACAAGCAACGTTTAACCTCTTTCTACATAATATAGGTATATTAACTGAGAAATAAACAGATAGACCAGGAAAGGAAGGCATGGAGGAAAGGAGCATTCATCGAGGTGAACTATATGTCTCTATCCATGTGCATTAGCTGTGTTAACCGATAATGTACATGTGTGCGTGCACAAAGAATGTAGTCCATAAAGAGACCAATTATTTATGGAATAGTTCTTTCTAAATTTTTCTGACCAGGTAAGTGTTGCATTACTCACTACACTTGCAGAAAATGTTCAGCATGTATGGGTAAAGGAGGAAAGAAAGAAATTTTACTCTTCAAAATACTTGGGGTGTGGGGAGTTTATAATTGAGGGAATTTTCGAACTTCTAAGTAACATTGTTGACCTAAGATAGCAAACAAAATTAATTCGAGTAATTTATATATAATATAAATTGTAGGCTACCATATCACCTAAAAGCTTAAGCTATACGCTAGTTACAGTCTAAAAAGAACTAAAGTACATAAATTCCATGTAAAGCAAATGAACCATAATGAAGGTTTTTTGTCCATGCTCCCCAAAAACCATTCTCACACTAGTGCATTACAACCTACAAACATGTGCGCAAAATAATGGAACTGAAAAATAAGTCAAATTTCTTTCAATCTTTCGACACAAGTCCATGCATCTTGCATGTCCCAACTTGACCCAACCAATCAATGATCAAAAAAGAGGGCATCAACTGTCTTTTTAAATGTTATTCAAATTTCCCAGTCTTTCTCCAATTTATCTCACCGGCCACATGGTTCCAATGTACTGGAATAGAAAATGGCAGATTAAATTGAGGAACCTTAATGACACACCGTTCCAGGAAGATTAAAAGGCACACAATCATACCTCTCCAGGACCTTCAATAGAATTGGATTTCAACAGCAATGTGCAATACTTCCTGCAGACATAAATGTTAAAATTTAACAACAGCAAAATTTAATTTGAATCACTAGCAGTAAGGAGAAAACCGGGTTTTATTTTCACAAAACTAAAGATCTAGGATTACGAGTTTGCAAATACTAGTGATCATTGGTAGAGTTCATGAGTAAATGGGAGTAACAAATACTTGTGAGATGAAATTAGGAGTCAGATACCAACAGAGGATGCATTTACCCATTTGATACACATCTTTCAAGGAACATTGACTTCTTTCCAGTATTCGCAGCATAACTCATTGCAGGTAGTTCTTTCATGTACATTTTCAGTGTTTCCTGCAATAGAAGAGACACGGAATATTTGAGAAACATAGATATTAATTGTACATGGATCAATGTCATAAAGGGACGGGTAATTCAAAGTTTAAACAGAAAATTGGCATTAATATGAAAAAGAAAAACTAAAAAATGCTAAAACCAAGCAAAATGTTCCTCGCCTTCTCGTTTTAGGAAATAGGAAGGAAAATAGTCACTAACAGAACTTTCACATTCACAATCTACTGAAACACCAAAAAAGTTGTGAGAATAATACAGATCAGCCAAACCATGCCATTTCAGTAAACTAGTTGTGAATTTACTAAATAATGTAAAGCTACCTCAACATTCAACTTATCGGCATTAAAGGATGCATAGTTCAGTGGTAAATAGTAAAATACTCTTAAAGCAGAAGGTTTGATAACTTTAGAAAGAAAAGGAAAAAACTAGAGAAACAGACCAACTCAAACGTTCCTAATTTTCTCATTTAACAAAGAGAATAACGAATAGTTGCAATAAAAACTCGCATGCTACCAATTGAAACACTCAATGTTCAAAGTTGGAAACACCCAAATAAAAATCAGTCAAACCGAAGTAAATTAAAAGTAAACAAATGTTCTTTACAGAGTGATGCATATAGCAACCTAGAATGGTGTATCAATTACTAACAACAATCAATTTATCTTGAAATGTTGCACCATTCAGCAGCAGTTAACCATCCGCCACCAAATTCAACTACTTCTACGCACCAAAATTAAAATGATGGATTCAAACAAAATCGCATGTGTACAGAAAAGGTATTTAATACACTTGTACAAATGCATATAAAGAAAGATTTACCTGGATCAAATATTTTCCCTGGCCATCTACATCTTTGGGGTTGACAACTACGAAATAGCAATCATCTATTTGCATGTAACTCAAAATCAATTGGTAAATCTCATGCAACGATAAAAATTAACTATTAAGCCCATATAAAAATTTTAACTGAACAAATATATATATACAAAACTATATGAATATGTATATACCACTTTCTGCAGATCCCGAAGGTTGAAGAACGTGACAGTCCTGTCCATTTTTGTCCTCTACCACTTCATAAACGAAAACAAAAATATAGTCAATTACGCTTGTGATCTAGATTCATGTCTTTTCTCCCAAGTTACACATTTAGGTTCCACTAGTCATGTATGTCACTATATGTTGGTAGTTGTTTCTATTTGTTATGTGAGCTGGAATAGGCTATTTCAGGACTTTGTATGATCTTTTATTCGATTGAGAAGTCAGGTGTTCATGTCCCCCCATCTATGTAGTATGTACACCACCAGATTTGAGCTTTTCAAACCCATCTTTTATTTGAATAAAATAACACTCTGCAGCTTGGGATTTAATGGGCCTAGAGATTACTCAATACATGATATACATCTATATTGGGCCGTAACTCGTGCCAAAGGCACTATCAACTATTAAAAAAGTATCTTAAATCTAAGCCATACAACTTTTTATCCATTATACATTTTCAAGTTCCGTAAAACATGTGATCTTATTATATAAACTAGGTCGTAACCTGTGCCAAAGGCAGTACCAACCATTCAAAAAGATCTTAAATCTCAATTACACATTATTTATCCCCTTATAATTTTTGAGGTTCAAAAAACATTACCCCTTATTATATATATATATACTAGGGATAACCGGTGCCTACAGCACTTTGGTGTTATTCGACAGCGATGGCTGTGTGTAGGCCACAATGGTGTCAGTAGCACGTGGTTGCGGAGAAGGGGAGAAGTCAGAGAGTCGAGAGATTTGTGAGAAGAATGAAGAGAGAATTTAGGGATTTGTTGTGTTATAAGACAACCAACGGCTGTGAATATCCCAAAAGTTTGGAAGGTCTAAATTAGATTTAGGTTTTTGGCGGGCATCTTACTTTATTATTATAGATATATATTATTTTCTTAATGAAAGAACGCAGAAGAAACTATAATATTCAGTAGTCAGACTTTACTTTCAGTCTTTAGCATTCAAATTCAGACAATGAAACAAACACCACCTAAGTGCTATGTAAATTCCTGTTACATTTACTTGCTAATAATGTACATATACAGTATGCACAAATATAAGATGGAGAAATCAATTGGGAATGCTAAAGGGAAGAAGCTTGAGGGAATCTATCTGTACCTGAGATTTTGATTTGAGTGTTTCGGGAGAGAGAGATTTGGAGGCTGTTTTGATTCGATTCAAAGGTGAAGTTCTTTGCTTCGACAACAACCTCACAGTTACCTAAGAGAAATACGCACACAGAGAAAGAGATAAAATTAGTGTTCCCAAAATGGTACTTTTGAGCTATTGATTGATGTTCTAGGGTTAGGGTTTCTGAGAAGTTGAGGTTAGTGCTTTTACCAATTGGCATTGGTGAGGGAAGCGGAGGGTTCTTCTTTCTTGGCGCCATTAGCTTTTGATCTTTCTTCGGTTTTTGGCTTTCAAAATGCGAAGGGCTTGTATATACAAATGGCGTTTAAAGAATACGCTCGTAAATTTACCGCGTCAATCTTTTGGAAATTTTTTTATTTATTTTTTTATTTATTAAGCAATGATATGCATAATATAGAAAAAGAGGTTAGGAGTTTAATTCACGTAGACCTGGTGTTGTCAGAAATCCAAAAATCGATCGAACGAACCGAACTGAATCGATCCGTTGCGATCTGAAATTTCCCAAATCGAAATCGAAATAAAAAACCAAAACCGAAACCGATTGATTTTGGTCGGTATGGGTTGGAGATTCGGGGTCCCCGAATTGGACTGAAAAAACCGGATCTTTAAAAAAAAAAATTGCTAACTTAATGTAATTACTTAAGTTTTCTTACAATACGTTGAAAAAAAAAAAAAAAAACTTTCTTACAACATTTACATTATATAAATGACCCAACCCTATGGATTATTTACATTTATAAATAATTACTTAAGCTAATTATTAAAATAAATAAATTATATAATTTTTGTGTAGCGCCTTTTGAGTGAATTTAGATTTTTAGTGCAATTTCGAACTAAAGTTTTAACAATATAAAAAAAATCGAATGAGACTGAACCGGACCGAAACCGAATAATTTTGGGAGGGTTTGGGTTTTATAGGTACAAAAACCGAAACCGAACTATAAAGTTTGGGGAAGGTTTGGGGTATCCTAGTTGTTACCCTGACCAAAACCGAAAACACCCCTACGAAAAAGTAGTATATTAACTATGTTGGTATTACAAGTGGTAGAGTCAATGATATTGTAATGGCGATTGTGAATAATTGAGTAAAGTTGAAAAAAAAAAGAAATTAAAACATAAAAAATTAATTAATTAATTATTAGACCAAATAGGAATGGCAACGGGTCGGGTATGAAGCAAGTTTGGCTATTACTAAACCCGACTCGCATGTACCCTAGCCCGCCCCGAACCAGAAACGGGTTTTAAAAAAAAACCAAACCCGCTTCGCAAGCTTACCTAGGAGCCCCGCCCCGAATTATTATTATTATTATTATTATATAAAATAGAGAAGGAGATGTGTTAATGTATATATAAATGTGTTAGTGTAAATATCTAATGGCCTACATTCGATTAAAAATGTCTAGTTTTTTTTTTAAAATAAATACAATGTATATATAATTTTTATATTAATATATTTATATATATGCAAGCGGGTCGGGTTAGGTTTTTAGAAGGCACAACCCTAACCTGTCCCGAACCCGCCCCATCCCGGTTGGGTCGAGTTGGAAATCCACCGAGTTGGATTTTTTTGCCATTCCTAAGACCAAATGACCCACGTCAAAAGTGCATTAGTCTTTCGTACTCTCAAGAACGGACTGAAATCAAAAAACTTCTTTGATCAAATGCAGTACTAGAAAGTGCCTTTATTATGCCGTTAAATGTAGCATTGCTAAAAAAAGAATTGACTCACTACAATCACATAAATTATGAATGAGATGATGTATCACCTCGTTATTAGGGAAAGAGCGGCTCTATTTTAGTTCTTCATCCAATTTTCTTATGTACAACTTTTTTTTAACACATTTTTAATGGATATCGAATTAGTCATTATTTCTCAAAATTTCTTCTACGCAAATATATTTTTATTTACTTTTTTGCAATTTAAGTAATAACATTAAGGATATTCCTTGCACCTATAGGTGGATTTTTATTTTTTATTTTTTTCTTGATAGAAAGGCAGTAGAGATAGATTATTACAATAAATGAGGTAAGTCCAAGGAGGAGAGGTAACAAGAAGCCTCTTTCATCTAGGAAATGAAATCATTAAATATTTTAAATATTTTGCTAAACAATGAACTGCCAAATTACCTTGATACCTTTTCTACGAACAAATGATGCTTTCCATGCACTACAGAAATTTAGGAATTGTTTAGCGACAGCAATGAAGGTCCCGGTATATGACATGCAATGATCATTACAATTCACCACGTGAACAACAGTAAGGCAATCTCCCTCTATGTAAATTCGAGAAAACCCCGCTCCCAAAACTATACGCACGGCATTACGTACTCGTTGCAAAAGTCTTAGCCATCCGGGCGTCAAGTAACAATGGGGCACGCACAGAATAACCCACTAGGAAGTTGTCAACCTCATCACAAATTACCACACCAACTCCGATCCTAAACACTTCTGATCATCAAATAAGCCCGCGTCAAGAATATCCTTGAAAAAATTACATTTCTGAGGTAACCGAAGGTTTAGGATGGGAGGCGGCGAAGGACAATGAGGCTCATAAGATACTTTAAAATAAAGAGGAAGGCATAGAACTCGACGTTTCTACAATCTTTAAACCAGTGAAGCAAGCATCGCCATAGACAACTTGATTTCTGTGAAACCAAATGAACAAGTTCACTGCAAAATGACCGAAATTCGATTCTTGTAAATTTCGAAGTGCAAGTTCAATCCAGTGCCCTGGTAATGTAGCCAAATCACCCATCCAAAGTCTTTGATTATCAGGCCCTACAAACGTGCAAAGTCTTCTCCAGAAATCTACAAACAATTCACTTTTTAGAGATCGGTAACCCATGCCGAACCAAATTGCTACATGTTGGCAGTGAATTCGACCACCCTCCATACGAAATGTTTAACCTTATTTGAAAACTCAACTCTATAATATTATGTTCCGAGGGGAGGCTTTGAAGTAAATTAGATTTCGGTGTACACACGACAAGAATGCTATCTGCACATAAATATATAGTTTAAAATTTTTTTCTTTTGTTGTCAAGAACAAATTATTATATCTGTTAGCCAAAGTTTGAACTTAAAATTAATGGAAACTAAAAGATGACAATATTTCACTCCCGAAATTGCTGTTCATTTTATGTAATAATAGTAGATATCTATGTTTTTTTTTTCTAAAACATAATCACTAAATTTTCACAACTGTGAATTAATTTTTTCTTTTAAAGAAAACATATATAGCAGCTAGCATTAATAAAATTTGACATAGATTAATTAATTAATAGGGAGACAATCCCAACCATAAAGGAGGATCCCTCTGATCGGACCTCAAAATTAGAAACATTAATTCTTGACATACCAAGTGAACAAGTGAGCCACAACAAAGAAAAATCCCGTTGCATTTCACGTGTGATTTGAATCTAGGGTCTCCTAGATTCAAGTTTGCAGAAAACAACTAAAACTAAAAATGGTCGGTTCGGTTGCCGGTTTTTAGACATATAAAATTGCTAAAAAACGAGCCTAACCGACTTACATGTATCGTATTTTTATCAGTTCAGTGAAAAATAAGGCCCAAAAACAGCAAAATATTTACGAAGAGAAATAGTTAATTAAATATTCAACAAGAAATGAAGGCTCAATAAATTACAAAGTTAAAAAGGAACTAAAAAATGATATAAACCCAAGGCCCAAACTAACTGATGAAACCAACTGGAGTCAGTTTTAGTCGTTAGGTGGCTCGATTTAGTTGAAATTAAGCATCAAATTAAAACGTAAGTTTGGTCATTGAATTAATTGTAACCGAACTACGTACACCCCTAACTTTTACCACAAAACTAACTAACTTGCAAAAAAAAACAAAAATTAATCATAAATTACCTAGAAAATGGAAAATATAGACCATGGATTTTATTCGATATAAGATGACGCATTAGATATATTATGATTTTATGTCAAATTGATACAAATATGTAGTCATTATGATTTAGACTATATATATATCTTACGAAGTTTTAAAAATGAATTAAAGAGGAATAATTCAATTTAAGATATTAAAATAATAGATCAAATGATGCATTAAAAAATATATTTATTAGATTATGAGTTTTACACTAGTAATCAAAATTGTTCTAATTTATCCGAGGTACTACAAACAGAACAGGGTTCAACAGAGTCTCTCAGTCTCCGCAGAGGAACTCACAAAAATGGCAGTTTTGTTATCCACATCTCTTTTACCTTCCGCATCCCCCACTCTGACTGTGAAGCTATCTACAAAGTTCATCATTAAAGCAAACCACTCATCATCACATCACCCTTTTTCAGGTAACTTCACTTTCCTCAATTTTCCTTCACTTTCTTGCGCCTATACTCCACTTCACTCAATACCTACTTACAAGAAACACTGATTATTCACAGGATTTACCAAGAAAGACCGTGTAAAAGAATCATATGTGTGTTTATCAGTAGATGGTAGTCAATCAACAATCCAGAGAACAAACAGAGGAAAAAACCCTAGAAAAGGTAATTGGAAACCACTTCTTAGTGAGGGAAGAGATGAAGATGAAAACTATGGACCTATTTGCCCTGGTTGCGGTGTTTTTATGCAAGATGAGGACCCAAATCTTCCTGGGTTTTATCAAAAAAAGAAGGTGGAAGTAATAGAAATGTTAGATGACGACGAAGGTTTAGAAGAGGAGGATTTTGGGGATGAAAATGATGTAGAAGAGGAGGGTTTTATGGGTGAAATTGAGGGTAAATTTGATGAAGATGATGTAGAAGAGGAGGGTTTTGGGGATGAGATTAAGGGTGAACTTGAAGAAATTGATTTAGAAGATGGTAATGTGGAAAACAAAAATGGAATTGATTGGGATTCGGAAGAATGGGATTCGGATTTCGATGATGAAGATGATGATTCAAAGGAGTTTGATGGATTTGCTGCTCCGAGTGCTGGCTATGGAAACATTACGGAGGAGACTATAGAGAAAGGAAAAAGGAAGAGATTGTCGAAAGCAGAGAGGAAACGGATTGCTAGAGAGGCTTTGAAGGAGAGAGAAGAGGTTACGGTATGTGCTCGATGCCATTCATTGAGGAATTATGGGCAAGTGAAGAATCAAACAGCCGAAAACTTAATACCGGATTTCGATTTCGATAGGTTGATCACAACCCGGTTGATGAAACCTGCGGGGACAGCCGCTTCTGTTGTTGTGGTTATGGTTGTGGATTGTGTCGATTTTGATGGGTCATTTCCCAAAAGAGCAGCCAAGTCATTGTTCAAGGCACTTGAAGGAATCAAAGATGGTTCGAATCTGAGTAAAAAGTTGCCTAAGCTTGTACTCGTGGCTACAAAGGCTGATCTTTTACCATCACAAATTTCACCGACTAGGCTAGATCGATGGGTTCGTCATCGTGCTAAGGCTTTAGGGGCACCGAAACTTCGTGGTGTTTATTTGGTTAGTTCTCGTAAGGATTTGGGTGTGAGAAATTTGCTGGCTTTTATTAAAGAGTTGGCTGGCCCTCGAGGGAATGTTTGGGTCATTGGAGCTCAAAATGCGGGAAAATCTACGTTGATCAATGCATTTGCAAAGAAACAAGGAGTGAAAGTTTCAAAGCTTACAGAAGCTGCAATACCCGGGACGACTCTTGGGATTTTGAGAATTGGAGGGGTATTACCGGCAAAGGCAAAGATGTACGATACTCCAGGGCTGTTGCATCCGTATTTGATGTCGATGAGATTGAATAGGGATGAGCAAAAGATGATTGAGATACGGAAGGAGCTACGGCCTCGAAGTTATAGGATAAAGGCAAGTTCTTTGTTACCATTAGTCTACCATATGTAAATTGGGACCTGTTAGTCCCTTTGGTTTTTATTCCATTTGACTCTTAATTGTTAAATGATTGAAGCCTCAACTTTTTGTTTTTGTCGAGAAGTAGTGAATAATGAGCATGATTCAGCCAGCGGTGGAGGGAGTACGGGATAAGGGGGAGCAATAGCCCCCCTTCAATTTTAAAATTTTGGTGTTTTAGTGCTAATTTATCCTATCTTACTAATAATAATTAAGGGGCTTGACCCTTGATGTTGAACTCTGATAACAACAGCTGCCATCGAGCAGCTATAAAATTAAAAAATAGGCTTATATTGGCTATTTCCCCGCCTTTAATTTTGGAAAAAAAAATACTAATAGTACTAATTTTGCACCTCCCTCTTAATTAGAAAAATAAATAAATTGGTGCTAAACTTGCCCCCCTTTAATAAAATATCTGGCTCCACCACCGAATTCAGCGCCCCTAGTTTTAGCCCAAATGGGAGGACATATGAACTTTGGGCTTGCTTATAAATTGAGAATTTCTTATTTTCTCGTGCTTCAAATGGGTTTTCCCCAAGATTCTTTAGGTGCCTATCCGTTAATATGGAAAGTATATGTCTGTTGAGTGAGTTTGTTACTCATGCTTGGTTGCCAGTCAGGTACTGTTGCTTTTCCAATTTGCTGAAATGTTCGACTTTAGGTGTTATACTGCTCTATTACCTGTCGTCCTGTTTCAAGTTTTTATGCATTCTGGGAATCTTAGATTCGGTGAATTCACATATAGTTACATGAAGAAATTTGAATTATGGGATCCTATTTGTTTGGTTGCTATTGTATCTAACGTACCACATTGATCCTTGCAGCAAGGACAGTCCATACACATTGGGGGCTTAGTGAGACTAGACCTTAATAAAGCATCAGTGGAGACAATCTACGTGACGATTTGGGCATCACCCAGTGTTTCTCTTCATCTAGGGAAGACAGAAAATGCTGATGAGATTTGGAGCAAGCACGCTGGTGTTAGATTACAGGTTGAGCAATTGTCCTTAAAATATTCAGTTTCTTTATGTTATTATCTGCGTAACATTATAATAATTGTTTGTTGTCAGTTCAAGTAAATAACAATCAAGTGGCTCCCTGTTTCATGCTGCTTCCTATATCTTGATTCCAATCATTTAACAGTATGAAAGCGTCCGCACACTAATAACTTCAGAACTGCATAAACAATCACAAATGGAAGTTTTGATCCTTTCTTATAATATACATCAAACTACAAGAATACTCTCTCTCTCTCTCTCTCTCTCTCCCCGCACCTTTTTTTCCTATCATCTCAAACTTCTAATTTTCCTTTCTTTAATGATTGAAAGTTTGAACTTTCACATACATGGTATAGGATTTAGGCCATCCCTAGGGTTTCACAAGTCATTTTACTGCAAGACGTAGCAATAAACTGATCCTTCATCTATTTTGTTTTTCTTTCTTCCATCTTCTCACCCTTCTCTTTCCTCTGTAATGGTCTATAATCACCACTGAATTTTCTAAATGAAGGGGTATTGGGTTATATTTTTGTTTTATCAAGGTGAGGTAATGTGCCCCACCCAAAACATTTAAGTTTATTTTCGTAACTTTTACAATATTTTTTGCTCACTTGCATAGTGCCCAACTTTTCGTGTTGTGTATTGTTCGTGTTTCTTGGAATTATATATATATGTACTTTCCCTCCGAGTTCCTACTTCCCACGGGTTATTACATTTAGATGCAATAAAAACCAAAAGAGGTCTTTTCAGACCTGTTTGTTTGCAAAGTTTGAAAATGACTGGAAAAGCAATTACATTCTAATGAGAAGTTGGGAGAAGAGATGAGTAATTTGTTTAGACATTCTCCGTATTTTTCTTAATTTTCATGGAAAACTTTTCTTACCCACCGCCCAAAAAAATTGGATTCCATGGAAACCCAAAAAAGTAAAAGAACTTTTGACTGAATAACTCGCTCACTTCCCATTTTCTCATATAAACTAGTTGTTTTCTCAATCATTTTCCAACATAGCAATCAAATGCGCGCTAAATTTTTAAAAAAGTAGATAAATAGTTAACTCTCCCATGTTGGTTGAATATTGCTATAAGTATTTCGATTCCATTTGACATTTTTTCATGTTTCAGCCCCCCATAGGTGTTGACCGAGTTTCTGAGATGGGAGAATGGATAGAGAAAGAAGTCAAAGTGTCAGGAACAAGCTGGGATGTGAACAGCATCGACATTGCTGTGGCGGGCTTAGGTTGGGCTTCTTTGGGATTAAAAGGCGAAGCAACTATGACTTTGTTTACATTTGATGGCATTGAGGTAATATTGCGAGAGCCTTTGGTTCTTGACCGAGCACAATTTCTTGAGAGACCCGGGTTTTGGCTACCAAAGGGTGTCTCTGAGGCAATTGGCAATCAAATTAAGGTCGATGCTCGAACAAAAAAGAGGCTCGAAGAAGAAGATTCATTCCTCACGGAAGTAACTGCTTAAGAAATAGAAGCAATTTGATATATTCACACTTCTTGAAAAAACCAGTGATATTTTGTAACTTCTTAATTCAGTCGGGATGTTACGAGAGACAGAGAGAGAGTATGCACACTTACGAAAAAGAGTGCGATTTTGATATTTTGTAATTTCTGTCGGGAGAGAATTATGAGTGGTGCATATACAAATATTGGATTCGGTCTGCCCTTTCCGTTCATTGTATTTCAAATACTATGTAACTGAACCCTCTGTAACTCACATGTATATATCAAGTTTTGTGTTCATTAAAAGCTCTGTATCTCCTATTTTTGAACTGCTGCTTTCTGTCAAAAAAAAATACTCGCCTGCTTTGTTGCTATGTTTCCTATGACACGATTATTCCTAATCTGTCAATCTGTGCAATTCATTAGAAGCGAAGATGGTGGGTCAGTTGGGAAAATATGTAGAATACTGGTTTACTCCAGTTTTGAACAAAGCCATATATATATATATATGCACTTAAGTCTTCTTTCAAATCAGTTAATCCGAAAAAACAAATTAAATCAATATTTGATTGGGTTTTTTGGCCATTGGTTTGCGTTTTTGCTTCTAGTGGCTTGCATGGTTTAAATTTGAATAATTTTATGGCGAATTTTTTTTCATCTCTGGGCATTTTGTCCAAAAATGAACTGTTCGTGTGGAAAGCAGGTGTGCCCATGTAGTGCCAAAAGTTCAAGAGAGTTCAAGTTGGCGCCCACAAAAAATATTTTGGTTTTACCATTGCTATATTAAGTTTATCTTAAGCTTGAATTATGTCTAATGAAACTAACTTATGCTATATAATGTACTAAAAAGAGGTATTGATATTTCACCCTTCCGTTATGCAAACAAGTTTGTTAATGACCTAAAAAAGTGAACCTAACCCAAATTTCTTTGAATCAATTAAGAATTATCGCAATCTCCCTTTAAACCAAAAAAACACCCTTCATATAATCAGAATCGTCAGCCTTTCACCTACTCAGTGTAAATGTGTATACAATCCACAAAAACAGAGCAGCGTATCAACACATTTCTCTTGCTATGTAGAAATGGGAACAACATTAACAAGAAAACTAATCTTTTCATTCAAATTCTAAATTTTGTTTTTTTACATTTATCTTCACTTAAAAGTTTACCTGGCTAACTGAAACCAAAAGGACATGAGAAATATGAACAAGGGTAGATACCACTAGTTTAACCACCTTGCTCTGTACAGAAGAAATTACAACACAATAAGCAAAGACCACATGGTGAGGTTTGATAAAATTGCAAATTAACTAAAAAGCGACTAAAAACTCTCTGTTGGTAATCATTTAGCGGGGCTGCTGGATGCGTCTGGAGCTGTTTTTCTGGCTAACAGACTTTGCTGGCTTATCCCAGTATTTTGCTGTCTCGACTGCGGATTTTGGACCTCTTTCATTCATTGATTTTGACAAGGTCAGCCTCTTCATCAGCGCGTCCATTTCATAACCTGGTTTTCAGAGCAAAATATAGTGATCATTGATAAACCCCCTTTAATGTCAAAAAGAAATCTTGTTTAAAAATTTAAGATCAAAGTGACTCCAGAAGTCCCAACGCTTCACTAAATTTTATTTAACACCCCAGCATATAATTATCTTAGGTGGTGTTTCTTTATACCTTTTAATAATGACTGAAACTTCAGCATTAAGAGGTACTGAGGTAGAAATGGTGTTTAATTTCTCACCTGGTGGATTGGATTCAACATTTAGCATTAAGAGGCAAGTCTTATCCTGAAAGCTTAATTGAACTTTAATGAAACTTCATTCAATGGCACCCCTATTTTTAATTCTTAAAGGTAAAGTTGTAAAATGGCATCCATTCCGCATTCAGAGCCAAATTTCAGAGGTTGCATTTACCATTAAGCATTCAAATACCAGTGTTCAACATTCAAAGTTTAAAAAAACAATGGGCCGTTATAACCAATGCATATGACAATACTATCTCTCGAGAATTAAATCTCCCAATACAAAATTACCAGTATTTTTTCAATCTAAAGTGAATTTCACTCTGCTTCCAAGCAAATTCATTTTATGGAACTTTTTTAATGGAATTGGGGGAAATTTTGACTTGTCATTCTATACTAAAACGCAGTAGACATTTTTTTTTAATTATTGTAACGGCAACTTAATTATGATTATAAAACACATGACATCAATATACTTCCACATACCATTTTGAGGGTATCCCTTCATAGCATAAGGAGATGACTTGTTTCCCTCTTCAACCTCAGCCAAATGTATGAACTCCTCAAACTGGGCTTCCATGCTCGAGAGCTCATCATCAGTACCTAGATCAATAGTATCGGGCAACAAATCAACGATGTCGGTACTGTCAAAATCATCCTCATCGTGCCCATAGAAACCATCCTCCCCTTGGTGCTGGCTGACCCAATAGTCATGGAACCATGTTGAGGTTGTCACCAGTTGCCACCACTCGGGCGAAAAGTCTTCCACTTGGCGAACTGCAGCGGGGATAAAGAGTGGAGCATTGGGATTCAATGTAGACCTTCCTCCTGAAACTAGTGCCATCTTCAATTTCAAATCTTTTCTTATCTATTTTCTAGTTTTGAATCCAAAGGTTTCCTGATTGAACAAATTGATATGTTAGCCCAAAAGCATTAGAGTTTCTATGCATTAGCCAAAAACAATATATACAGAATCCCAATAGTCAACTTATAACTTCTTGCTATTATATAGGGGAGCAATTCCGGAAATGATAAGAGGAAATACAAGAACTGAAGCAAGACATCCCATAATTTAATGTTTTATACAACTTGCGCTTTGCTCCTATAAATTCTTGACAAAATTTGGCATAAATAAACATGATATTTTATTAGCCATATTGCCTTTGTGTTGTCAGATCTCACATGCATAAAAAATTACTAATTTTTGTTCATTATCATTTTCATGCCGACTTTCAATAGCTAACACATTTATTCCAAATTGAACAGCCAATAAAAGAAACAACATTAACACGCATTTTACATGAAAACACGTACTTAAAACTACAGAGCAGAGATTCACCAAATTCATACCCTTAGCCTTCTCTCTACGTATCACATCCTAATTCTCGCAGTAGACTTAATTATCTATCTTCAGTGTTGTAACCAAGTTCCAAATGAATAAAAACAAAGAAAAATATATTCTTCTCAATAATCAGGTCACATGGAGTTCAAGTGTAAAAACTTCTCATCCACATTTAAATTGAAATCAACAATTGCCACACACAACACAATATTATCGAAACAAAACCAACATCAACATACAACAAATACTACTAAAAATGCAAATATATAAACAAACATTGCTATTAATCAACATATCAAAATTCTTCTCATAACTCTAGCCTAAAGATCAACAGGCAATAATATATTATTAAAAAAAAATCTCATTCATTTCTTTTACCAAAAACAAAATAAAATCTTATCTACCTCTAGATTGAGGTACCAAGCTTTCAAAGCCACAATTTTAAAACCAGTTTTAAGTTTAGCAGCTCAAGTATATGGAAATAGATTGGGAAAAACACACACACAAATTCAAAAAAGCATAGACAATCACAAATCATTTTGAGTAAAAAATCACAAACAAAAGACAAAAATAAATTCCTCTATCAAAACAGCTTCTTGACTTTTTAGATTACTATTTCAAACAAGTTAAGTCACCATACATACATATATAATGTTAACAGTTGGATGATCGCACCTATCAAAAAAATTAAAAAAAAAATTCTAAGTAACCATCATCACTAAAGCATTACCAACAACAAAGGTCCTCAAAAGCTAAATGAACTTGTTCGGTCAAATCATTTCAAAAAGGTTAAGTCACCATATCTCATCAGCTATGTAAATACATATAGATCTGTAAATATAAATTCGTATATAGTTTTATTTAAAATTTGAGACTAGTATACCTTTGCTTTAAGCGAAGAAGATGACAAATATCCGTTTTTCAGACCATTCACCTAAAAAGCGCAGAGGAAATGATGCGGATGGGACTCGGTATTTATAGGCCGAGAGAGTTCCGAACCACTTTGCTTCGTATCCGAGCCTAGGGGCTTGGGGGATTACCGAAGGAGCCCATTGATTGAGGTGTTTGAGGACCGGCTATAGCCGGTCAGCAGCCGGTTGTGGATAAGCGTGTACAGGTGTATTCGAGTTGTGATGAATTGAGTCTTTAACGGACTGCGGGGTGGGGGGCCAATGTGCATGTGAGTGCGTTATAAAAGTAAAGAAAAAGTACATTCCGTTGATGATTGTGTCCCCACTCTCGATACTTTAACGCAAACAAATTTGAATTTTGCAGATGTCTTGAAATAATGAAATCACGAAGACAGAAAAAAAAAATAAAAAAAATTTAACATATTAAAGGAATTACATTATTAGGGTGTTTTAATTTACTTATTTAAAAATTCTTTGGAAATGAAATTTTTTTACAAAAAAATTAAAAACATTGAAAAAGAAAATTAAAAACAATTACATTTTTGTGAAAAGTTAAAAATAAGTTAAGACATGTGGAGATATATCTTTTTACTTTGTTATTTTTTCTATAAAAAAAATTTTCTTTAGTAGTTAAGGAATAAAAAATTATGAAAGTTGTAAAAAATCTACTCATTATATGACTCAACTTATTTTTTAATTTTTTATCTAAATTAAGTGTTTTTATTTTTTATTTTTATATTATTATTAAACGAATCCTACAAAATATCACTTTATAAAAAAATATAAAATATAAATTATTTTCACTGCGTCACTTAATTTATTTAATTTTCAGCATTTTTCAACTTATTATGGACTGCCCAAAAAACAAACAAAAAAAAACACTTATCGTGGAACAACAATTTTGGCACAAGAAGAAGGGCCTGATCGGACGGCTAGCAAACTGGTTTTTTCTGTTGACGGTGGAGATGGAGTGTAATGATTGATGGTTTTGTTGCAAGGTGGGGCCTGGTGTTAGTGGCGTAGGATAGGAACCTTTTTTCAGTCGGCCACGTAAGGACCATAATCCCATAATCCGCGTTTGTCACATGGGGCTCATTGGTTGATAGGTTAAAAGGAAGTTTCTATTTTGTAATCATTAACGTTCCCACTATTGAAGTTTAATTAAGGTTGACCTTAATTACACGTTATTTTATTTAATAATATTTTATTTTATTTATTTGGTTATATTATATTAAATATGTATATATTATCTTGATCTTATAAAATTAAATTATTGTCAAGAATAAAAAAAATGTATTGGTTCAATTTTACAGGACTGAAATAATGTGTATATACGCAATGTTATAAGATTGAGTATGTACATATTACCTCGGTCCCATACGGACGAGTTAATATTAAAGTGTTAGAAAATATTTTGGTGTGTATAATTAGGTCCCGCCTTAATTAAGAATGCATTTAATTACACAATTTTAAAATTTAATTATAATTTTTTAACATTATAATTTTAAAAACTACAATGCAAAAGAATTGTAATGAAATTGTTCGAATTATATGTAATCTTCATTTATAATTCTAAAAAATTTTGTTAGGTTAAATTGTATAATTTATTTCAAATTTAAAAGAGAAAATGGTTTCAAGAACTTTACCACTCTCATCCATTCTTGCCAGCATCGATGGCAGTCACTAGAGTTCCGTTAGTGGGTGCGGACAGTGAATAATGGTGGTGGAGGTTCTTTAATATATATAGACTATGTAAATATATATATATATATAGAGCATTTCTCTCGCGGACTGGTGCGTACGCACTGGTGCCAGCACACATTTTTCGAGGCCATTTCAATATTTTTTTTTGTTACAAAAGGAAGAAAAAAGAGAACAGAGCAAACAACAACAGCACAAGGCTAGGACTTAGCTTCCCCTGGGGAACATAGTTCCCTGAAGCTCAGCAATCATATCTTCAACCACTTCACTCGGCGGTATGAGAATCCTTACTTCTGTTTCTCTTTGCAATCCTCCATATCTAGCAAAGGTATCAGCACACTTATTCCCTTCCCTAAGGGTGTGATTTAGCTTGAACCCGGTTTCTGTTAACATGAGGCAGCAGTCTTCAATGAGAATTCTTTCGGGATGGTGTTGGACATCACTTTGAGAATTGATTAGCTCATGGGCATTAAAGGAGTCTGTTTCAATATCCACATTGGACCATCCCCTCGTTTTGGCAAGCTTGAATCCATGTCTGATTCCCCATAATTCAGTTTTAAGGACTAAAGCCAAACCAATTCTTCCACAAAAGCCCTCGATCCATAAGCCCTGATCATTCCGGGCCAAGCCTCCAAAGCTAGCATATCCCTGGCATCCAAGGCAGCTGCCGTCTGTGTTGATTTTAATCCTTCCTGCACAGGGGAAGCACCAATTTATCAATCTATCATCAGCCCTATTAATGTCATCCAAGTAGTTATTAAAAGCAGTGCATGTGATTTTGGCAAATTCAATGCTTTTCATAATAACTTGATTCCAATTCAGGTCCTTCCCATCAATTTGGAATTCATTTCTTCTAAGCCAAATATTCCAAAGAGTATAAGCAAACAGAATATTCTAAGGAATATTGTAATTTTAAGTATCTTTTTTATCTTTAAGGTTTTCATCAATCCAAGAAGAGAAACAAATATCACCTGATTTCCATGTAACACATTTAAATAAGGAGTCCCAAACCTGGGTGGCCCTACTGCAATGTAAAAAAAGGTGCTGGGTGTCTTCCAACAAACCACACCATTTGCAGTGGGGATCCACATTGCAACCACGGTCATGGCAAGCTTTACTTATCATCAGTTTGTCAAGCCTCAAAAGCCACAAGAAGTGCGCAATCTTATGGGGAATTTTAAGTTTCCACATCCAGCGCCACTTCTCCACAGGGTCCAAAATCGTACCATGCTCCTTTATAATTTGATTATAACAGGAACTGTCACTAAACTTCCCATTTCCTTTGTTAAGCCAAGAGGGAGAGTCCTCCTTAGCTTCAGTGAGGGGGAGAGGAATACTAACCACATTCTCAGTGAGGTTAGTAGGAATCTCATTGGAAACAATATAAGTATCCCATTCCCTGTTATCCTTCATCAGGTCACTAACTTAGAGGTTAGCATTAAAATTAATATAAGAGTTTCCCAGTTTAGATAGAGGGCCAGTGGCGCACCACCAATCTTCCCAAATCGAGGTACTCTTGCCATCACCAATATTCCATTTTATATTATCACACAACACGTTTTTCACTTTCATCACACTTCTCCAAACAGGAGAGGCCACACTTTTCTTCTTCCACAGCCTGGGGTTATTATGGGTTTTATATTTATTTCTCATGACTTGAACCCAAAGGGGTTTAGTCTCCGTGCAAATTCTCCACCCAATTTTGGCAACCAAAGCTAAATTATTATTCTCACAAGTTCTCAGACCCAAACCTCCATGTTTCTTAGGTCTACACACTTTTTCCCACTTGACGTTATGAATTTTCTTCTTCTCATCAGAATGGCCCCAAAGAAAATTCCTGTTGAGTCTATCAATCTCCTTGCAAACCGATTGAGGGAGTTTCACAGTTTGCATGGTGTAATTGGGAATCGTAGCAGTAACGAATTAACTTTAAATTTTGTAAAGCTAGCTCATTTGTCAAGACATATACAATGCCTTTGTCAAAATAGTTTTCTCTCTCTCTAAAATATATCTGAGCATACACACACACACACTCTCTCTCTCTCTCAAATTCTCGAAGCTCTGTTCTTCTCTCTATCATCAAGCCGAAAACTCTCACAAGTCCTCCATTAATAGTAAATAGCTATCTCCTCTCTCTTTTTTTATGATTTTGAAATATAGGGCTTCAAATTTAGGTTTGGTAAATTGGATTTTCTTTCGGATTTGAAATTGGATACAAAATTTATTGCACTGAGTACATCAAATCCTCCATTAACACTCTGTGAAACAAAATTTGTACCCAATTTCAAATCCGAAAGAAAATCGAAAACTCTCACAAATCCTCCATTAATACTACATAGCTCTCCCATCTCTCTTTCTTTTTGTGATTTCGAAATATAGGGCTTCAAATTTGGGTGTGGTAAATTGGATTTTCTTTCGAATTTAAAATTGGATATGAAATTTGTTGCATAGAGTACATCAAAATTTGCATATGAAAACTCTCACAAATCCTTCGTTAACGCTCTGTGAAACAAATTTCGTACCCAATTTCAAATCCGAAAGAAAATCAAAAACTCTCATAAATCCTCCATTAATAGTTAATGGCTCTCTCCTCTCTTTTTTTTGTGATTTCAGAGTATAGGGCTTCGAATTTGGGTGTGGAAAATTAGATTTTCTTTAGGATTCAAAATTGGATACGGAATTTATTGCATAAAATATATCTAAATTTACTATGAAAACTCTCACAAATCCTCCATTAACACTCTGTGCAACAAATTTGTGAGAGTTTTCGGCTTGATGAAGGAGAGAATAACAGAGCTTCAAGAATTTGAGAGAGAGAGAGTGTGCTCAGATATATTTTAAAGAGAGAGAATTATTTTGACTAAGACATTGTATATGTCTTGAAAAATGAGCCAGCTTTACAAAGTTTAAAGTTAACGTTGAAATGGCCTCGAAAAATGTGCACGGGGACTGGTGCGTACGCACCAGTCCGCAGGAGAAATGCGCTCTATATATATATATATATTATAATATATACATATATTTACTGTGTACATTAATATATATATATATATATACGGAAATTTTCACATGCGGACCGGTCCGTACGGACCGGGACCTTTAGCGACGGTTTTCGGTCGCTAAAAACATACCCCCAGTGTATTCGCGACGGAAAATCATCGCTAAAGGTCCCGGTCCGCATGTGAAACGCTCTCTCTATATATATAACCATTCTATTAAAAACCCTCATTAAATTAACTTAAGGATAATTTATTTTTTGGGGATAAACAAATGAATTTTTTTATGAGTGAAAATTATCTCTATAATGAATATATTATATCTGTCAAATTTCATAGAAAAACTTAATTGGGAAGTATTTCATTTCTAAATGTTGAAATTTTTTATTTTTAATTAATTCACTTTCTTGTTTAAAATTTTTGATAAAATTTGGTGGAGATGATTTTCTCATTATAGGGATCATCATCACCAAGTTTCATTAAAAAAATTATATCGAAATTGTTGGTTTTTAAGTTAGTTAACTTAAGGACGATCTTGAAGAAAAGAAAACTGATAAATATATATTATAAACATAAATGTATTTTATTTTTAAAGCATCTCCACTAACATCATCAAAATAATAATTAGGGCTGGGACCGATTCTGTTCATAGCCAATTTTGGAAGAACCTTTAACCGAACTGTTTATATCATAATGGTTTGGTTCTAAGTATGAAAAAGTGAAGAATTATTTAAGAACCGAACCAGTTCTAACGGTTCGATTTCTTCGGTTTATCGGTTAACCGTTAACAAGAGAAAAACCAAAATATTAATGGTTATTCGGTTCTTTGGATTTATTGGTTAACCGTTAACAAGAGAAAAATCAAAAATATTAACGATTATTGGAAAGATATAATGGTTATTGTAAAAAAATAACGATTCTAACAGTTCGGTTCCTAAGTATTGGGATAGAGCTTAGAAGAAGAAATTCAATAACGGTTATTGAAAAGAAATTATACTACGAACCGTTAACAAATAGACAAGAACTGAACTGTTAAAAAATAGCAAATTTTGAAGAACGGAACCGGTTCTATTTTCCCATCCCTAATAATAATAATACACAATTTTAACAATATTACCTAAAAAAAAAAGGCACAACCCAATGGCATATTCAAATTGAATTCAACTATTCAATAGTCAAAATTAAAAACATTTTTCAATAATCAAAAGCAAAATATTTTTTTTACCTACAAATCTTTCCACATATTTTTATCGAGTGCATTAAATGGGTTATATTCTTATTGTATCTTGTGAAGGTACAATCCATATAATGTACCCATTAAAAATATGTGATAATTAAAATTTGTAGGTAAGTGTAACATTGCTCAAATCAGAATGGTGGCAACTTGGACTCTATCGAGGAGAAAAAAATATTAAGATAAAAATTCCACTCTCATTTTTTTTTTAAAATTAAAATATGATTAAAAACTAGCTAATCAAAATAGTGGGCCCCACAATTTTGTCCAATGTGATATAATTCAAGGATTAAACATATGATTTTTTTCGTAAAACTTAGTAGAGATAATCTTTATAATTAGTAGATCAATTTCAAAGAAATTCATCAAAAAATTCAAACTGAAGTACGTGAGATAATCATCTAAAATTTGAATGGTAAAAAATAAACATGTGTATTAAATTTCTACTGCACTTATTTCTAGTTTGAATTTTTTGATGAAGTTTTATTTGAGAAAATTTACTCATTATGGAGATCATTTATACTAAATTTCATAAAAAAAAATCATTTATCAAAGCCTCAAACTAATTTTTATTGGATGAAATTGAACCAAATAAATAATATAAATGAGTCAAGTCCCAAAAATCTATATGCTGGGAATGAAAATCAAATTTTAACATGAAAGTTATTAATTATTACTCCATCTGTCCTAAATTGCTGGCCCCTTTTGGGAAATCCAACTTATTAAAGACTCAACATTATTATTGTACTTTTTGCTTAATTTACATTAACTTTCACTTTTTACCCTTTTCTTTATTCAAAATTTTTTCTTAGAAAGTGAAAGTACAAAAGGGCAAAATAAATATGTATTTATCTTTTATGAAAAGTGGACATTTATTTTGAAACATCTAAAAATGAAAAGAGGGACCAACAATTTGAGATGGAGGGAGTATAACTTTCCATTTCTTGCTCCTCTCAAATATGCACGTGCCAACTCTATTATTATATTGTGAATTGCCAACTTTTTAAACCAAGCGAAAAACACACAAAAAAAAATTACAAATTTTTGAGTATATTTTATAAAATCAAAAAACTAGAACAATACTCGACTTAAACTTGAGAGTATAATTTACAAGATATCAAAGACAATGATTATTCATATGTCTTCTTAGAAAATGGTGCCAAATTATAGTTATAAATTAACAAATACAAAAATATGAATTTAGAATAACAAGAAACTTTTGGTTTTGAATCCAAGGCCCAACAATAACAAATAAAAAACATCTGATATAGGTTTTATTTAGTTTATATTTATTTTCTAAATAATAATTAACCTCATTTAAAATTAAATAATAAAATGATTTCAAATTTAGATCTAAGTATTCTTTTTCTTTAAATTACACTTAGACTCTTTTAAAATTAAATAATAAAATGATTATCAAATTTAGATCTAAGTATTCTTTTTTCTTTAAATTACACTTAACTAAAAGAAAATTTTGTTAGCTCTACCAAAAATTAATGCGTATATATGCCCAAATTTAATAGATACCAACGACAAACTATTTAACTTTAATTTTTGAAAAAAACATATATATATATATATATATATATATTTCAGTCTAAAATTTTGTTATATCTTCTATTTATGTAAGTTAGAATAATCTTAATAATTATTTTTATCAATAAAACTACAGCTAATTGACATTTATGATAGCATCTATTCACCTAAGTTAGAATAATCTGAATAATTATTTTTATGAATGAAACTACAACTAGTTGGTATTAGCTCCCTCCAATATTTTAAAATTTTTCTTTTGAGTGACGTTTTGCAAATATTTTATTATATTTTGTATTTTAAAGAAGTTACAATTTTTATTTTTTTAGCAAAATATGTCATCAATATGCTTTGATTAACATAGTGAAAAATATCTCACACATCAAATGCTTGATTGCCGAAGTTGTGATGTTCATTTCTTATGTACCACATGTATGCATAGTAACTTATTATGCGATTGGAAATGGGGCATTCAAATTACATTCTCTTTATCAAATTAATTCTTATTAGTTTTGGGAAAAATAATCATGATGTTAAATTACAGACTATAGATAAATTGTATTTTTAACTATTAATTTACTTGAAATTAGTATTCTTTTTTTTAAAGTAATAATGTTAATCAGACCATTAATTTAAAACGAAGATAGTATTTTATAATAATTAGTCTTATAAAAACAAATGGTTGGTCGAGCCCAATTCAAACCATTAATTAAGCTTGGGCTTCCTCAAACCCAATGTCAGCCCATTGAAACACAAAATCTTTTTGTGGGCTCCATTGAGTTGGGAATAGAATGAACAAGCAATTTGAGTTCACAGATACAAATAATATCTTAATTTTGTGACAGAGGAAAGAATGGGGCCTTCAAATACACATTCGGCGCTCCGTTCATTGTGTCGTTGTTGCTACTTGCTAGTTGCTACCTATATTATCGACAAAGGTTTAGATATCATGTTTATGTAAATTGAACCTATAATCTTTTTGTTACAAGTACGAATATAACGGCAACTATAACATAAGATGGTTGGTATAAATAAGCTTTTAGAAATAGAAAAAGGTGGTTACGCCACATTTTTAAATCTTCTTAAAGAATATTCAATTAATAACAATCTATCAAATAATTTGAAAATATATATCAAAAAGAAAAGAAAAGAGGACAACAAGTAAATAAGAATATATTATAACAAGTGACTTTTTAAAATAATATTTTGAATTGACTTATTATATTGCGAGAATCTACAAATATTAAGTGTTTCAAAAAGGTAGTAGTCCACCTAGTCCAGCCCAGCTCAACCCAGTCCGATCCAGCCCACTCTCAAGCCAGCCTTGCAACTCTAATAATAATAGGAAATATAATAAATGGAAAAACTAGTACAAATTGAGAATTAATAATATATATGTAAAAACATATATTTATGTTTTATCTTCAAACCTATATCAATATGCAAACTTGTTAAAATGAAAAACCAACATTTCAAATAATAATAAAAAAATAGCAAATTTGCATTTTTTAGATTAATTATTGATTACGTTGAAATTAATATTTTTCCTTAAAGCAAAATTAGTACCAATAGGTGTCAGGTGAAATCAAATTAATATGTATTTTAATGTATCATAAACATATTTTTTTTTAAAAAAAAACTCAAATTAATAATATTAACACCACTATTATTTTCACCATAAAATAATTTATGTTTTACTAGCTTGTTTCTAATTTAAAATTTAAAAACTATTTCCACCATTAAATGAAACGTGCCTTTGTATTAAAATTTTCTCTTATAAAATTTAGTCTTTAGTCCAACCCACCTTATCGATAAATCTTGGGTTTGCCCCTGTACGATTAAGTTACTAAATTAAGTTAGGTTAATATGTATCCTAATTAAGTATATATATACTATAACTATACATGTCAGCAATTTATTTATAGAAATAAAAAAATTATAAAATGCACATTAAATAAAAAACTTATTCTCACACAAAATTATTTTTTTATTCAAAATTTACAACATTTTGTTTTAAGTTCAAATAACACATGACTTAACATTTATATGACAACAAATCAGTTTTTCCTATATGCAATGTAATTGGCAAGAGCAATCAGTGGAGAAGCCTTGTGTGGATCAAATCCCGCGATATGATCTTGAGCCTCCAAATTCAATTTCTCAGCAAAATATCGTGAGTTGTCAGGACCAATCAACTTGGGATACGTGGCCTTGTCAGACGCCAAATCCTTCCCCGCCGTCTTTCCCGATTCTTGGGACGACTTGGTCACGTCAAGTAGACTTTTTTTTTTTTTTTTTAACTACGCTTTTTTTAAAACTTATTTAGTAAAATAGGGGACTTTTGAGCTTAATTATATAAATAGGGTTGTTTTAAAATAGCTAATTAATGTAGCGTTTTGTAAAAAAACTAGAGTCAAGCTAGTGGTCTTTGAGTAAAAATTGATACCTCATTTGGTAGTTTTAAACTGAATAAAATTTGCAATATTTAACTTGGTGAAGAATCATTAGTCAAGCTAGCGGTTTTTGGTGAAAAATCGCTAGTTAGGATCACGATTTTTGGGTAAAAATCGATACCTCTTTTGGTGGTTTTAAGTTGAATAAATAAGTATCAAGCCCTATGAAATATAATAATAAATAATTTATTAAAAAAATCGTAATACAATTTTTTCAAAATAAAATTTTATTATAAATCACTACAATATATGATGATAACTGATGCATTCTTTAAAATAAAAATACTTTTTCAAAAAATAAATAAGTATATACATTGTTCAAAATAGTTATATAATTATTGAAAAAACAAAATTAAGTATCAAGCCCTACGAAATATTATAGTAAATAATTTATTTAAAATCGTAAAACAATTTTTTCAAAATAAAATTTTATTATAAACCACTACAATATATAATAATAACTGATACATTCTTTAAAATAAAAATACTTTCTTAAAAAATAAATAAGTATATACATTCTTCAAAATAGTTATATAATTATTAAAAAACATAATTAAATATCAAGCCCTACGAAATATTATAGTAAATAATTTATTTAAATCGTAAAACAAATTTTTTAAAATAAAATTATATTATAAATCACTACAATATATATGATGATAACTAATACAATCTTTAAAATAAAAAAATTAATTTCTCTACAAATATAATTATTAAGCATTATAATAATATGATAATAAATTTACAAATCTACAATAATACATACATTCACAAATCTACAAATATATATCTAAAAACCACACACACACATACATATATATATATATATATAAAGTGATATTCATATGCGAACTTAATTAGTAAAATGAGTTCGTGCGAATTCTCACTTTTTCGTGGAGCCCACCACAAACTTTTTCATTTTTACTCCAACATAAAGCGCTCTCTCTTTCTCTCTCTGAATTTAACAAATAAAGCCAAAAATAAAAAAATAAAACATTTTCTCTCTCTCTCTCTCCCTTACCCACAAGACACCCCTTTTCTTTCTCTCTCTTAAAAGCCAAAAACCCCTTCTCTTATTTTTCTCTCACAAATTTGCTAAAGCCACACTATATCATACTAAAAACAAGAATCATTTCCATAAATCTTATGTAAGTGCCACAAATTATTTCCTCTCTCTTTAGATTTGAAAATGGTTTTTTTTTCTAGATCAATATTCATATATTGGGAAAAAAAAAGAAGTAGAACAAAGCATTCAAATCAAAATTTAGAAAAAAAAATACAATTTTGAGGAAATTGAATTCCGAGTATGAATCGGAATCGAATAATCAATTCTAGAAAAGAAAAATTATTTTGAAATCTAGAGAGAGAGGAGAGAATTTGGGGCACTTACATGAGATTTATAGAAATAATTCTTGTTTTTGGTATGATATAGTGTAGCTTGAGTGAATTTGTGAGAGAAAAATGAGAGAATAATGAGAAGAGAAGTGGAGTTTTTGGCTTTTAAGAGAGAGATAGAAGGGATGTCTTGTGGGTAAGGGAGAGAGAGAGAGAGAAAAAATGTTTTTTTTGGCTTTATTTGTTAAATTCTAAGAGAGAGAGAGATGGCTTTGTGTCGGAGTAAAAATGAAAAGGTTTATGGTGGGCCCCACAGAAAAGTGAGAATTCGCACGAACTCATTTTATTGAGTTTACATATGAACGGCACTGTATATATATATATATGTATGTATATTATGCATACATAGATCAAATCTATAAATTTATATCATATCTACAAATCTATATCATAAATCTACAATAATACCCCATTGATTTCATTCATATTATATTATGCAAACATAGATCTACAAATAATCAAAAAAAATTATTTATATTATAAGTTGATAATGTGTAAAGTATAACATATATGATAATCAAAATAGCATAAATTGACATACCTTCTTTTTTTGAAATAGAGAAAAATTATTATGAATGAGTGGTGATAGAACTTTTCAGTTTTTTTTTAAATTTCAAACTGTGACGAAGAAGAAGAAACAACAGAAGAACAAGAAACAACGGTAGAAGAAGAACAAGAAGAATAAAGAAGCTACTTAAGTCTATGAAGCCACACTTATTCCGTGGGTGGGCAAAAAAAATTCACATTAAAAACGTGAAAATGAATAGCGATTTTAGAAGTGCAAATTTTATTTAGCTTAAAACCACCAGCAGATGTATCCAATTTTACCAAAAAACCGCTACCCTAACTAGCGATTCTTCACCAAAAACAGCTAGCTTGACTCGCGATTCTTCACCAGGTTAAATATTGTAAATTTTATTCAGTTTAAAACCACTAGATGAGGTATCGATTTTTACCCAAAACCGCTAGTTTGACTAGTGATTTTCAACTAAAAAAAGCTACATTGACTAGCGATTTTAAAACGACTCTATTTCTACAATTAAGTTCAAAAGTCCCCTATTTTTCTAAATAAGTTTTAAAAAAAACATAGTTGAAAAAAAAAACTCCATCAAGTATATCATCCACAACCTGTAATAATCAACAATATTTTGTTCAAATTTGGATTTTTTTTAAATAAATAAATTTAATACACGCAATGAATTTATCCTTATTTTATGCAAAATAAATCACTAATAAAGAGTTGATAACTTTATCTTAAAGAGTATGCAAAATTTGTGTTTATGAAAAATTAGTTAATTAGATTATGGGTCAATTTGATTCAATTACAGTTTTTACAAATGTGCGAGGAATTTTATTACATTGCATTTTTTAAAAGCATTATACATCTTATAAATATAACAACATTTGATTGGATTAGATATGGTTTAATATAAATTAAATATGTCCAAAAAGAGCACTCATTTTGTTGGAGGATTGGAGTACTTTGTATCTAATTGTTCAAATTGATTTTAAGCTATTTTTTCTGCATTTTTTTTGGATTATTAATGCATTATACAAATGAATATTTTTTTTCATTCCATTATATTGTTTATTATTGAAAGTTATTATCTATTTATTGCTTTGGTTAAAAAATTGAAGATATTTTTTTTTAAAAAAATTCAATCAGATTATTGAATTGTAGATCCATTAAGTGCAGAAAATGGGATATGAATTTGATTATTAAAAATTCGTAAGATTATATGATCAAATCAAATTGAATCGGATTGAATTATTTCCCCTAACAAATTGGATCGAATATAGGATAATCTGGTCAAAATCCAATCAATTGACAGATCTACATAGGTTGGATTGAATTATATTGCCAAATATTTTGTGGTTTGATTGATTTATTAAATTTATTCCTTTGCAACCAATCAAAATGTAATTTAAATTAAATTAAAATCACTTAAAAATGAATAAATTTTAAAAAGATAAATGCCCTTTACCTGGAACAACAATCCAACATATCTGGCGTATTTTCTCAACTTCTTCAGCGGACCCACCTTCCAAAACTGCTCCTATAACAACCGCCACCTTTAATATGGCGGCCGTCTTATGGACATGTATGAACTCAAGATCCTTGATTCTAATGTCAGACACACTTTGGCATTGCAAATCACCACTTGTCCACCCACCATTCCCTCGGCCCCACTTGCTCTTATTAATTCCATAATCGCACGCAAGATTTTGTCTACAAAGGCACCTCTCGACTCGATGGCCACGTGTACGAATGCATACGCCATAAATGAGTCTCTCGCTAATACAGCAATGCCCTCGCCGAAGACCTTGTGGTTCATGGGCCTACTGCGGTGGAGGTCATTATCGTCCATGCATGGGATGTTGTTGTGAATGAGTGACATTGTGTGTATCTATACCCACAAACATTCCTGAATAGAATTATGAAAGATAATGGAAACAAGTAAAAGAAATGAAAAAGTAAAATGAAGAAATGGATAAATGATAGAAAAAAGATGAATGTAAAGGAAAAATGAAGAGATATTTGGAGTCAATCTTTTGCCAATGTTTTACTCGAGTGAGTCGATCTTCTGCATTTTACAATATTTTAACACCGGCTTCACTTGATAGCTTTGTGAACACATATTGCACCATTTAGACATGTAATTCTTTCAACTCTAAGAAATATGGCTAACCATAAATACATATACAAATAAATGCAATTTGCATAAAACATGAGTTTAATAACGTAATACAAATTAGATGTACACGATAAGCATCAATATAATATAAACATATTAATATTAATACCATCTCGATGGCGTAGGTTGTTGCAGTGGCTGCAGATTCAGGGTGGCCAAGGAGCTCGCAGGCGGCAATGCAGAGAATGGGGCGGATGTGTTTGCCACATGCAAGGAGTGAGTAGCACATTGATTTACGGCTTTTCGAGGGGCACGGGGTTGAACAAACTGCGTCATTTAAGGCTAGGTTAATGTAATTGGCCTTTTTGAGTATGTAAGATTTGATATTGAAGGGGGGTAGGGAGAGTTCAAGAGGTGTACTATTTTTATTATGATCGGGAGTTTGTTTATTGTTAAGAGTTGAGTAGATTGAGAGATAGGAGTAAGAGAGAGGTTTTGTTGGTGGACTTGAAACATAAGTGAGATGTTGAGCTGAATCCATGCGGTGTGTAGATTCATAAAACTCGCCATTTTCCTTGTTATGTTTACTTGGTTGTCTTTTATAAATACTACACACTCCATTAATTATCACGTGTATGTCTTTTTGATATGCATAGTTTCACCCTCATTATTTGATTTTAAATGCAATTATAACAAAAAATATAAAACTGTAAGCGATTATATATCAATTCTTTCTAGGGAATATATTTATGTCTAGTTTGACATATAAACGTTATAATTTGTGCCAAACTCGATATATCTATAATGTTATGTGATATTATATGTAAACTTTTAATGCACTTTAAAGTCATCTATAAAGTTTGATTTTGAACGACCAAGTGTGTCCCAGTGGTCACGAGGGTTCGACTGGGAGCTCCTTAGGTTAAATCCCCTTAGCTGCAAAAACCTTTGGTGGTAAGCAGCGGGTTCTATCGTGAGTAGAATTTAGTCGCTTGACAAAAAAAAAATAAGAGTTAATTGCACTTCACCCTCTCGAACTATACACTCGGTTACACTGTGCCATACCAACTATCAATTTTTTTAATTTTACGCTGAATTATGAAATTTGTTGCAATTTATCCTAAATTGGTAACGGGATTAATAAAATTGAT
Source organism: Lonicera japonica (assembly GCA_021464415.1). Lineage (NCBI taxonomy): Eukaryota > Viridiplantae > Streptophyta > Magnoliopsida > Dipsacales > Caprifoliaceae > Lonicera > Lonicera japonica. Next base: position 101,096,158 of record CM038463.1, on the reverse strand, counting down.
GGAATAAAGGGCAAAATTGATAAATAGCATATTCCCTTAAATTTGTCTCGCCAAAAATGTTTTTCCCTCTTTTTTATATATTAATATAAGTATAGTACGTATATATACACATGTGTGAGTGAAGATATATACAGTGAGAAAGAAAGAGAAAACACAAAAGTGGAGAGAGAAGAAAGGAAATAAGAGCAATAACACCACCATGTAAGGAATATGTATCTGCGAAAACAGAGTAATCGTTTGCACCTCATGGACAGATCTAAACCTTGGAAGAACATTTCGATCTTATCAACTTTGTGGAAATTTAGGCTGGGTTGATCCACCCATGTGCGATAGAGCTAAGAAAATTATACCCGGACTGCTTCGAAGAATTAGAGAACTAAAGGCAGAAACAATGATGGGGAAAAATAGAGGAAGGCAAATGCTTATTTAGGTTATGTTATTATTTTCTTAGGTTTTGATTCCACTGTTGTGGGTAGGGGATATGGAGAACCCTAATAATGGGGATAATAATATGATGAGTGACCTGTGAGACATTTGGTTTATGTGTTTTTTTTAACAGGGTTAGGCCTACAGTGGGTTTTGAGGGTTTTAAAGAATGCGTTGTTTCGTAAATGTGGCTATCTTAAGTGGGTTTTGAAGAATGTTCTGTTTTGTTTGTTCATTGTTAAATGCTAATGTATGTTAATTCAATGCTAATATTAATTTAATGTTAAATTAATTATAAGTTGGTTGTTAATTTAATGGTTAATGTTATGTTTATTATATTTTGTACTGCAATTTAATGATAATGGTATATATATATATATTACAATCCACCAAATAGAGCATTGTGCCAGAGTTAAGATGATCATATTTCACATTCAAAATACCATATCATTCACAATTAGATTGACCTCCACAATTAGTTCTGTCACAATCGACAATTAAGTTTACACCGAAAAAACATAAAGCCAAATAGAGAACTCAACATCCAAAAAGCTTATATCCAAAACAAAGTACTACTATCCAAAAAACAGAGTACTAAAATCCATAAAAGGAGTATTTTAACAAAGTACTCATATCACCAAAAGAAAATTAGACCTAGAACTAAGTGGTCTTCATGGAGGGGTACTTGAATTTTTCCTGAACCTTTTATTTCCATGCCAAACAATTGGAATTGGTCCATGCCACCTAATTCGTGAGTTGTCCTTTGTCCTTTTGGTTAATGTGTTCTGCCCACCTCTATTTGCGCTCATCTGTAGAAGTGGATAACTTAGTTAGTTTTGATAACAAAAGCAAATGTAACATGAAGATAAAATATGAATAACTTACTGGTAGTTTCTGCCTTGTAGGCGGATTTGTGCTTCCACTGGATTTTGGACACCTTTTCCTTTTATGAGTACTTGAACCACAAAGTGTGCAAGTCATTTTCACTCATTTTTCCCCATGCTTATGTGGGTTGTCTTTCTTTTCATCATTTTTCTTATTTCCGTTCTTCTCGGGCCTGCCAGGTTTTCTGCTATAGTTAGGTGGAAGCACATGGATTAATCCAGTTTGTTTCCACAGGTCCCTTCCATTAATGGGGTTCAACAAATTATCATATGTTTATAGGAATGTTTCCCTCATGTAGTATTTGCTCATACTTCTCTGACTCTTCTGTAAGTTAGTTCAATGCAGAAATTGCATGTGTGCACATGGAATCCCAATGAGTTCCCACTCCTTACATCCACATGTTTTCTCACCTATATCCACCTCCAACTGTTCACCATATGGACTAGAGACTTCAAACTGTTAATTACCATTCTATTTAGGAGTCCAATTTCTTGACTCAAGTTTGCTCTCTTATACAATTTTTGAATTGCTGGACATAACAAACCCTCACACTTTTGTATATCTCCAGTCTCGAATTTTGGGATAATTTTTTGTTAATAAAAATGATTTTGAAGTGTTGCTCAAAAAAAGAAGAAGAAGATGATTTTGAAGTGCAAGAATACTTTTGTGAGTGCTAATAATGTCATTACCCTAAAATAATTTCACGAAAAACTATTCCATTTGTTTGTGTATCATTAGTATTTTCAAATTTTACAAATGAGTTTAGAAGTAAACCGATGAAGCACAAAATGAATATATATATATATATATATATATAATTTATGTGTAAAACCACTTTACACATACAATTTTTCACAAAAATTATACACAACCAGTAATAATAAAAGCTTATTAACCATTAATAAAAGTAAAAATTTACTAAATCAACAAACCGTGAAACAAGTCCACTACAAGGGCATAATTTTTGTTTTTGCTTCTTTTTTATTTATTTTATATATATACGTGAATACTTTATGTCAATACCATATGATTTGATGATACTGTAAATTTGATCGAACCCACGTCCCAAAAGTAACATATAGAAAATATACCTTATACAAATTCCGTTATTTCTTTCCACTATTTCAATATTTTAGTCTATTAAATCCCGCTACAAACATATTTAGAATAATTTAATTGTGAAGGTTTACAGAAAAAAATTTGTGATGTAACCCACGTAGCTAGACAGCAGCTCTTCCTCCGATCTCGTAAGAGTAGATTATGATCATTACTTGTACTAAAAAAAACATTAATTATGTAAAAATTAATACATTTAAAAAAAAAAACCTAAAATAAGATTTTTTTTTTTTGAGATTCAAAGTCAAAATAAGACTTAGTATTTTATTAACTAGTATCAAAGTTAAAGTAAAGTAACATTATCAATTTTTGACGGAAGACTATCAATCCATTCTCTCCTGATAAATTTGATACTCATTTCGCTCTAAATTAAATGCCCAGTGGTAGGCAACTTCCACCCTTACCTTGAGGTCAAGGGTTCGACTCATGGGGTGGGAGGGGAGGGTTTTTCTTTATTTGTAGGATTAAGGGAGAGACTTAGACCTCCCTTAATTTTTTTTTTAAAAAAATAAATAAAATAAAAAAATGCCCAACCCATTTCTTAATTCTAGGCAGAGGAGAAAAAAATATAAAAAAAAATATTTACCTTTCACAAAAACCCATGGTTGGTCGGGCCGAAGTCAAATTGAATAAGGTAGGCCCATTAACGACTCACAAATTTTTGCGGCTCCATTGAGCTGGGCTAGCCCAAAAGATGCATTTTGATTTCACAACTAATTGTCTAATTTACAGAGTCCTTGAGGGAGATAAACTCAAAATCTAAATTATTCAATTTAAAATTGATGGTTTAAATTACATATTTTATATATAAAGCGATTCTCGTCACTTTATAGGAATCGGATCCGTCTAGCTCTTTTAAAGTGATGAAAAAGGTGATAAAAGTCACTTTAGATGTAAGTTTTTGCAATCTAAACTATTATTTTCAAATTGAATGGTTCATATTTTGAATCATCGTCTCTCTGGCGAGTACTAAATAGAAACTATCTCAAATGCTCAATTTAATGCAATAATACATTATTAATCTCACACTAAGTATAGTGACTATATTATCAATCGAAAAAAATGAGGAATGACCAATATTAGTTAGCCTAGAAAAGCAAGACCCAATAACAAGTGTAAAGATATCTTTATCTCCTAAAATGCATTTGGAACATAATTTTGGGGACATATTTTGAATTGAATAACAAAAAATTTATATTTTGACCTCACTATTAACTATTTTTTTTAATATTTGAGTGGTGTTAATTATATACATTAAGCCAAATATATCTAAATCATACTTTATTAATACGTACATTTTGAATATTAAGTGGGGTCAAATGACCCCACAATCATCAAGCTAGCCATGCCCTTGAAACTTGGTGGAGATGATATTTGAAATGAGTAGATCAATTTCACAAAATTTCATCAAAATATTCAAATCGGAAGTAGGTAAAATATTCATCTAAAATTTTAAAAAATAGAACATATATATCAAATTTTTATTACACCCACTTCGGGTTTAAATTTTTTTATTAATTTTTGTAGAGATAATTTACTAATTATAAAGATAATCTCAACCAAGTTTTATAAAAAAACTCAACCATTTAAATCTCGAACTAGACTCTCTTAAACAAACTTAGATGAAAGGGCTATGAAGCATAGACTCGACACGTGACATGCGTTTCAACAAGACAAATGACACGTTACACGCAATTTTTTCAAAATGTAGGACACGACACTTGGGGGGACACGTTCTTAATTAATTAATTAATTATATATGCAATAAATATGATAAATATTTAAGAATTCAATAAAATAAAACTAGATTGTATTAATAACCCAAATACTCAAAACATGATTATTAAATTGTCCCATGATTAAAGCACTAAAAAGTATACATAGACTAAATTGTTCCATAGAATAATAGAAAACAAAAGGAAAATATAAAAAGTCGTTTAGTTGCTTCATCTTTAGTTGATGTTGCGATGAAGAAACGCTGGGAGTAGTAACAATCTAAATCAATTATCAAATATTAGAGACTATAATTAAATTCAAGTATTCGAGAGAGTGTTGGAGAGTGTCGGCCGACACGTGGTGTTCAAGAGAGTGTCCGTACTTCATAGTCAAAGGTTAATAGAAGGGATTCAAGTTGACGGCAGCTAGCATACATCAAGTCAATGATTCAAGCCACTCAGCGAATAGTCACGAGAACTATATAGGAAACTAACAAACTTAACTGAAATACCAAACCCCAATGGTTCTTGTGGACGGCCAAGCCAGACTCACACGCAACACATTTCCAAGATCACAAAGGGAAGATAGCAACAGACAGATGTAATCAGAGTGAGAGAGCGCGCAGATGGAAAATCACATGATCGATAATAGATAGAGTCACGAGAATTAAGCCATACAGAGAGAGAGAGAGATAAGAGTACTGCCAAAGCTAGCTAGGCTTGCATGTATTAGCTAGCTAGCTAGTCCTCTTATCTTTCCTATATATATGAAGACAAAAATTTGAGAGGTGAGTCTATGGTTCATAGATGGTGGTTTTACCTTTATTTTATGTTACGTCTCTTTGATCAGTTCTGTTCGTTTTAACTTGAGAGAGGGGCCCATAGAAATTCTAAATTGGGACATATACTGTGTGCACGTGCATTGGGGACCACTATATATCACTTTCATGTTCTGGTTTTCACATGCATATATGAGATAGTTTGTTAAGATATTGAATTATCATGCCCCCCTTCATTGTTTATTTTAACACATCTTAAGTTGCAGGTATATATATAAAATTTCATTTTATGGAAAATCCTGAAATTAAGAACCTGCTACCTAGGTTCAGGGCCGTTTTCCTTTTTTACACATTATTTTTTTGTAAGAAAGAAAATTAAAAAAAAATGTAAATAAATTACACAATAATTAATAGTAGTGATACCCGTGTCAGATTACACTATTATACTTGCTACTGTAATATTAGAAGTATAATACTTCAGAGCATTGTACTTTTAGTAAATAAAGTAGTGATACTCAGTAGGATAGTCAGGTGGTAAAGTTTCACTTTTATAAGGGTGATATTTCAAATTCGAACTACGGCACTCTCATCTCCTCTCCTCCCAAATTTTGAATCCCGAATATATTCGTGTATTGCTTGTATTAAAATAAAAAAATCTGTGAGCAGCCTAAATTTTTAATATCGATGTCTTATTTTTATTTTTTAGAAAAGGAAGAACACTCATTCACTCAGGTTTGGCAAACATTTTTTCTGTTGATGCATATACAGAATAAATTCTCTTTAATTAAGCTCTTCAAAACATGCCCACTCAACTGCCTATAAAACCCCAAAACGTCCTCAACCAACACTCAACTCTCTCTCTCTCTCTCTCTCTCTCTCTCTCTCTGAATTAGAAAATGGGTAGCAAGCTATGCATTGTGATCTTGAATCTCATAATGTTGCTTATTCTGCTAGTGGAGAACCATGTAAGCAGCAATCTCTCTCTCTCTCTCCCCATAAAATTAATTAAGGCATATTTGATTGCATGAAAATTTTAACTTATAAACTAGTTCATTCTAATTATTGAACTATAAATTAATTTATCTTACGAATTACTTGATTTGAATTTTTTGTTCTGCATTTGTATATTCTTTACGCCCAAAGACTAATAATAAGATAAATTCTAAATAAAACAATTTGATGATGTTTCAGGCAATCATGATTGAGCCTCCTAGTCCTCAGCCTCAACCAGGCAATCTTCCCATGGTGAGAATGTTTATTGATTAATTATATATATATATATATATATATATAAGATCATTTAATTAAAAATATATATCACAACCCGGCCTATTATTTAATAATCTGAAATAAATATATTCTAATAATCCTTTTTTTTCCTTTTTTTTCTTTCAGTATGGCATCACTCAGGGCAGTCTTAATCCTCAAGGTTGGTTAAAGCTATATACAGCTAGCGTACCCAGTTATATTCTCACTGTCCTAAGCTAATAATAACTTTTTAACTTTCGAACATTTTAAACAAAAACTCAATTAATTAATAAAAGAACCCACCCAAATCTAAAAGTCTTAGATTTGCCTATTGCAGGAGTAAGTGTGCAGAATTAATCCCCCTTCTCCCCGTTGTAACAGTGCAGCTAGGTTTTCTCAAAATCAAAAAAATTATACTATTTTAAATTAAGAGTATTGTTTGACTTTAACGTACATCTGACTAAGAATAATCTGATTTTCACACAATAATTAACCGATCAGACCGGACCTTCACTTTTTTTTTTCAATAAAATTTGAAAGAACGATGAATTTTTAACTTGATATATGATAGTCGTCAGTATTATGTATTATACTACAATAAACAAAATTTTATTAAGAACAATTTTTATTTTTATTTTTAGAATGTGGGCCACGATGTACGGTAAGATGCTCAAAAACGGCGTTCAAGAAGCCATGCATGTTCTTCTGCCAAAAGTGTTGCGCCAAGTGCCTCTGCGTGCCACCTGGCACTTACGGGAACAAGCAAGTTTGCCCTTGCTACAATAACTGGAAGACCAAGAGAGGAGGTCCTAAATGCCCTTAATTAGAGTTATTTTTAATAGTTTAGAGGAGCTTATGATTGTAAATTAATTGATGCGATAACAGTGTATTTGGTTCCCAGCTAAAAGTGATAAATAAATGTAGAGGGACAAAAGCACAAAAGAAGTGATTCAAATGATGTGGTAGTTGTTTATTAGTTGGTGAGCGAGATTCACAGTCTTATTATTGAATGATGCAGTCGTTTTGCCATATCATCTAAACTGTTTTCTCGAGTCTCAATGTTGAACCATTATAAAATTATTGGTAGTGAGAATGTCCCATTCATTAACCAAATGTATGAGTTGTGAATTATTCATTGAGTTACTTGCTGTACATGTTTTAATTGAGATCAATTATAAAATGCAATAGAATCATAATTATTGTGAAACTTGAGCAAAACTCGCTTCAAAGATATTTTATAATCGATCTCAATTAAAACAACAATTATAATTATTACAATACTATTGCATTTTTCAAACACATATATGCTCGCAAGAAATTAATCTAAGAACATACGGTCCCAGATCTCCGCCTTATTTTTTTTTAGCAAGGTTAAACTTTAGCAAGCCGAGCCAGTGGCCCATAAAAATTGATTTGAATTAGATCTAGGCCCAAGATAAAGTACAACTATGTTAGAAAATTAGAGGGGGTCCACTCTGATAGCCCAAAACACAAAAACTGCATGTTATTTCCCCACTGTTATGGACAAACAGTCCAAATGATTTTCACACTTTTTGTGGATATGAGAATGCACAAAATCTTAGTATAGGAGATACTAGCATTGAACTATAGTAGTAAGAGTTGACACAAGGCCGGCCTGGGCATAAGCGACCTAGGCTGTCGCCTAAGTCTCTTGACATAACAAGGCCTCTGATTTTTTAGGGCCCTCTTGTTCATAGGTTGTAGTGATTTTATTTTGCATTGAATTACATATATTCTAGATGTGCTTGGTCCAATGGCTGGTAGTTAGAGTACGTGTATAGTGTTTTTGATGCAACTGTTCACTAATTCTAACCCTAGGAATGCAGTTCTTTTTATATATACTACCAAATTAAACACAAGTATAATAGCCACTTTCTGTCACTTAACCAATATTTTACTAGCTTTTCTTCTTTCTTTCTTTTTTTTTTTTAAACATTTTCCTTCTCCTCTTCCTTTTTTTAAAAGAACTCTTCTTATTCTTTAATGATTTCTTTCGTATTTAATGCATAATGTAGGTCGGAAAATACCCTAGAGGGGGGGTGAATAGGGTTTATAAAACTAAATGCGGAATTTAAAAATCTTTTCAAAAAGTTTAAGTAAAACAATTTACTTAACAAATATATATCAAGGAATGTAAGCAATAACAAAACAATCAATAATAAAGAGATTGAGTTAGAAAGATTAAACCAATCGAAATCCAAGATTTTTTGTCCACACGGTTCGGTTTGTTCCCCCTACTCCGTGCTAGGTTAGTTTCCCGAGAACTTCCACTAAAACCAATCTCCTTCCGGGTGAAGATCAAACCACTACAAGTGTATTCTTCTCACACACTCTACAAGTATTGCTACACCACAATACTCTCACAAGATACCCTCTTACTAACCTATGAGATACAACTCTCACAAATATGATTTGAATAAGTTTTGGTGGCTAACACCAATGTACAATATCTCTCTTGTGTATAACAAAATACAAATGAAGCTCACACTAAGAGATATCAAAATTGATCAAAGTATATAGCTCAAAAATGAAAGATTGATCAATTAAATGAATTGAATACTTGAATAACTTTGTATATATGTAAAATGAGTTTTTAGAATGATTCAAGTGCGTTAAAACATGTCTAAGACATCATATATATAGCTTGCAAAATCATATGGCCGTTGGGGATGATTAAGAGAGGTTTTAGCTCCAAGGTATACATTTTTAAACTTTCCAACAACTAGTTTTGACAAAGAAATTCAAAATTGGTTTGTTAATTTCTCTCAATTAGACCGTTGGATCATACTCAAATTTTAGTTCAAATTGCTAGGAGATGTTTTCTAACTACTGTAAAAATTTCAAAATGATTGGAGTTCGGGAAGGCCTTCATTTTACCGTTAGATCAAAACTGGGCAAAAACTGAGCGAATTTTAAACGAAAAATAAAAATATTTTTCCAATTTAATAATTTAGTTCCAAATAAAATTCTAATGATTTATGAACCTCAAATATATGTTTCTAAGATACCCATTTTTATTATAGCTTAAAATATGATCATTTAAAATTAATATGAATTTATTTTGAAACTCGATTTTTGTAAAATGATGTTTTTCAAATAAATTCAATTTCAAGCTAGTTTAAATCAATCTTTAAAAGATGCAAGTTCATGTTTGAGCTATATAATCAATCAATTAAGAAACTTTACATTAATCCTAAGCAAACACTCAATTACCGAATATATGAGTCTTCGAATGCTTCAATTTGTTTCTTCAAATTGATTATTCACTTGAAGCTTTTCCCTTGAAGCTTTTGCATATGATTCTTGATCTTTGTGCTTCATGGATTTGCATTGCTAGCTTGTGGGTGATGAGATTGATATTCTTGTCTTGTCCAACGCTTGTAGAAGAATGATCTGAATTTGGGTAGATCGGTTTTAGTCGAATGCTTCGTTGACTTGATCGGATATTGATTGAATGATCCTTGTCAAACTTCCTTTGAGCAATCATGCTATTCTTGATTTTCCAAATAAGAAATCTATAATCTTATATCAAGAACATGTTAAATTACACATGATTAATTTATTGTTATTATTAAAATAAGATTAAGACCTTCAAGGTCAACACATAACATTTTCTTATTATCCCTTTCTCTAATGTTTCTCTATCTTTAGGTCTCCATTTTTGTATTTTAATTAACTATATTATATATTAATTACTCTTTTCATAACTTTTTCCGATGTCATTTTTCTATTAGGCTTTTTTTGTTGCAAATTTATTGGTGCACTTAAATTAAATGAATATACAAAAATAAAAAAGAGTATCAAAACAACAATTTACCTAGGGCCCCCAAAAACTCAGGGCCGGCCCTGTTGACCGTCCTTTGAAAAGAATGGAGAGGAATTACGGGTTTCAATCCTACCATTGTAATTTGAAATGTTTGTAGTGGACCATAAAAATGTTATATAACTGTTGAAAGATTTGTCAGAAATTAATGATTAAAGCCATTTGATACCCTTAGAGCTCGTTTGGTTCGAGCTTTAGGAATATAATTGGCATTGTAGATGTCAGGAAACCTTTATTCTTGGCATCCTTATTACAATCCATTAAGTGCTCGTTTGGTTGGAGTTTTAGGAATAAAATTAGCAAAAATATATTTTTTTTCATTTTCTGGAGGAAAAAAATATTTTCGCTTTCTGGGATTTTTTTTTTCATTTTTTGGAAAAAATAATATTTTCATTTTCTGGATTTTTTTTTTCAGTTTTTGGAAAAATTAATTTTTTTCGTTTTCTGGAAAAAATTATAATTTTTTTCATTTTCTGGAAAAAATTATTTTTTTCATTTTCTAGAAAAAAAAGAGGATTCCCTTAGAATCCTAAGCTTTCCTCCCAAATTTGGAGGGAATAAAAATGAATGAAATGGAGGAATTTAGCTTTCCTAGGAAAGCTCATTTCCCTTCTAAAACTTTACCCAAACACCGGAATCCTATCTTGAATGAAATCTAGGATTCCAGGAATCATCAAAAACTCGAACCAAACAGATCCTTAAAGCAACAAGAAACAGGAAAAGGAAGGTTAATGCTGGGCGTACATCATATTTTTAATTAGGGCATATCTGTTAACATTTGATTTTTACCACTTTAGTAAGGGTACACTGATTTTGCAAAAAAAAAAACCCCTTATTTTTTTTTTACCCATCTTCTCCTTATCATTGCATCTTCTTTCTCTTCACTTGGTGACTTTGCTCCATTTTTCACTGCCATTCAAATCCATGGAAACTTCTATGTCCGTGCAATGTCAACTAAGTTAAATAATATCATGTTTTACTTTATATTTTTACAAATTTCATGTTTATTTTATCTATCTTTATGAACACATGATAATGCTTGTATTATTTATATATTACACACACATTGTCTATTCAATAGGTATAATATAATCATATTTTTTTACATACTAGCGATAAGTTTAACCTTCGTGTAAAATCATCCAATTATTTGATGCATGTATATATATATACTCAAAAGCATAATAGGGGGGAAATATGTATTGTTTGGTAGGCTATAATTTTAGGCTTTGTATATTTCAGAAAAATTATTTTCTTAGAAGTGATAACGCTAGAAAGTAAAATGAATGGGAAAAGTTATGGAAAATAAAGTTTTCAAACGTACTTAGGTTCCTCATATATGCTGCAAGAACAATGAGGTTATAGACGAACATTATAAAATATTTCTTATGGTAATTTGAATATAAGGAACAAAGTTCACGTATGAATAGTTCTAACTAATTTATTTTTTTACTAAATACTACTAATTTGGGATTATGGATAAGAATTGTTTTATTAGGTTTTGAAATTCTAAAAAATATCTATAATATTACATATAAAAATATTGGCTTCTTTTTTTTTTTTTAGAAAAACATGTGTAATTCTATGATATATATTTTATGATTTTTAAATAATATGCTATTTTTATTACTATGAATGCAAGTTTGTTTAGTTTATGCAACAATTATTTGCACAAAGGGAAAATATAAAAGTAAGATATATTAGTTGTAGATAGACTTATAGGGACGGATTTCAAAAAACTATTACGGAAAAAAAATACGTGTCTAAATATTCTTGTTGTCTATTTAAATAAATTATATTATCTAATTAATAGATGTGTCCTTACTAGTAGTAAAAATATATAATAAAACTTAAATTTTTACTCAATTAAATGTAATCAAAATATTTGATGTGCCCATGCTGTTGGCCGAAAAGAAAAAGTGGACCACTTGGGCATTTAAGATGAATGCCAATTCAATGACTTAATAGCCATTTTTTCAAACCTCGCACGCTAAATGTGTGCTCTGTTTTTAATTTTGGTTCTGATTGAGACCGGCAAGTTGGATGATTTTGATGGGTAGCGCGTAAGATAATTATGTTGGTTAAATTTAAATTTATCATTTATTTTGGGACCCTCGGTACAATATTAAAGATCTCACAAAGATAGGTTACCATAAATAAAAGGGAGGGAAAAAGCTTGTGTTAAGGATAACGATATTAACCTCAACTTAAACATCTTTGAGTTATAAGTGTGAGATTTTATTTTAAAAGATTTCGTTACTATGTAAAAACTTTCTCCCACTTATATATTCATATTGAGTTTTATAATTTTTTCACATGGGATTAATAGTTTGAGCCAACCATTTTTAACAAAAAATACACTAAATTTAATAAAAAAAAGTTAAAAGAAATAATATTTTCATAAAATAGGTCCTTAATTTTGAAGACCAATAGTGCTACATATTAGAGCTCTGTTGAGATAACCAAAGGCCCGTTGGGGGTTTGGCAGTGATCGCTAGTGTTAAGTGGTGGATGGTTAGATTTAACAACTATAGTGGGAGAGGTGGAAAGAAGAATGGTTAACAAGATTAAAGTTATCTATATAATAAAGAAAGATTTTTTTGACTAAAGAAGTTTTGAAATTCTATCTAATCAATGGTTTAGATTTAGTTTAATAAATTTATTTTTTCTTACACACATTTTAGACCATAGGATATGGTTTATCTCCAAGAAGCATTCTCCATATTTGATTTGTTTATTTCTACTCACTTTACACCTTTAGATTAAATTACTCCACCCACACACAATCAAAACAAACCCAATTTCTCTCTCCTTTTTTCTTTAAACTTAAAAATATAATAACTTTTAATCAAAGTATATATTTTTAATAAAAAATATATATTTGAAACCTATTCATGAATACCTATAAATAAGATCCATTATTATTATAAAATTATGTATAAAAAAAATATTTTTTTTACCAATATAACTTAACATTTTAGTGATTTTAAATTTATGTTACTTTCATATTATGATTTAAGTAGAAACTTCTTAAAAAAAGAATTCTCACTTTCATAACAATTAAATGATTTTAGACTTTTGTTTTTTTTATATAATTTTTAAATTAAAAGTTTTTTTTTCTTTTGCGGTGTAATCAATATACCTCACAACAACATTTATCCATTATCTAGCTTTATATTTTCACTTATCGTTAAATTAATTATGTCTTCGCCAGAGTACAATATAGTTTTGATAATAATACCACTCATTATCTAACTTAGATTATGTTAATAGATAAAACTAGCACTAAAAGTCAAATTTAATGTATTTCTTAAAAGATAAACAATTCACAAACTATCGTTATTGTCTTTCTTTTTTTTTAAAAAAAATGGTATTCTCTAAAATAATAATAATAAAAAAGTATTATTTTTTTAAAAAATGTTATTTTGTTAGATTATTAATGTTTTATACTTTTTATTGAAGAAATTAAAGATATTTGTATTACAAAAAATATGGTATTTTGATTTAATTTGGACCAAATAGGAACGGTCATATATCTATATTTCTTATAAATTACATCGTCCGTCTAATACTTTTAAATGAAAATATTGGTTATTTAAACTTTTTCATAATTTTGTTTGTAAATAATTTATTAAGTTAACTTTGCTTTTATTCTGTATATAAAAAAATCAAGTTATTTTTAGTAGACAATAAATAAATTAGTTTTGAAAGTTAAATCTAAAAAGTTTTACAACCAATTTTTATGATACAACTTGATTTAGTAAATTTGTCAAGTGCACTTTAAATTTTTTGAAAATATCGATGATTTTAGGTGTCAATTATATGTTATACATAGTTTTAAGGATGGGGAATATAATTATTAATCTCTCTCCGTGATGGTGACAATGTTGGGTATCATCTTTTGTATAACAAAGATTTGTTTGTCTCTTCATGTTTCGGTACGTACGTAGTGGTTACACAAATTAAATCGTAGTGCCATCGGCACGGGCATACCCTAGTATATATATAAACTACTACTAATAATTAATTTAATTCAATATTTTCAAATAATTCATTTAAAATTAAAATTGTCGTTACGAAATAAAATTTTACTTTCAAAAATATTATCATACATTCCATGGCTGTCCAAATTAACATTTGATCATTTTTTGATGATTAGTATACGAAAAACAAAAGCATTTTGACAGAACCTGTTGGTACAATTTTTTTTTCTTTCTGAATTATATCTGTGAATCAAACTCCAAATCCCTTCTCTCCCAATTTCGAACTTGGCTCCTCTTCATTCCTCTTTCGGTCTAGTTCAGATTCAACGGGATTTAATTCGAGAACTAAATGGATGAATTTTTTTTATGAAATTTGATTAAAATGATCTTAAAAATGAATAGATTGTCTCTAGAAAATTTCATCATGAAATTTAAACCGAAAGTGAGCAAAATAAAAATTTGATAATATGTTCATTTTTCTCATTAAAATTTTAGATAATCGTTTCATCCCCTTCTAAATTAAATCTATTGATGAAATTTTGTGAAGATGATGTACTCATTATGCTATCAGATCATCCCCACCAAGTTTCATGAAAAGTTTTATATGTTTAACTCTTGAACTAGACCTCATTGAATGAAAATGGACAAAAGAGTAATGGAGATCTAGAGGAGCCAAATCCCCCGATCTATGATGGTTAGCTATGAGTTACGATGAATTAATATTTATATCCATTAGAAATGTGCATCTTGTTTATCCTTTCTTTTCTTTTTTTAAACAAAAAAGGCTGAAATGAATGTGCATGTTGAATTGGAACACATCAAAGAAATACTCACGAAGTTATTAGTCTTATTATTATTATTAAGGGGAAATTAGGCATAAGAACTGCCTTCAAATTAAACTACATGAAAAAGAGACTTTATTTTCATTTCAACATAACAATACTCATTTTTTATTTACCACGATAACATTCCTTCGTCTAAATTATTTTAAAAAAAAATATACATTTAATCACCGTCAGGCCATTGTCGAAGCACCGCAGTAGCTCCGGTGGTGATTAATGGCAGCAGACAGCTGCAGCCATCAGCAGCGGACAGTATCTTGTTGGCAGTGGTGGTGGGCGATGCTGATGCCTAGCTACTAGATAAAACATACATAATAAAATGTCTTTATGACTAAAAGTAACTAAATTGTAAAGATAAAAAAACAATAAAGCAAATTTTGCTTTGCAAATTACACTAGATTAACATAGTTGTTTCTCTCAGACTAAGACTTGACACTGACGACGATTTGAACTCCCAATCTAAGATTACTCGCAACGAGGATGCTTATAAATGGGAGCTAAAGATGGTACTGATGAAGAAGGCAAGGCTTTAAGACTAATCCTGTTGTTGATATCACGACGAAAAATTAAGGCTTTGGATGATAATTCAGAATCACGGCTTTCTTCTATCTTCTTCGGAGGGCTCGCGGAAATTGTTTGTTGGCGGGAGATGTCTTTCGTGAGTGATTGTTGAGGATAGTAGAAATCAGTAGGGAAGAAATTGTATTGAAGGCCAGCCATTAGAGAGAGAGAGAGAGAGAGAGAGAGAGAGATCTAGAGAGAGAATATGTGTAATTCTTCGAAGTCTTTATGAGTTTCTTTTATGAGATATAAGTTTATTTGGTCCTCAGGTATTTATAGGGGCCTTAGGCATCTAGTTGCAAATATATATTTGTTATTAATGTTAATTTTAATATGTGCATAGACCAAAACAAATTAAAAAAATTAACACGCGCTTTATGAAAAAATAAGAGTTGATAGACAAATGTAAATGAATGAATGAATTGTTTATTTATTTATTTTGTTTTGGGTCAATTGCTTAAGTTTTGGCGAAAAAATTGGAGTTATTTATATTTTATCCTCATAAAGTTTGACCTTTTTTTTATTTTTGTTTTTGCAGTTTATTTTCTACTACGCCCATTTATAAAGTTTGATCCCGTTATTACTTTAGTTTAAAATCCAAAGTGCAGTTTGTTTCTTTGATAGAAAATGCCACGTTTGATTGATGTGTTTTGAAAATCAAAGTGACATATGTTATTTTTTGTCCAAGAAACAAAGATCACTTTGAAATTTTAGACTAATGTGACAATGAAATCATATTTTATTGATAGGCCTAATTAAAAATAAACTTTATCAACAAAAGTGAAAAATCCTATCAAATTCATAGAGATAATGTGTAAATAACTAAACACCCGGAATATTTTTCAAGTAGTAAAAGAGTTCACTTCTAGCTGTTCGAAAATGTAGATTGTGTTGGATATACTCTAATATATATATATATATATATATAAAAGAAGTGTAATTAATTGAAAATTTCAGTTAAAACTTAAAATACTCTAAAACATCAGTCAAATAGCGGACGCCATAGAAAATATAGGTTTTGTTGGGTATACAGGACAACGCACGCTATATGTGTGCTCCTTATTTTATTAGTGAAGATACGTGCATGAGTGTGTGCTAAAATTTACGTGAGTAGCTAGGAATAATGTACCAAATTTTCTTCTATGCAAGATGATAGATAGATCAGGAGTTCAAACATTTTCATGTCCAACTGAATAGTTTGGACTTTTGACATATCAAATTAAAGCCTTTATATATATATAAAGGAAAAGTTTAAGTCATTTCTCTTACTATAATGATAACATAAATCACCTTAATTTTAGATGAGACTCAAACTTAAGACTTTTTTTAAATTTAGGTGTCTTATCAATTAAGTTGGCCAGTTACTCATACCAAAGTCTTTATATAAGAGTTGCATTTTTTTGATATCTAAATTAAGTGTTTATAATATTGCATTTATAATTATTGATGGACCCTAAAAATAGAAGAAATAATGTGGTCCGACCATTTGATCGGCCCACACCAGAATGAACTGACAGGTCACATCGAAGGTCCAAACCAAGAGTTTTTTGTCGAAATAAATCACCTTTTTAAGTTATTAGTTAAACTAAATCACTTTTTAATATATTTGTCAAACTGGCACACTTTTTAAAATAGTAATTTCGAATCACTATTTTAAAAAATGTGCTAGTTTAACAAATTGAATCACTATTTTAAAAAGTATACTAGTTTAGCAAATATGTTAAAAAGTAATTTAGTTAATTTGGTTAATAACTTAAAAAAGTAGCTTAGTTTGGAAAAAAACTCCCAAACCAATGGACTAAGAAATGAACCTCTAGTTAAGATGGTTGTAACATGCCGAGATAGTCCACTTCAGCCAGGATGTCATGTTGATATGTCAAGACACTCATTCTAATGTTAACAGAGATAATTCAAATTAAACCGTGTGCAAGACGTTTTAAGCACATGTTAAATAATAGAGTAGTACCGTTCAAATTTATATTTTTTAGTTTTTTAATATTAACTCTAAAGGTGTATTGTAAATCTTAATTATATACTTAAAAATAGAAGGGATAAGACACATTATAAAAAGTCTTGAATTTTAGCATAAATACTGCCGCACCGGTAGACAAACTAGCCGAAACAACCATCCTTCAAACATATTTTGGTCTTTTTTATTCATAAGCTTGTTTGTTCGGTAGATCTGTGCTTAAAGTATTATCAGTGGGGAGGCCTAAATTTTTTAACATCCGCGATTATTTTGTTTTGTGTGGTTCAATGCTAAAAATTTAGTAATTGAGTTGAAAAATCTTTTGTTCATCAATCCCCACTAATTACATTAAATATTACTACTGGTCTTTGACCGCGCCTTGATAGATCTCCTTTCAAATTCAAGCATTTTTATTAAATAGAAAACCTTTTTATTTTTACATTCGTTCTGAAAATCTCGGTTTCATATCATTTTTGGTCTTTTATTAATAAAAATTTATTTATATGTAACATATTTATTTAATATTAAAAAGTGATATTTTAATTTGGTAATTACTCATTCGTTATAATGTGATGAGTAAGAATTTTATATGCATAGATCCCGGAATTTTAGAACATGCCCTTGCTTACCTGTAACAACACAGGTTCCCCCAAAAATGACTAGTCAAGTTGTGATTTTAGGGTCACATTTCTTATATCTACTTAGATGTGGAATATTTTGGGTAGTTACAACCTCAATTTACATGTATTCAAGCTAGAGAGAACCCAAATAATATTTATGTTTAGAACGTACCTATACTTACTATATAACTACAAAGGTTTTCCTCTAAAATGGCTTGCCATGCAAGTTGTGATTTTAGGGTTGTAGTCCCTACAAATCTACCAAGATGTGGAATATTTTGAGTAATTACAACCTTCCCCATTAAATCCTTGACGTCATCTTCAAGGCGGGGTTACATATAAACAATCTCAATTCTTGCTAGCCGCATCCAGTGATTCAGACTCGCGTCAGTTGCACAGATACAACCCATAATATTCGCACGTCATGTGGTAATGGTCTTGGTTCTGCTTTGATACCATATGTAACCACCTAGATTCTCCCTTAAAATGGGTAATCCAATTTGCGATTTTAGGGTCATAATGTCTATATATGTACCAAGGATCTTCCCATTATATTACTGATGTGAGATATTTTGGGTTATTACATATCAAAATAAACAAAAAAAATCGGCCTTTAAGATCATGAATGGTAAAAAAACTCATTGGGATGATTATTTTGATCCTAAATCCTAATTGCTATTATTAAAGTAATTTCATTTGTTATCAAACCAAATATATAAGTTTTTTTAAGGTAACCAAATTTATATATTTTATTAATTATGCTTAAGGATAGCAAATTTCTTTAATATAATCTTTTTTACTTTCACAATAATATTAATTTACTTTTGTATAACATAATTTATAAACTTTCAAAAATAAAAATAATAAAATAATAAATAAATAAATGTCCCCAAAGAAATAAACTTTAAATATTATTAGATTAAAATTTATTATATTTTGAATTTTTTTTTTAAAAGTTTAAGAGAGAAAGCTGACGCAATAGTACAAATTAATAAGATGTAAATATGCATTACTCCTCCTCTTCCTCGAGATACTTTTTTATATATAATCTACATGTTAAATCATATGGGTATACCGAAAATATATAAACACTCCAATTTAAAGTTAACTAAAATAGAATGTACAGTATTACATAAGATGTTCTTATATAAATATTTTACATGTTAAATAATCTGAGACTTGTTAGAGATATATAAAATCTCAAATTTATAAATAAATATTTAATGGTTATAGAGATATAATTAGAATTTTCATATGTTTTAAGCTCATTAACATTGTTTGAGAATAATTATGTAGCGATAGGAAGGTGATACGCTTGAGGTAGGTTTGGCTAAACTGAAACTTGACCCATCTGAAAATGTATTTAACTTGACCCTGACTTTGGTATGAAAGAGGGCTAACTTTGAAAATGCAAAGCTTTCGTATTTACTATATGACTGAACCTACTAGGTATTGATACATACTAATATATTATAATTATATAATACTATAAGGCTGTGTTTGATGTGCAGGATAAGAGAGTAGGAAATGATAACTTTATCCTGTATTTGGTGTTCGTCGGGATTGAATATCGAGAATGATTATCTAACCCACTAAAACTTTTTATCCCACTGAGAGAGGGATTAGCGAATCTCACTTAAGAGGTAGAATTGTTTTAGCCTGTCTGCATAGGATTAAATAATCCTATCCGATTTTTTAATCTAATGCGTCAAACACACATTCATAATATTTAAAAATAATAATAATTATATATACATGATTGGTTTTCATTAAATGGGCTAACTTTACATAAACCCGAGCTTGACCAAATTCAAGTCATATTTGTATTACTTACATATATCACAATTTAAAAATAGAGACCAAATAGGGTATGGTTGAAAACTTGCAAGGTTGGAACTTTTATTACCACGATTACTATATATTTCAAAGTAGTTTTGACTTTTACCAAACAAAATGATATGGTTTATACTTTTTTTAATTCTTTTTGAGTTTGCCACCTGCTTTGTTAATTCTTTAAGTCGTCCCTCCCCATTTTATTTGATGGATAACTCAAAATATTATTAAAACGGGGTGTCTTAAATTATAGGTACTATTGAGAGCATAACTCTAAAAGACTCTAATTATGCATTATGAACAGCTTATTGCAAAGGTATTTTTTTTTCCTTTTGCTTTTTCAATACCATTAATTTATTTTAAAATCTATCATTCATAAAGTATTAGAAACCATAAATACTAACATCAATTAAAATTTATTTACCTTTTTGTAAATATATTGTTTCAAATAATGAAATCTCATTTATTGTAACATAAAATATTCAAATAATTATTTGTTTATTTAAAAAAAAAAATACAGGCTCATGTATTTTTCTAATAAACTAAAATGATACATGTATGTTATTTATTTAAATGAAAAGTCTCATTTATGTTATTACACGGATCTATCAGATCAAATGATTTATTCAAATAAAAAAATGACCTTGCAAGTGTTAAAAACATAAATAACAAAATTATAATAAATAACTATATAATAATAGAGAAATGATCTTTAAAGGTTATTAAATTACATTTTCTATAATTGAAAATAAGAAAAGGAAAAGAAAAAAAATGAAATATAGAAATAAAAAGAAAAAAATATTATGTCTACCTTATGTGGTGGTTGTATTCCACCCATTTATACATTTTATTGTGATGGTCGTAAAATTATATATGAAAAAAAAATGTATCATTTAATCATCGTTTGTATAAAAAAATCAAGAAAAGAAAATTTACCACCATCCTTTTATGCCTCATTTTGAACTTCTCCGTGCTAAATGATTTCAATTTGATACAGAATCAAATTTTTTTTTGGGAAAAATACAAAAAAAACCCCTGAAGTATAACCTTACTTGCAATGTTTTCTCTGATGTTTTAATTTTCTCAATTTAACCCCTGAAGAACATTAAGTGAAGCAAATTGAACCCCGGCACTAACACCGTTCGTGATTCCGTCCAAATTTTTTACATTTAACCCCCTAAACTTTTAAAATTGACACTAAACCCCTTTAATTTATATTTTGTTAACATTTAACCCCATTTTCATTAATCTTTATCACAAACACTTTAATAATTTTCATTCAAAATCATACCAACGTAAAGTTATAATAATGATGACAAACGAATATTACGTTGGTACGATTTTGAATGAAAATTATTAAAGCGTTTGTGTTTGGGATTGGAGGAGAGAGAGAAGGTGGACGGAGGTGGGTTGAAGAAGACGGTGATAAAGATTAATGAAAATGGGGTTAAGTGTTAACAAAATATAAATTAAAGGGGTTTAGTGTCAATTTTAAAAGTTTAGGGGGTTAAATGTAAAAACTTTGGATGGAATCACGAACGGTGTTAGCGCTGGGGTTCAATTTGCTTCACTTAATGTACTTCAGGGGTTAAATTGAGAAAATTGAAACATCAGGGAAAACATTGCACATAAGGTCATACTTCAGGGTTTGTTTTGTATTTTTCCCTTTTTTTTAATCTTTTTTTTTGTATTTTTCAAGCCTTTCTTTGTAGAAGAAGAAAAAATAATTTACCATCATTTTTTAAGTAATAGTTAGCATAATAAAGAGTAATTCAAATTATTTCTTTTGTTTTCTGTAAAATTAATTTAGATGAAGGTATAAAAATGTGATAGCATGTATAAATAATCAGATTATTTATGGTGGATATTTTATTTATTTCAAAAAGTAAAAATAAATTTACTAACAATTATTTAAAAATATTACAACTTAATATATTGACATGGGCAGTGCTAGTAAGGGAAACCGAGGGGGGGGGGGGATTGACCCAGCCCCCGTTGGTTTTTAATTTTTCTAACTACATATAGGGTATTTTTTGAAATAAAAAATATATAGGGACATATATGCAGAACTTTATACTTTAGAGTATCCAAGTGTAATGTAATCCCAAGAAGTTGCTATATGATTCTAGGTGCATACCGGAGTTTAAACTTTAGGGCTATTTAAAACATTAAATTTCATATAAATCTTTCCACATACTCCATTTCATTCTTCAGATTAGATTTTCTCTTCTTCTACTTTTTTATTTTGCTCTTCACTTACTTCGTTACTTTGCACCTGTACCTCCACCAGCTCCTTTACCTATTTTTCACAAACCATTGAGTCTATTTTTGATATTTCTTAGTATTAGGTGTATTTCATTATTAATATTATGTGCATTTATTGATTAATATTAGGTATATTTCTTAATATTATGTTTATTTCTTGATTAATTGCCTAATATTAGTTATATTATTGATTAATTGCATAATATTAGGTCTATGTTAGATTAATTGAAGAATTGATAGTGATTGCTCAATATTAGGTTCATTTCTTGATTAATTGCATAATATTAGGTCTATTTCTTAGGTAATTGATTAAATGCATAATATTTTGTATTCTCCGTAGAATGTTAGTAATTTGTAGTATTAATACTATTATGTTTGAGTTAAAATTTTATAATTTTACATTTATATTTTTGTGTACTTTAAATTTTGGGGCTTTTGGTTTAAAGGACAAAAGTTGTTTTATCTATCTACTTAAAGACACAATTTTTGTTTCATTGTTTAAAGTCTAAACTTTTTATGTAAGGGTCATGTTTTTGACAAAAGGACAAATGAAACAAAAACAATTGATAAATCATAAATTGAATTAAAAAGCTAAAAATTACCAGAATTACCCACTTAACCGAATTAGATGTATCATTAGCTCAAACACCTAAATTATAGATAATTCCAAAAGACTCTCTTAAATTCAAAATGAATATTTTACATTCAAAATTCAAATATTTTTTAACTCCAATAATAACAGATTAAATCCATGGAAACGCATTTATTGCTTGTTGAAATTAAATATTTTCAAAATTATTAAAGGTAAAAGATACATATATTGATTGTAAACATGATATTAGATGCATTTCAACAAACTTTATACACATACAACTAGGGGTGTGCACGGTCCGGTTGACCGGACTGAACAGCAGAGGACCGGACCTGATATTTCAGTCCTAATAATTCAAAGACTGGATCGGACCGAAATGAATGTTAAGGCTGGACTTGACCAGATCGGTTCGATTTTGGTGGGTCCATTCTGTCTGGGCTTTTTTTGGGCCCAAGAGTTCTATTAGGTATAGTTTGTCCTGGATAATGCAATCTGGCCCAGCAGCTTCCACTATAATTAGGTTCCAAACTTGGATCAAATATAGAAATTGGGTTAAAGCACTTTTAGGTCAAAGAATTGGATCAAAGCAGCTTCCAGTTTGATTATCTCAATGTGAAAATCTTGGTGAGCAAAAGAAAATTAGTAATTTGATTTTTCGTGGTTTACATTCAAGACAAAAATGTATAACAAAAGAAGACAAAAATCAGTTACAATTAGTAATTTGAATCCTAAGTTTACTAATATATTTAGAGCAAATTCATTGAGGGATATTGGACTTCATTTAACTTGGAAATATTTTGGAGCTGAAATAACTTCATCCAAAAAGGAGCCATTCAATAATATTGAACTCATCAAAACTGCTGATTTAAGACATAATAAACACTTCCCATTTAAATGTTCTCCAATATAGATTGTTTGTTTATATACAAGCAAGTAATCTATTAATGTCTAAACAAGTAGTACATCTTTACATTCCCACAGAGATTTACACAAAGGCATTTATTGTAAAACACACAAATTTATGCCTACAAATAAACATATAGCTTTAACTAAGAAGAAGAAGAAAGTGCATAAATTATGACAACAAAAATAGAGGAACAGTTAGTTAGAACATCAAAAGCTATAACACAACGAAAAACTGAGCAGAATAAGTTGTAAGCATAACAGAGAACATACATTTGAATTAAAATAATAGAGATTGATTCAATCTCGAAGTTAAAAAAAAGGGGAGGAAAATTGGAAACGAGGTTTTTCGGGATACCAAACAGTAAGAGATGTTTTGAAATACAGGTCTTTGTTATAGACAGGGTAATGTAATGTAATGAAATTTTGATTTATTTGAGTGATTGTAAAATCAGATTATTATTTAAGGTTTTGGGACTCACCGCCAAAAAGAGAGTGGAAAATGAAATCGGGTAAAAGTAGGGGTGTTCATTTTAAACCCTAAATAACAGTTCATATCGAAAAAATTAAAAGAAAAAAGAGAGAAGAGAGAGGACATACCAGTGAGGGAGAGGGAGAGGGAGAGAGAGGTTTAGAACATAACTTCGGGCACGGGATTGACGGGAGGAGCGGGAGAAGGATTGATTGGTGTAGAAGGTAAATCCATGGTTAGAGAAAGAGAGAAAGGTTTTCAGTGAGGGATGAAGGAGAGGGAGAGGAGAGCGGCGTGGAGGAGACTGGAGAGCGGCGTGTGTGTAGTTTAGGCTTTGGGTTTAATTTTCATATTAATATTATATATTAATAATATATTTATATATATATATATATATATATATATATATATATATAAAATACCAGCTCGGTCCGATTGAAGTATTAAAATTTAAGACCAAAGACTGGACCGAACCATTTCTGTCCTTTAAAATTTGGAGCAGGCTGGACCGAATTCAAATGACCAGGTCTAAATCGGTCCATTTTATGATCCAGTTTATTCAATTTTCCGGTCCAGTTCAGTTTCTGAACATCCCAACATACAACATACCATAATATCTATGTAAATTCTAGATTTATGCAACA
Source organism: Lonicera japonica (assembly GCA_021464415.1). Classification (NCBI taxonomy): domain Eukaryota; kingdom Viridiplantae; phylum Streptophyta; class Magnoliopsida; order Dipsacales; family Caprifoliaceae; genus Lonicera; species Lonicera japonica. Next base: position 101,071,461 of record CM038463.1, on the reverse strand, counting down.
TGATGATTTAAAAAAATCATATGTAATAACTGTATCAATAGGAATATTAGGTTTCGTATACGAATAAATATGAGGCATATTAAGTTATATAAACATATTAAATTACATGCATAAATATGAGGTAAATTAAGTTATATAAGCATATTAAATTACATGTATGAATATAAGGCATATTAAATTATATAGGCATATTAAATTGCATGTGTGAATATAAGGTTAAATTATATAGGCATATTAAATTACATACATAAATATAAGGCATATTAAGTTATATAGGCATATGAATATGAGGCATATTAAAAGTTGTATAGGCATATCAAATTACATGTATGAATATGTGGCATATTAAGTTATATAGGCATATTAAATTGCATGAATGAATGATTATGAAACATATTAAGTTCTAGATGCATGTTAAATTATATATATATATATATGTATAAGCATATATTTGTGACATATAAAATTGGACACAAATAAAACCCCCCTCAAAACTCCATCTCCTTCACATCTAAAGCGTTTGACTATGGCCTCTCTCTTAATCTCCTTGTAATCAAAGGTTCAACCGTGCTACTCCGGGTACATGTGGCCTCCACAGAACGTCATCATGCACATGCACATGAATTCCCTCAACCCACGACGAATACCTATTCGGCCGTACTGTCGCTGCCTTCGGGACCAGTATGACAATTTTCGACGAAAAGTCCAGCAATGAAAACGGCACGAAGAAAGGGGAGGATGAATTAAATGATTTGATAGTTTCAAAGAAATGGGAGATCGAAGTTTAAGGAATTTTAAAAGGAAGGGGAAGTCAAGAAGCGGTGATAAATCCTCAAATCCAATAACATTTAATTTATCTTCAACATTAATTTGAATATTTTTTTTTGCATAAATCTGATAAAATAAGGGTGTATCTGACTTTATACCTATAAATAAGTAAATTAAGTTATTTTTTAAAAAAATAATAATAAAAAAGACTTTATACATAATTTTGTCCTTCAAAATATTTGGACTTGAAACAATGCCCTCAAAAGCTTTGTCCTTTAAACAATACGGATAAATTGTTTGGGACTTATAATTAATTTTCTATTAAATTTTCCCTCCTTGATTGAATTCTTAGTTCCGTCACTATATATTGACAAATGATACAATGAGCTGAACGTTAGAATAAGATTATCATGTCATATTTAATGGCTATATAAATACAATTAAAATTTTCATAAGTTTTAAATTCTTTAATATTGGTTAGTTAATTATCTAAATACTTGTTATTATCATAGATATTACCAACATGCTATGATAATATGTCTTGAGATGTTGAATTAAAAGATAAACATCCACATAAGATCTGAGCCACTAGTTGGGACTAACTTAATTTATTAATAGATAATTTGATCCTCAGGTATTTATAGGGGCTTTAGGCATTTAATTGCATATATATATATATATATTTGCTATTGTTAATTTTAACATGTGCTTTATAAAAAAAATATAACAATTGATAGACAAATGTAATCAACATGTCAATTGTCAATTTTTTTAAAGTCAATTGTTTAAGTGTTGGCTGAAAAAAATTAGAGTTATTTATATTTTACCTATTAACACTTTTTTGCCTTCTTTCATAATATTTATTTTTTGCTGTACTCTTCTATAAAATTTAATCTCCATAGTTATTTTAGTCTAAATTTAACATATTTGTTTTTTGGACGAAAAAAATCACGTACAACTGACGTGTCCTAAAAATAAAAATAACGTGTTATTTAAATAACGGGAAAGGATCTTAAGTGGACCAACTTTTTGGTCCTTAAATGTGGACCTGTCATTTTGAGGGGGTAAATGGATGAATTTTTTGATGAAACTTAGTGAAGACGATCTCCATGTTTAGCAGATCACCTCTGTCAATTTTCGTCGAAAAATTCAATCGGGAAGAGGGTTAACTAAAAAATTGATATATATGTGCATTTTTAGCCGTTAAAATTTAAGATGTTTAGCTAACCCATTTTCTGGTTGAATTTTTTGATGAAAATTGGCGTATAAGATCTACTAATCATGGAGATCATCTTCACCAAGTTTTATTAAAAAATTTATCCGTTTGCCCCCTCAAAATGATTGGTCCGCATTTAAAGACAAAAAAAGAGGTCCTCTTTAGATCTTTCCCCTTTAAATAACTCCTTATATTTTAGATTAAAGTGACAAAAAAAAATCAAACTTATATACTTTAAAGCGTCATGCAAATAGTGGTCACATTAAAAAAACAAAGTACTGTTGCCTATAAGGACCACGCACGCTATACGTGTGCTCCTTATTTTATTAGGTTAGAACGTGCATGAGTGTGCAAATTAAAATTTTACGAGAGTAGGAATAATGTAGCAATTTTACGAGAGTAGGAGTTCAAACATTCTGGGAGTGGAAAGGAGGTATTGCTTGGATAATTTGCCAGTCCACGTATGTAAAATTTTTACATGATTATATTCATTTGTATATAAAGCGATACATAATTGATTAAGTAGATTTAGTGTTCGAATTTGGAGAAAGAAGTATAGGATTAAATCATTTTACATGAATATAATTATTTGACATAAAAAAGTGACATCAATTTGGTGATTATTCAAAATTTTAAAGATAGACAGATTTAGTGTATCTAATATGTATTGGTTAGAATGCGGGGTCTATTTGAGTTAAGATTTGTTGAATCATTATTCGTTTATTACATTAATACATTGATTAATCAAAATGAAACTTATATTTTAATTTACTTGAGGAGGGTCAGTAAATGTATGTCCATATCAAATTCATCCTTACAAAAATCTATTAATTGTAAATAATCAATTAATTAATAATTAACTAGACAAAATAATAATAATTAACAATTGCCGCTTTGAAATGCGACTATTTTGTGTTAGATAAAATATATTTGTGTAGAAGGACTCTTCATTGGTTAAAATAAATTTTGATAATTGGTATAATTAACGGTACATTCTAACAAGTACGTACTAGCTAGTCATAATATCAATATTTATGTCAAATGTATATGTTCTTCAATGGTTATATATATTAATAGAGTTTGCAGTCCTCAGATGGAATTACCATTGTTTCCTAAACCTCAAAGGACACAACATTTTTTTAAATTAATCTAGCATCCGGTTCTAGATTATCACATGATGATAAACACACAATAACCGTTCTATATATATATATATATATATAACTGTTTATCAACATTTTGCTATTGACTAATCCATAGGAAAAGGAATTATTTGTAAAGAATGATTTAGTCAGGGCCAGCCCTGAGCATAGGCGGCCCTTGGGCCCCCGATTTTTTGGGCCTTATATATATATACATATGTTATAATAAATAAGATTGTATGAGTGAATAATATTTAACAAGTTGGTTTTTGGTCCCGTAGTTGAAGGGTCCAATATTGCTATATAGGGTGACGGGCATCCCGAGTTCAATTTTAATAAGCAGCAGCAGCAGTTACCCGTGAATCCTTAAAATAAGCACCCAATTTAAGTAAGTAAAAAGAATCCTTAAAATAAGGAAAAAACCCTAATGGGCAGCATAGCATCACTACATCATCTCTCATTACATTACAATTAAAATAGGTCGATCGGCAGCCCCCATTAATTCAATAATTTTTTTAAAACCCTAATGTCCATTTTGCTACTATTATATTTTATTTAACATATTGTTATATAATATATTATTTATATGAACAGTGCATATCCGATTTTTTCCAATTTATCCCCGATAAAATGAAAAAACCCCACTCCCCACCTTGCCGATCAATTTCCGATTCACGATTTTTTTAACATTGGATCACACTAAATATATCAATTTTTTATGTTATATATGTGTGTCTTTAAATTGATTAGTTAGAGTATCGATTTACAATCGTCTTCTTCCGTAAAAAGTCAGAATTAATTGGTTCTTTGTGATAAACTTTGTGACAAAATGGATTTCAGGTGTTGGTATCATATAAACCTTTGAAGGGACAATTATTGTCCGTTTACCCAAACGAAAAAAGTAACTAACTTATTCAAAGTTGAGTTTGTCATGTATCTAAATACATATAGCAGTGTTTTAGGAATTTTTTATGCCGTACAAATCCTACACAAAGACACAGCTTTGGATGTTCTTATTGACATTTTACCGGAATGATTTTAAATCTTTGTAAGAGAATTATTTCACATGTCTAACTGAGTTTAAACATGTTAATTTCAGATTAATCATGTTATCTATACTAACTCGACACGATCCGTTTATTATACATGTTAGTTAGTTTCCAACTCGAATTTCACCAAATCATGCTAACCCAACACCTTAATTTTAAAAGAAACTTAATTATGATTGTCACAATATATATAGTAATGTATAATAGTAACTCATCTATTAATTATCTAAATTAGTTTTAATAGTGCCGGAGGTACGGGCATACCCTAGTATATCGTATAAATGATGGGGGAAAATGCTAAATTAAAGCAAAAAAATACTAAATATTTACGTACAGTTTTTGGTGTTTATGAGACGGGCAGCTACCGCGTCTGGCAGTTGACTAGCTAGTGGCGGAGATAGATAGTGACGGGTGGTGTGACAGTGATAGTTGGTGAGGCCTTATGATCACAATGAGTGAGAAGGAAAGTAAAACGTTTAAAAACAATATCTTTGACCACCGGAAAAAGTAACGAGTATCTTTATGATATGCATATGTATACATTATAAAATTCCGTTACGGCTAAAGCAAGTCGTAAGGAAGTAAAATTGAAAAACAATAAAGCAAATTTTGCTCTGCAAATAACACTAGATCAAACATAATTTTATAGAAGAGTTTTCTTATGCTAAGACTCCACACCAGTGAAGATTTGAATCACTCAGCTCCCAATTTAAGATCGACTACTCCGCCACTCAATGAGGACGTTTATAAATGGGAGCTACAGATACTGGTGAAGAATGTAAAGATTTAAGAATTATCCTGCTGTTGTCAATATCGCGACGAAAAATCAAGGCTTTGGATGATAATTCAGAATTGTGTTTTTCTTCTATCTTCTTCGGAGCACTCACCGGAAGAATTATTTGGTGGTGGGGGATGTCTTTTGTGAGTGATTGTTGAGGGTAGTAGAAATCAGTAGGGAAGAAATTGTATTGAAGGCCAGCCATGAGAGAGAGATCGAGATCTAGAGAGAGTATGTGTAATATTTTGAAGTCTTTATAAGTTTTCTTTGATGAAATATGTGTACAAGTACATTTGATCCCACGTATTTATAGGGGCTTTGGGCGCTTAGTTGGAAATATTTCCTCACTAATTTTAATTCACCCTTGTTTGAAGTGTTATTTTTCACATGTTCTTCAATTCATGGAAAAATAAATAATAAAAATATAGGTGGTAGACAAATATACTAAAACACATATATACACTTATACAAGAAAGTGTTTTTTTTAAATAGATTGAGTTCGTAACGCGTGTCATGATAACACATATTAACACATCTTTATTCATATATGTTATCAAATAAAATATCTCAAACTGATCAATGTGAAAAAGTCGCCAAACATCTAATTATTTTGCGTCATGTTAACTTGTACTACGCTAGATGTTTTTTTTAGATTAAGAAATATATATAATCATGCGGGGTTTAAGCGACTAAAACGTGTAAAGTATCACCAATATTTATTTGAAATGTTGCCGTTGAAAACGTTTTTTGGGCCACTTTTTGTAATAACTAAAATCAATATCAATTAAGGTGCGAGGCATCATTGTTGAGAAAGATCATTAATAAAGTGTTTTTTACTTATTTGAATTGAATAATGGACATGAATTTAGACTTAAGTGCCTTCAATTATCTATATTGAGTAATGCATTTGTATTTATATCACACTCACATATACAATCAGACATATCTCAACCGTATTATATATATATATATATATATATATTTTTCTCATTGAGGTACGTAGTTGAAACTAATTGAACAAATTTAAATAAACGTGCTAGTATTCAAATTTTTTTTAACTGATTATTCAACGACATTGTGTTTTAGTTAGTATCTTTCCCCTTGTCATAACAAGGAGGTCACGGATCTATTATAGTTGTAATCCATCTATTTGTATTAATTGTGTCCATCTTTTATAATAGTTATTTTAATTTTTATACAAATTAATTAAATCAGATAAATTGTATAATTGAAATATATATTATTAAATTGTATCAGTATTCAAGTTTTTGTCAGCAAAGAATAGATGTACAATAGAGCATCAGTTAAACGGTGGACAAATTTTTAAAAAAAGGGGTTTTGTTGGGTATACTTTTTGAGGACCACGCACGTTAGATGTGCGCTCCGTATTTTATATTAGTTGAGAACGTGCATGGCTGCATGTGATTCACACTGCCAATTGAAGAAATTATTATGGCTATATTAATTATTGCAAAAAAAGTTAACGTTTTCATCAGAGTAAAACATTATTTTAAAAAATCATATTTTATATTTTTAAAATTATATATTACTCAATAATCACGATTTAGCAATAAAGCCAACCTTTATTGTAAGTAGGAAAACGCTAATAATCAAATTAGTTTGAGTTTACATGATAATAAACACACACTAATTGTCCAATTAGTATTAAAATGTTTGTCAATATAATTTTTAGACTACGTACGCAGCTATCACTTAAAATGAAGTGCTTTCAATTAATATATATATATATATATATATATGTCACATGTGAGGGAACGTGTAAATAAATAGGAGAAAGATTTGCGCTAACTAAAAAATTATTGCATGTGTTTTTTGTTTTCTTATGTTATATATGTACAACGATGGAGGATCCATTTTTGTTAAGAGCAAAGAAGGGCAACAGCTCCTATAAATTTTATTAATCAAACCAAAACAGAAAAATTACACCTTAATATCCCTTCATTATAATATAAAGCATCCTACATCTATTCATTTTATTTATTCTAAGACTCCGTTTGATAGCAACATGAAAAATGAAAAGAAAAATAATTAATTTAGGTGAGAAGATGGAAATTAAATAAGTTGACAGATGTGGTGAGATTAACTCTTACTTTTTGCTTTTTCCCATGACAAAATTTTCTTTGGGTGATGGTGGAGAATTTTTTTTCACAAAATATTAAAAGAGGATGGAGGACATACTCACAAAAATGAGTATGAAATGGAAATGATCTCACCATATGCCTTAACTTATTTTTCATCTTCTCACCCAAATTAGTTGTTTTTATTTTCATTTTCCATGTTGCTATCAAACAGAGCTTAAGACTTTGTTTGATAACATGGAAAATAATAATAAAAATAGTTGATTTATTGAGAAGTTGAAAAATAAATTGAGGTATGTACTGAGATTCTCTCAATTTCATCCGCATTTTTATGAGTAGATCCCTCCATCTTTTATTATCTTTTGTGAATTTTTTTTTTCTTTGTGTTGCCAAGAAATGTTTTTCCATGGAAAGTCAAAATATCTCAGCACATGCCTAAACTTGTTTTCCAAATTCTCACAAAAATAAACTATTTTTTATTATCATCTTCCATATTATTATCAAACAGACCAAAGTGTTCATACTTATATCTTGTTGAAAATTCAATAATTAGTGTCCAAGTAGATTATTAATTATTTTTGTCATTAAATATTATTTTGTGGATATTTGTTGTAGTTAACGATAAAATTCCCATCATTAAATATTTCTCTTATGTAATCTTATAGTTTTAGTAAACTCATCCCAACTAGGGGGTGAGTTGAAAGTTTTTCTACAAATCTAGTGGGGTGATAAGCAAGCTATCTCTAAATGGAGTGAGAAGCATAATTTTGTACTATTCCGTAAATAGTGATGGAATGTTTGCATATATGATTTTTCATTGTGTATTTTTTATGATCAAATTATCTATCTATTTATGTCAATATTGTTTAGTACTTTGAAGTTGTATCTCTATTGTTAGGACCACTACTATGTAAATTCACTCTTCATTTCTCAAATAGTTTATGATCATTACAATTTTCACTATTTTGAAATTGCAGGGGTTGATTGAAGACGCAACATCTAGAGAAGCATAGAAGAGGAGAAACAAATTAAATATTGAAAAGCATGTGCATGTCTATGATCATTTTATTGTTATTAAAATACAAACTTATAATTCATGCCACCACCAAACTTTTGTACTAAATGTTGATTGTAATTCAATTTCTTACATTATGCCAGTTTCTATTCAAGTTAACATATTCTTAGATAAATTATTTTCTCTTGAAGAAATACAATAATATTACATTTTATTTGTGCGTGTACATAAGGACGCCTACGCATTGCGTGGGTAGCAAACTAGTTTGTAATATTTGATTTTACCCTCCTACATAACTTCTCGTTTGCCAATAAGTATGCAGAGGTGTTACATGTAACATTAGCACACATTTAAGGTGTAAAAATGTATGCATTGGTCGAACGGGTAACACATTTCATTCTTAGACTACTACATCATATACATATCATCGGCCAATAAGTAGGGTGATTTTGTTTCTATCCGTAATATTTTGCAATTAATTCTCACTGCCTATTAAATTAATCCACGAGTGTGGATAGATTGATAAAAAAATATTATTGATTTAATTTCATAAATATTATTTTTATTAATAATTTAGTATTAAAATATCCACTGAATTAATAAGTACAACCACTTTAAAAAATTAGATTCTAATTCATTAACCAACGGTAAATCCTTATTAACTTTGAAGTAAAATAATACCACCCTCCGGCATCAATGGTACTAGGGTTTCTCTTTCTAACCCAGATTATCAAATTAATATTGAGCAAAGTAGTTCATTAAAATTTCTTTTTTTAACATAGAAGCAGAAATTTTTAACACTTTTTGGTATCTTCAAAATAATCCAACAATAATTAATCGAAGCAAAACACAGGACAAGGGAACCGGAATTTATTTATTGAGTTTTAGAATATATTGCTACCCAAATAGTATTTCTCTTAAAATCTTCTGCAATTCCCTAATTAGTATTTTTTCATAATTTGATGGAATCCCCCTTGCTATTTAATTAGATGGGAAAGTTAAGCGAACATGGTGGGATTTTTTTACTAAACTCTGACTATCAGTGGCCGGCAAGAAAACATAAACGGTGTTTTAGGCATAGAAGATGAATCATATATATTCAAAGAAGGAAGTCAGTTTTTGGTTGTGTGGATAGTCCATTTTCTTATTTGGAAGACAAATATGAAATGGATAAATATATAAGATCAATAAAATTGTTGGTTTCTCGATAGATCGAAGAGATGGTAAGTTCACCAGATTAGTGATGTCGGGGAAGCTAGACTTTCAAATTAGCGGCAGTTTGATTAGGAATCTTAATTAAAATAGAATCTAAATTTATACAATTATAAATTAATTTTAATTGGTGGATATACATCTTAATTTTGAAAAGGGTAGGGTCCTTTCACCAAAACCCTATGAAACCACGCATCCTTGTAGGCTCTGAATTTCTCATATACATTCATGTACACTTTTTTCTTGGGGCCTATTTTCTTGACTGGAGGTATGATAGGAGGAAGCTGAGGATGTACGGCGTCATTGGTTTCCACAAAATCATACTGCTCGCGAAACATGTTTAGCCCATGATGGTCGATGTCCAAAAAGTTTACACACACTGTTACTACACAAGCCTTTGCCAGCTCATGCCCTAAATTAAGCCTTTGATAAAGCTAGATCGGTAATGATCTGTAATAAAAAAGACTGGACTAACTATCAACATCAACAAACAAAGTATTAAAAATAAAATTAATTTAAACCACAGCAAAAAGGTTAAAAACTTACATCAACTGGGGTTAAATTATCCAAAATGCGTTTATACACTCATTTAAGCTTCCTCATGTTGCCTTTTAACGTTGTTTCTAGAACTCGATAGGGGGTAGAACCTTGCCTATGAGCATTGTACGCAGTGGCCTTATGTGCTCTATGCAAAATAGCTATGGCATAGCGAATAAGTTATAAAACGGATACCTATTACATAGGCATACATATAATATAATAAGAAATATATAATTAGAAAGATACCATTAAAGCGTAGGCCAAGCCGTTGACTTTGCCGTTACGTAGGGATACGTTCATGGAAGCCCACGTGGCTGCGCCCCACGGATAATCACCCATTTTGTTCATATCATCTATAAGGTTGAGGTACTCAAAAGAGAAATTAGAGGAATTTGTATCAGGGATAAGGAAAGAGCTAATAATGTATAGGAAATAGGCCTTAAGATAAGGAATCCATAAAGGATGATCTTCATCTATTTGCAATAAGCCATAATTGTCTCGTAGCCATGCTAACCTAACTTTGGCTTTCCTATTTTTGTCAAAGGCCCGTGGTGTTAGATCATGATTCAAAACGGCCCTATACTCAGCATTGTCAAAAGTCCTACTAACTATGTCCTCATAATCATTTTCACGAAGCTTCATCACCAGCTTTCCATTAATCCGCATGCCTGTAAATATATTTACCTTAGGCAACCTAAAGTACTATGCTACACAATTCAGCAGAAAATAACCTCTGGCCAAATTATACTTGCCTACCACAGCATTTATCATTGTTATATCTAACCTTATACCAGGAAGAAACATACCTAAAAAACCTAGTTTTACGAAATTTAAATATCGTTGCAAGGGAGTTGCTATCCCCACTTCATAATATTATTTAGTGGCACATTAGGAGTCTACGAAAAAAAAGAAGAAGAAGGAAACATTAAGCACCTAAGATAATACATAAGGAAACAATAGAAAAGAAAATAAAAGGACACAATACATATACTCGATGTTTTGCCGGAGGATGTCCCGCTCTTTGACCTTGTGCCTGATGTTGTGCTTGAGGTTGTTTTGGTCCTTGACCTTGTGCTTCCATATTTACCTTGCAGAAGGAAAAAAATGTTCCAGAGTTATATAACTTTATAATCAAAGTTTGGAACACATAAATACCATCAAATTATTTAATTTCCTACCTGATTTGGCGTGGACAGTAACAGTGGGCAGTTGCAGACTTGTAGTGGATGTGGTTGCAAATTTGTATATCCTTTTATACATCAAAATTTACAATCTAGCTTATAAATAGATAATATTTGCAATCTTGCTTATAAATTTTATCTTGCGGATTTCACTGAGCAAGAAAAAGTCTACTTGGAATTTAAATTAGAAAATTATAAGCTTGATATTTTGGTCCATCCAGAGTTTAAAATTTATCAACAATTTCAGAGTTGTGCCAAGTGTTGGTAAAAACTAGAAAATTGATCATTTATCCTCTTATCGATAGGTTAATTTACCTTATTTTGATGTTGCCGGTTATAACAGTTACATCTGAACATGCATTTTTAGCTATGAAAATTGTTAAGACCGCACTTCGTAATAGGATGGAAGATGGTTTTTTAATAAGCTATTTGATTACATATATTGAGAAATATATTACTCGTGATTTCGATGTTAATAATATTATAGATGCATTTTATATCATGAAAGAAAGGCGAGCACAACTTCAAATGCCTAAATTTAATAGATAATTGCAAGAGGATAATTGTAGTTATTATTTTTTGTAAGTCAATGTGTTCAATATAACTTGCTCACGTGGGTGCTCATATGTATATATATATATATGTATTTTTTGTAATTGTATATATTGACATATTATATATGTTATATTTTTGCGTTAACTTGCTTTATTATTTGATGGTAAAATTTAGTTTGAATAATTTTTGTGATAATTATTTCTTGCTGTAGGTTCATTTTTATTCTCATCCCCCAAACTTAAAATCCTGGCTCCGTCGCTGCACTTGAACCCTTTTAGTTGTTATCTTCTCACATGCATTGCTCAATGTATTGAGATATGTATCAAGTTAAATAGTGTTCTATAAAAAAAATTCTCAAAAATCACAAAATTGATGGTTGCGACTTTCAGCAGCAAGAAGAAAAAAGGCGAGGAAGCAAGGCGTGCAGCACAGGGTATTTCTCTCTCACATTAACGGTACTTGTCATAAGATTACACCAGGATATTTGTATTGACAGACCGCAAGCTTCCCCTTCTCCATGACATAAATTTACATTTTAGAACAAATACACGTCATGCAGGGTTACATATTTGTAATAATAATATAAAAACAATCCCCTCTCATGAGAATACAACAACTGTCCATCATTAATGATACATCTTTATTGCATTTAAAATCTATTTATTATTTTTTTTTCTTTTTCTTGTTTGGTCTTTATATATTTTCTCATGATTGGATCTACCAAGTTTCTAATAAAAAAAGAGGACTACTATTGATACACACCAAAACACTCTCTAATACTTTAAATTAGTTAGCTCTTTAAAGACCGAGTATGTGCACATTGGCTAGGCCCTTAAGGACCGAGTATATGTGCACACACTCGATTATTACGAGCCGAGCCAGTATAATTTTTTTACCCAAAAGTAGTTCGGTCCCTAGGCACCGAGTATGTACATATATACTCAGTTCTTAAGGGCCGAGTAAATATGACGGAGTGTTAGTGAGTGTTTTGGTGTATGTCAATATAACGCACCTAAAAAAAATGTTTTGCAGTCATTTTTCTTTCTCAATTTCAAAAAACATAAAAATTATAGATTTTATTTTATGCTTTTTTGGTCCTTATATGTATTTCCTCATGGTCGGAGATACCAAGTTTCCAATCAAAAAAAAATTGAAAAAAAAAATGTTTTGCAGTCCTTTTTCTTACTCGATTTTAAAAAAAAAATAGAAAATTTTGCTCGTAAAATCAACAGCGTTGGATAAATTAAGGGCCTCTTTTAATTTGTTAAATAAATAGTGGACAAGGGGCTGATCACCCACTATTTCGAGTGGATTTAAAATTTTAGAAAGGCAGATTATTATGATAACATTTTAAAGTAAATTGAATTTTTTTTTCACTTAGAAATATAATAACTTTAATTAAAAAAAAATCAATTTTACGTGTAGTGAGTAAAATCGATCAATTTTGCAGTCTTTTTTCTTTCTCGATTTAAAAAAAAATTAGAAAATGTTGCTCGTAAAATCGGCAGTGGTAGGTAAATTAAGGGCCTCTTTTAATTTGATAAATAGCGGACAAAAGTTGATGGAAAATCTATGGCTGCGTAGATATAGTTTTGTCTATTTGTTCCCCTTCGATTACAATACTACTACTTGCGTTGAAGAAAGAATGCTTAATTGCGTATATAAAATAGTTGTGTCCCTGCTCTTCCCTCTTAACGATTGTAAAAGTAGTAACGGTTATTAACTTATTATGGTTGGTTGGTTTTTTTTTTTTTTTTTTTTTTTTTTTTAAATTAAGTCTGGCATTTTCTTGACATCAATGAAGATTAATAAACTCAAATTAAACGTTAACAAACTGTATATTAATTTAGGTACGAGATAAGTTAGATTAAAACTATTCTAACACTATTATCTTTAACGATATGTATTATCTGTGTCTTACATTCATCCATTTATTTTTCTCAGAGATGAATGTCCTCAAGTTCTCTAAATTTTTCCTTATTCTTGTTCTTGCAATGTTTGCGGTTGGATCAGCCAGATCACATCATAAACGAAAGATCACATCACAAACGAAGATCACAGTTTATGTTGTGACTATGGTGATGACACTCCTTGTTGCAATTAAACCCACTCACCCTATTAAACTGAACATAAATTATTGTTATTGATTCAACAAAATTCACTTTAATGTCTGAATTTTGGGAGCCCCAATTCTCTTTCCCCCAAGTCAAATGTCAGGTGCACGTCTGTACGACTGTATCATATGTTTGAACAAAAAGAAAATAAGATATGGCTATACTTCGTGGTTCCTACGTCACAACACAAATTTAAGGTTTTAAAAGTAATTGACTTCGAGAAACTTTCTGCTTGATTGAGATTCCTGTCCGGTATCTGTGGTTAAGGCTTACCCTCAACTTGCATTATATTTTCCTTTATAAGATATTGAAAGAATTAATTGGACTTCTACGGAAATTACATGCCATCAAATACATTTTTTTTTGGGTAGGAAATGTTTAAAATTTCATATTGGGTAGGTGGAGATCAATCCTTGTGTTGTCCAAAGGTTCAAATTTGATATCCAAGTACCAGATCGATAGTCGATTAGCAGTTGCAATCTCCCCACTCCTTGAAGTTGGTTAGACCATCACTACATTAACCAAAAAAAAAAATCATGAATTCTGAGCAGCTTTCTTCTGCGTTACTTTTTCACATCACTCAGGTAACTCAGAAGACAAATATACTATAGATAGAATGATATAGTTCTCATATCAGTCAAAATACTTTGTTTAATTTTCATTGCATAAAGAACCATCATAGGCTTTTAGTTCTGAACAATAATGGGATGGCAGATTGCAGAGTACATCTATGCTACTATAAAAAGCAATAAAAAGCCAGGTTGATTTCAACTTCTTTTAGGATCCATCATACTTTTGATTTTCAATTTTACCCTGCAACCAATCATACTTTTGATTTCCAATTTTACCCTGCAACCACGGGGCATTTACTATTTTGGATTTTGGCTTCTCTTATTCCGATATATTTCTGGCATTAGTTTAAGTTACCCGTGGTAAAAATGTTGAGTCGAGTGAATAATATTTTTATCAACTATTTCTACGTATTTTAACACTAGTTTGATGTGGCTTTTAACTAATTTACCCAAAGGGCCATGTTGAGATGCAGACAGCCAGACATAACACATTTCTTCTATGATACAACCCCATCCTTAATACACAATTTTAGTAATGAAGGTCTCACAGCCATTGGTTAATTAGGTGAACATTAAATGCACCTCTATTTTTTAATCATCAACCGCTGGGCTCTTAAACTATATATTGAAGGACTTTTTCATTTCTTCTTCACAAACATTATAATCATCTTTAGTCTCTTATCCAAGCTTTTCAGTGTGTTTAAAAAGTCTCTCTCTGCTCTCTCTGTAAAATGGATGCCAAGCTTGCCTTGGTTTCATATAACACAAAATCTTCTGATTTTCTTGAATGTATGACCACCTATGAACAGCACCTTTACAGCAGAAGCTCTTCAGAATACCCCTCTCTGTTTTTCTCCCAACAACAGAATGCAAGATGGTTGAACACCAGTACTTCAAAACCATCTTACATTCTCACTCCCGACAAGGAGATAGAGTACCAAAAGGCTGTTCTCTGCAGCCAAAAGCACGGCTTGCAGATCAGGGTCAAGAGTGGCGGGCATGACTACGAAGGCCATTCCTTGTTTAGAAATGTGTTCTACATCATCATCGACCTCCACCGTTTCCGATTGATCAGCATCAATAACAATGAAGAAACGGCCTGGGTTCAAACCAGGGCTACAATTGGGGAACTTTACTATAGTATTGCTCAAAAGAGTCTGGTCCATGCATTCCGAGGAGGCACATGCCCCAGCGTTGGCACCGGGGGACTCATCAATAG
The DNA here is from genome assembly GCA_021464415.1 of Lonicera japonica. NCBI lineage: Eukaryota > Viridiplantae > Streptophyta > Magnoliopsida > Dipsacales > Caprifoliaceae > Lonicera > Lonicera japonica. The sequence goes on along the minus strand of CM038463.1, from coordinate 101,056,001 downwards.
CAGCGGATTCGGCATGCTAGCAAGAAAATATGGTTTAGCAGCCGATAACGGCCTCGATGCACACATTATTGATGCTAACGGACGAGTCCTCGACAAAAAGGCCATGGGGAAAGAGCTTTTTTGGGCAATTCAAGGAGGCGGAGGGGCAAGTTTTGGAGTAATAACTGCCTGGAAACTAAAATTGGTTCGAGTTCCTTCAGTGGTAACTATCTTCACAGTACCCTGGAGGTTGAATGAAAGTGCCGCCAAACTTGTATATAGGTGGCAGTATGTAGCAAATAACCTACCCAAGAATATCTTGATGAGGTTGTTTGCTCGACGGGATGGTGGCAGTGGAAGGGATGAACCCACCGTGAGAGTAGCGTTCAGTGCCCAATTTCTTGGGAGAAAGAAGGAGCTGATGGCGCCGATGAAGGACAAGTTTCCCAAGTTGAGAGTGAAGGAGAATGACTGCAACGAAACGTCCTGGATCAATGCCACTGTTTCCATTGCCGGAAGAGGACACACTTTGGCTGATTTGCTGAGAAGAGTGGACAAGCTGAGGACCAATAACAAGGCAAAGTCCGACTTTGTCAACAAGCCAATTCCAGAGGAGGCACCTGAAAGGGTCTGGAAAAGGATTCTAAAAGAGGATCGTCATGATTTGTAATTAATCATGGATCCTTTTGGAGGAAAGAATGACGAAATATAATTCTAGATCTTGAATCCAAGCTTCCTTTTCCATACAGAAAAGGTACATTATACAACAGCCAGTACTTGATAAACTGAAAAGTGAACAATGCTACCGAATCCAGCAAGTGCATGAAGAGGATGAGAGGGCTTTATAAGTATATGAAGCCTTTTGTCATCCAATCCCCTCGGGGAACCTATATAAACTATAGGGATTTGGAGTCGGGAAACGACCAACCAGACGGAACAGCAAAGTATTCTGAAGCCTAGGCTTGGGGAGAGAAGTACTTCAGAGCTAATTTCAACAGGTTGGTTCGAGTAAAGTCTAAAGTGGACCCCAACAACTTCTTCCGAAATGAACAGAGTATACCTGTCATACTCCCTATTTAGATTAACGTTGAAGACAACCTCCTAAAAATGTGTGCGAATTTTCTTGGCTATTAATGTTGAATATATGATACTTATAATTTTGCCATTGTTACTATAGTGTATATATATACACATGCACATTGGAGGGATTTGGTATAGACTATTTTTTAGTGACAAATTTTTGTTATTAAAAAACGTACATCTTCTCATATTTTGTGGATGAAAATTCATTACTAAAATCTATCTATGTACGAATTACTCGTTCTAGCTAGATCCACTTTGTGTATATATATAGTTAATAAATAAAAAGAACAAGGACACACAGGAGTAAAATTTGAGAAAATTTTGGAACAAGTACACTACATATATACATGTAAAATTCAGGGCCATTTAAAATTATTCAAAAAGTGTGGCCCAAAGCAACTGGCTATTAGCTTGCTCCTCATATACATATATAGTTAATTAAATGTACTTCATTTTTTTTGTCATAAATACCATTTGTTATGCAAGTTCCTCATTTTTTAATTTTTCGTCATAAACACACCACCCTACCATCTCCTCATTTAAAATAATTAAGTTATTAATCTAAACACATAATACGACAAAAAAATAAAAATAAAAATAAAAATTTTAATTTGCCAAACACTCGATCCCCCCACCCCCCCATTAGACCTAACTGCACACACCACCCTCTCTTTTCTTGTTTTCGGTTTCTTCATTATCTCCATCTCTCCTTTTCCATTTCACTATCTCTCATTTGTTCCATTGTTCTTTGAGCCCCAATTTTTTTGTGCATGCAACCTAGCATTTGTTCAACATATACCGAGCTATTACATATTTCATCCAACATGCACTAAACCTTCTAAGGTGCAATCGGTCCATGTCCAGTGAGTGATACTCAATTTAGAAATTCAACATACTTGGCCAATGTAGACCGAGTATGCTTGCATACATATGCCTCGCTTCATGTCCACTGAGTGAGCATTCTTGATCTCGACTTACTTGAACTGAGTAAAGAGATATGAACTCGACTGTAATGGACCAAGTAGGATCTGGATTCATGCTTTGTTCAGCTCTGTTTTCATTAATTTCTTCTTCTTGTTTTTATGGAATCATATGGGTTGTGAGAATATATTTAAATTAAGACCCAAAGATAATATGAAAGATATTGGAAGTAAACTTGAGTTAAGATCCAAAAGCGACATTGGAGCTCTAAGGAGGAAATCATCCAAACCAAAAAAAGGGACAAAGCCATTTCTTGTGATTTTTAGAAAAGATTTCTTTGATTTAGTTTTCTTGATGCTTGTGAATGCGGTGGTGGATTTGCTTTGTTGATTGTTAAAGGTTAATTAGTCAATTAAGTTATTAATTAAAGGTTATTTGTTTTTAACCATTGGGTAAAGGGGTGGGTGCATGGTAGAGATAAAGTTTTATTTTAATAATCCAAAAATATTAAAAGGGTGTTTGTGACAAAAAAAATGGGAGTGCATTTATCAGCTCCCATATATAAACTAGAAATCTCTAAATTCAATTATGATACTAAATTATGGGTGTTTTCTAAATTTACTTATACATTTAGGGTCTATTTGATAATAACATGAAGAATGATAATAGCAATAGCTGTTTTGTGAAAAATTGGAAAATAAGTTCAGCCATGTAATGAAATGTTTTCCTACTTTAGAGTTATTAATAATTTACCCCCTTAAAGTTTACCCACTTTTGCACTTCCATCCATGAAGTTCATTTTGCATAATTCCTATCCTTAAAGTTTGCTCCCATTTTCACTTTAGGGCTCGTTTGGTTCGAGTTTTAGGAATGGAATTGGCATTCTAGATGCCAGGAAACCTTTATTCATGGCATCCTTTATTGCATTCCATTAATGCTTGTTTGGTTGGAGTTTTAGGAATGAATTCGGCAAATTATTTTTTGTAATTTTCTGGATTTGTTTTTCATTTACTGGGAAAAATATTTTTTTTTCATTTTTTGGAAAAAAAAAATTTCACTTTCTGGGGAAAAAATAATATTTTTAATTTTCTGGGAAATTTATTTTTTTTCATTTTCTGGAAAAAATTAATTTTTTTCACTTTCTGGGGGAAAAATAATATTTTTAATTTTCTGTGAATTTTTTTTAATTTTCTGGGAAAAAAATAATTTTTTTCATTTTCTGGGAAAAAAATATTTTTGAAATTTTTTTCATTTTCTGGAAAAAAAAACAGTTTTTGGACAAAAAAAAAAGGATTCCTCAAATTTGGAATCCAAGATTCCTCCCAATTTATAAGGGAATAGAGTTTGGCAAAATGGGAGAATTTAGGATTCCTAGGAATCCTAAATTTCTAGCTAAAACTCCAACCAAACAAAATAATCTTCATGGAATGGAATTTAGGATTCCAGGAATCCTGAAAAACTCCAACCAAACGAGCCCTTAGTCCAAAACCCTACTTGTGGTTATATTTTTGGATGGAAAAGACCAAGTGAACACTGTAGCAAGAATAAAATAGTCAAACCACTACAATACTCTCATATATGTTTGTTTGAAGACAAAATCAAGGCAAAATCAAAGTGTGGATTTGAAAAAATGACAGCAAAAAAGTGAACAAACTAAAACATTTTTGTTCCATTGAAAGCTCTAATTATGGCAAAATGACTTAAGAATTAGAGCAGTATAATGGTTTGATTGTTTTACCCCTGCTACAGTGTCCACATTCTGCTCACATGGTCTTTTCTATCCCAAAACTCAACGACGTGTGGGGTGTTGGAATAAAGTTAAAATATGAGTAAACTTAAAGGATATGTGTTATGTAGGAACTTCACGGACAAAAGTAGGTAAACTTTAAGAGGATAAATTATTAATAACTCCCTACTTTATGACTTTTTTCATGAAAAAAGTCATAAAGCATGAAAAAATTTCTTTGGGGGTTAGGAATTTTTTTTTCCAGAAAAATAATGAAAGATGAAGGACATTTACTCATAAAAAAGAGTATGAGATGGAGAGCTTCTCATCCATGGACTAACAAATTTTTCAACTTCTCACACAAAACAAGTGATTTTCTTTTCATTTTAATGAAAAATTATTTGATGGGACGCTCGAATCCTCAAGTTTTAGGTTAAAATAGAAAGAATCTTACTATTTGATTACTTTTTATTTATTAAAATAAATTCTAGACCCAAAAAAAAATTCACATTAAATTAAGTATCCGTATACATAAAAAGAGAGTGCACATATATTATTCGGAGGAAAGTGTCTAGGATAAAAGCATCTCTAAAGCAAAATGGGTTATAGAATTTCAAACCATGGACATGCAAGCATATATTTCTTATGTGTCACACAAAATTATTGATGGACAACCTTTTAAAAAAATCTCCAATACAATTGTCCGAAAGATTGTCAATTAGGAAATTCATGAAAATAAAATTAATAACTTTATATACAATATAGATCTTATTTGGTAGATCTTGACTCATACTTTTCAAAAAAATAATTTTTATAAAAAAATAATTTATAAAATAGAAGTTAAAATATTTAAAAACTTGAAAAATAAAAGTAGGTGGACATGAAAAATGATGTGGTATTAAAATATTGTCCAAGCTAAGAGACTCTCTAAAAATAGGTGGTCACATTCACAATGTCTATTATCATTTTTGCCACATAAGTTTGATAGTTGTATTAGAGAGCATTTTTTTTTAAGATTTTGTCTATCCATCATATGTGGTATCTCAATTTTTCCCACTTGATAGTTGTATTGGAGATGCTGTAAAAAGGAGAAAAAATGGAAATCTGATCTAATAGAACAAAAATGATACTGCTAAGTACGTGGAACAAGCGAATAGTTGTAAAATAGTAACCTAACTAAAAAACTAAGTATTTTATTATGAATGCCAATTTCTCTAACGTTATTAAAGAACAATAAATACATTACTTTTAAGGCAAGTAATAAATTCAGGTTAAGATGTTATAAAACCACATATTAGTTTTAATTACCGGACAAGTTAGATTTAACATGCATATTCTACCATACTTATTATCACTTAAATTTTTACCTCTCTTTCATTTAGTTAATATTATAACTTTGTCTTGTACCCACTTTTCTATTTTCTCCAAATTATGCATGTCCTTAAATTCTTAAGTTTTGCCTAATTCTTATTCTTAGAATGTTTACAGTTGAATCAGCTAGACCACATTGTGGACGATGATCACATCATAGACGCAGATCACACAAATCACCGCCGCCCACTATGCCAAGAAGGGTTTTAGGTGACGTACACTAATAGGGTTCGTCACCTAAAACTCACTTAGGCGACGTACGTTAATGTACGTCTCCTAAAACTCCACTTAAGCGACGTACACCAATGTACGTCTCCTAAAGCTCCACTTAAGCGACGTACGTAAATGTACGTCTCCTAAAACTCCGCTTAAGCAACGTACCACAATGTACGTTGCCTAAAATTCCTCTTAAGCGACGCACATAAGTGTACGTCGCCTAAAAATGCACTTAGGCGACAAACATTAATGTCCGTCTCTTAAAACATAAGTGACGTACATTAATGTACGTCTCCTAAAACTCACTCAAGCGACGTACATCAATGTACGTCTCCTAAAATTCACTTAAGCGACGAACATCTATATATGTCGCATAAAATTCCCACTTAGGTGACGTACGTTGATCAAAGTACGTCGCTTAAAGTTATTTTCCCGCCGCAACTTTCAACGAAATTTTAAATATTTGAAAAATCTAAAAATTCACTTAGGCGACGTACATTGATTAATGTACGTCGCGTAAAATGCCCACTTAGGTGACGTACCCTGATAAAAGTACGTCGCTTAAAGTTATTTTCCCGCCGCAATTTTCAACGAAATTTTAAATATTTGGAAAATCTAAAAATTCACTTAGGCGACGTACTTTGATTAGTGTACGTCGCGTAAAATGCCCACTTAGGTGACGTACCCTGATAAAAGTACGTCGCTTAAAGTTATTTTCCCGCCGCAATTTTCAACGAAATTTTAAATATTTGGAAAATCTAAAAATTCACTTAGGCGACGTACTTTGATTAGTGTACGTCGCGTAAAATTCCCATTTAGGTGACGTACCCTGATAAAAGTACGTCGCTTAAAGCTATTTTCCCGCCACAATTTTCAACAAAATTTTAAATATTTGGAAAATCTAAAAATTCACGTAGGCGACGTACATTGATTGATGTACGTCGCGTAAAATGCCACTTAGGTGACGTACATTGATCAATGTACGTCGCTTAAAGTTATTTTCCCGCCACAATTTTTAACGAAATTTCATATATTTGAAAAATAAGACCATTTTGAATTTTTAAAAATTTAGATTTTATATTATTGATATTTTAAAATTAATTAATTTTATTTTGTAAAACCTACATATTTTATAGTTTAACCTTTTTATAATTTATATTCAATAACTTAATGATTATTACATTAAATACTTTTTTTAAGGAACAAAGTTTGTAATTAATATTTTTTTTATTAGTACTTTTATTTGCGAATCCTTTTGTTTAGTCGTTAAAATATGGAAAATATATTTTTTTCTCTTTATAATCTAGTTATTTTATAATCCTTAAGTATTGTACTAAATTTAAAACTAGTCATACTAAAATTAAATAGATGGTCTGCATCTTAAGTAAACATATAGTTTTTTTGTGATTAAGAAATTAATAATAGCTTGAAACGTTATAATGCATTTTATCTAAAAGTAGGATTTTGCGGATTAGTTTAGTAAAACATCATTGTTTTATATTCTATGAAGCACGGATATAGACATGGGTATTGGATTTATCGATATAGTGATACAGCAAAATTAAAAATTACAAAAATGTAGGATATGATACGTCGTCGATATGGATTATAAAAAATAATTATAATATATATATTTAATTATTCAGCTATAAGAATTTTATAAATTTATGAACAATATCATTAATATTCATAAAACTAATGTAAAATATTAGAGATAATATATTTATTTATAAGTTTGGGTGTATACGGATCGGATACCACAATATTATGCTTATCTTTTTTAAATATGCTATCCAAATCATTATCCCTATTTATTCGGATAGTATACTCAATTATTCTTATACTACCGGATTCGGATAATATCCCTATTGTTTTTTTATATAACTATAATTATATATACGTTGTTTTATGTTTTGTGTAAACTTTAAACTCAAATAATGAATTCTTTTATTTATCCTATATAAAATAATTCACATTAAATTATAAGATAACGATCACATAAATTCAAATGACAAATCAAAGTTGAAAATCAATAGCATTTAAATTTGATACTAGCAAATCACATATATTGTACATACGACTTATGAATTCTTGTTTAATTTATTCTGTTTAACTTTCTATATTTTGCTTAAAAATATTTAATTTCCTAAATTTAGAATATTTACACATTACTCTTAATTCTCCCTCTTTTGATGATCAAATCCTGAAATGCTCAATCCAACACATTAAGGGACTGTTTGTTTTGCACTTTTGAAATCTAAATAGAGACCGTTCAGATTTCAAATATGCTAAAAATATATCTTTGTTTGTTTAAGTATTTTTTTCCATAACTACCTTCACCTGCTCAATGGATATTGACGGAATAGTGGTTTGTCCCTGTAAGCTAAAGCACATATTATGATTTTCAATTTTTGTTGTGTTATACATTTTTTCTTAGTAATGATATTATCAATTAGGTGTACTAAAATTGTTGCTACAAATTTCCGCATGTGGCCAAGCATAAACCTGTGTTGAAGTATATTATATAATTAGTACATTTATTATTAGTTTAATTAATTGTATTTTTGATTTAACCGATAGACAAGGACTTAGATTGGGGTTGAGGGTTGTACTTCTCGCTTTATACATCTTTGTATTCTCAAAGTTTACATGGGAGGGCTTACGCAAGAAAAAATAATTAAAAAATGAGTTTGAAAATAAATTTGTTCAAAATTTTGGTCTTGGCTCATCTCTATTACCTTTTAATTTAATTTCGTTTAACGAATCTAATTCGAGAACTAAATGGATGAACCGATTCCCAAAAATTTAGATTCTCTCCTTATTTTCCCCTCATATTAAAGCAAGCAATACTAACTGGTAAAATTAGACTGCATTATTTATAATTTTCTTTGTGTTTATAAAATTGTCATAAACTTTGTATTTGTGCACCTGTCTTTGTCTCCCAATGGTATCTTAAAGATATGGTATTAGGATTCATTATTTCTTTAATCTATCTTATTATTATGAATTTTTTATAATAAATTCAACATGATTCACTCTACCATGCCTATTGTTTTCTATGTATCTGGTGCATTTTATTTTTCATAGCTTTTACATTATTTTTAATTAGAATCATTGCTGTGCCAAATTTTCGCAGGTGGCTAAACAAAAACCTGTATTGAAGTATATTATATAATTAGTACATTTATTATTAGTTTAATTAATTGTATTTTTAATTTAACCAATAGAAAGAGAACTATTGTCGACTATAAAAAAATTATCAAAACAATAACCAATATCCACTATGCTGTTGAACTATTGTTTTATGAAATGGGATTCGTTTACAATAATAATAATAATAATAATAATAATAATAATAATAATAATAATAATAATAATAATAATAATAATAATAATAATAATAATATGTTTGAAGAGAGAGAATGAACTGTGTAAATTTCAAAAAATTGGTAATCTGTCTTGTGTTTTTTTGATATCGCTTATGTATGTATATATCATCGTGAATTTGATTTTGAGTAGAAGATTTTAATTCTAGTTTGAATAGAATAAAAGGAGTAAAAGACATAATTTTGTTTTAATTCTTTTTTTTTATTTTATTTTGAGTAGTATAACATGATTTTCATTAATAAAATAATTTGGTACGTAATTTTCATTAGTAAAATAATTTGATACTATTCTAAATTTCATTTTGAATAAAAGACATAAAATATATAATTTTATTTTAAATAAAAAATAAAAAATATATAATTTTATTTTAAATAGTACAATCTGTGTTGGCTAAATACACTTCCCACGCCCAAATCCACAAACCCACGCCCAACTCTACTTCCACTGACTCTCAGATCATCCACCACCACCACCGTGCCTCTCCTCTCAAAACTCTCACACTCCGAGTTCCATCTGTCACTCTCGTCTCTCACGTCACTACATCGGCACATCATCTCCTCTCCTCTAGCACCCACGCCTCCGATCAACCACCACCACATCGAAAGAAACCCTAGCCCCAAGGCCCCCAACTCTCAGCCATCATCGAGTCGTCGACCTCGCAGCCTCAATCCCGTGTTCCCGTCTCAGCCATCGACGAACGACGACTTCTCAGCACTTTCCCCGTCGACCGTCACAGGTACAAGTCTTTATTGTGTGAGTTTTTATCGATCTCTTTCTCTCTCTCTCTCTAAGATGTGATTGTTGAACAATTCTGTGCTGCTGCTGCTCATCCTCCTTTTTTTTTTGTATGGCATTTAATTGGATCAATTTGGTATTCAATCTACAATTAATTAAATTTTAGGAATTTTTGTTTGTTTGTAATTATTGGATCCACTGTGATTGAATTAAATGATGTTTCTTAAGAAGATGTAGAAAGTCGATGGATCTTTGGGTTGGACTGCCTCAAATTCTTACTTTTTGTTTTTACTTATTCGTTAATGCTTAATTGTTATTCTTGTGTTCTTTAAATATTGATTCTTGAACTGATTAATGGAAATGCTCAGCCAAGTTTGCTAAAAATAATTTACGACATTTCCACGGTTAATTTATTGGGATTTTACTTCGGTGGTAAAGATCATTTTCTAATGGGAATAATTGGGCGATCCGTTGTATAGCCAACAAGCAGAAAATTAAATAAAATTAAACCTTGGTAGTTAACCTAAAGAATTTTTAGTTAGAAATATAGGGTTATAAAGTTGAGGTTTCATTTATCTACTAGTGATAACCAGTGGCTGGGCTGGGTATAATTCACCTCCTTTACGTCTTCCAATTCAACTATTAACAAGTCTGTTACAAACAGATTACATTAAAATGGGGACCCGGCACCTCCCTTCTTATGGTGAGCAAGCAAAGGCAGCATTATACACAGCCACACACATTTTAAATTTACACACACATTGACACACTCACACACATACAAAGCCACAAAGGCACAAAGCAATTAAATAAAGACTGGCAGACTGCTGGCAGCCCACACACAGGCACACAACAGCAGCGCGCACAGCAGCGCACACAGCACACACAACATTACACTAAGTATTTGGTATATTGTTTGTCTACTTGTGTAAAGCCACTCTCACTAGCCGGGGAGGAATTTTTTCAGGGGAAAGCAAGGGATTTTGTTTGCACCACTAGTTAAAGAGGAAAAATAATATATGCTGAAATCATAGATAATGCAAATTATTTGACCAAATTAAGATTGTAATATAGTTGGAAGTACTTGTTATAGCTTTAATTTATCAAAATTTGCCCCCAGCAATGTTTTTTTCTTTATCATCTCTTAAGTGCGCTTATTGTAAATTTATATGAAAGCATATATAAATGTTGAATATATATGGGTTTTAGGCAACATTGTATGATTAACATATTACTACTAGTCACTTTTCTCTCTATATCATCTTTATTTATTTTTTGTAGTGGCTCCTTTCAATTTCCTTTAATTATAATTATGTAATTCTACAGATATTAGATTATGCCTCCCAAGAGGAGACATCCCTCATCCGCGGCCGCACTCGCTTCTCTGCGCGACTGTACAGCGCTTTGCGCCTACAGCAACTCCCACAGGAGCTCCAGAGGATGACGCTGCACCGCCTCCATTGGAGATACTGCCAGCTACTGCAGCTCTGACTGCTACAGAGCAGTCGACTGCCGCGAGCACCGCCACCACCGGGCGCTCGCTTTCTCGTAGCATTCGCTGCAAGAGTAGAGGTGATTATATACATCTTTAATAATTTTTTTCCTATTTTTTTTCTTTATAATACTAAAAATGTTACTAATTATAATGTATGTTTTATCCTAAAGGTGACTTGGCCTCCACTTCCACTTCCACCTCCTCCACTCGCACCCGTGGCGTATGCGTGTGTAAGAAGACACACGAGGAGGTGCGGAAGAAAGGGAAGAAGATTACTTTCCCCTGGTCCGACGAGCTCAAGCTACCGTCGGACGAGCAATATCAGGGTCGCCTCTCACGCGACATAGGCAGTATAATGAGGGACTCTGTCCCCATGAGGTCGGCTTCATATTGGGAGCTGCCTCAAGAGGACCAGATGATTGTTTTCAACAACATCTACGTAAGTACTGATATAGTTACTTCTATTTTTTTATTATTTGCGTGTATATTCAATGTATTTGACTTACTTACGTTGTTTTTCTTTTGTAGACCTACTACGATATCAGCCCTGAGCATGAAGGGCTCCAACGGGATGTGGCCAACTTGCAACGTCAGGTCCTTGAGCTTCTTCGACGGGATACTGCCGGTGGTTCCTTTACCGACCAACAGCCATAGGCGTTTGTTTTACTTTATTTTTGTACTTGAATATTGAATATTTTTATGAACATTGAACTTTTTTTTTATCTTGTATATATTTTGTATATTTTAGATCTTATGTAAATATAATTCTAAATTTTATTAGATAATGAGAATTATATGTTTGTGAATTAGTGTGTATTATAATTATTTGTTTGGGACTACAGTTTGTGATATAAAGTGTAGGTTTTTGTGTTTAAAATGCAGTTTTGACTGCAGGGATTATTGTAATTTTCAGCAATTTTGTCAAATATGATTTTTCACTTAGGCGACGTACCTAAACCATGTACGTCGCCTAGTTTTCCCACTTAGGCGACAAACACAAAAAGGGTACGTCACCTTAGATATACTTTAGGCGACGGACATAAAATAGTAAGTCGCATAAAAGATACTTATATGCGACGAACATAAGAAGGGTACGTCACCTTAGATGTACCTTTAGGCGACAAACATAAAAGAGTATGTCGCATAAAAGATATTTATAGGTGACGAACCTAAAAAGGGTACGTCACCTTAGATGTAACTTTAGGCGACCAACATAAAGAGTACGTCGCCTAAAAGACAATCATAGGTGACGAACATAAAAAGGTACGTCGCCTAAGATATACCTTTAGGTGACAAACGCAAACTCTATGTCACTTAAGTGTAAAACATATGTGACGAACAAGTGAATCTTAGGCGACAGGTTATACGTTCGAAGCCTAAGTATCACTTAGGTGACGTACAATGTGTACGTCGCCTATGGATCACTTAGGTGACGTACACATTGTACGTCACCTAAGTGATACTTAGGTGACGCGCCTTTATTTGTACGTCGCCTAAACTATATGCCACGCCACTTAGGTGACGGAGCTTAGGTGACACGGGGTTCGTCACTTAAACCTTAGGTGACGAACAAACTTTACTTAAGCGACGTACAGTGTACGTCACCTAAACTCCCACTGGGCATAGTGGCCGCCGCCACTTTTTGGCGGTTTTGATGACTGTTTTATCTGTGACTATACTTATGAGTTATGAAATTAGACCGTGTTGCCGTGAAAAACCTCCCCACCATGCTCCTCCAACAAGCTTAGCATAAATGATAGTATTTGATTATGTTAATAAAAACGGGCTCACTGTGCTTTAATTTCCACATCTTAAAAGTTTCAAAATTACTTATATTCAATTAAAAAATGTTGTAAGTTGCGTTAAGTTAATTTGTAAGTTGATTGCATAAAAAAATATAAAAAGTTTGTAAATTGATTATATATACTAGATCGTGCACACCTAATACATGTGAAATATTGCACCTTGAAATTCTTTGTATCATGTAAACTTTTAGAGTGCATTTTGTCAGGAACCATCTCTCCCAAAAGTTTAAACTGTTACGAGAAAGAACCGCAATGCATATCATGTTTAACACCCTCCCTCACGTACGACTCCATACTTGCACGTGAAGAGCATACATAACAGAATTATGCAAAACAGACAGATTCAAAATTAATAGATTAATGGATGAGGGATGGAGGTGCCAAGGTTCAAGAATATCATGCCCTCACATGCAAACCCCAACAGACAGAGTCAAGATTAATGGATGGGGTTGAAAGTCCCAAGGCTTGAACCTTAAATCTCTCAGAGAACCAAGCTCTGATATTATATTAGAAATCATTTTTTCCAAAAGCTTAACCTATTAGGAGAAAAAACTATAATTAATATCATACTAAACACGTTTAATGAAAAAGTTAAAAAAATTATTAAAAATTGTGATATTTTGTCTAAGAAATTGAAAAAGAGATGCGTAATTTAGTGAAATTGTGAATTATTTGTTCGGTTATTTCATGAAATTCAATTTTTTAAGTGACAGAAAAAAAATTCTATAAAAAGAGAAAACATTAATTTCACCAAATTGCACATCTAATTTTCTAAATCTTCATAAAACTTAATTCTTTTTTCAATTATTTTTCACTTCTTGCCGGACACATCCTCAATCCACTTTAAAGTCATCTGTCTAATCCATGAAAAAAAGAACACACATTGCTGAAAACCATGGGCTGAGGCGGTCATTGCGAGTCAATTGACCCCCTAGCCAGTTTTTTGAATTATATATGTACACAGATTTAATTTTTTAAGGTCTTCTGTGAAAATTTTAATGATTGAAAGTCCTACGTAAGGAACTTACACTTTATGCTGGGCCCCGATGTAGAATTTTTTATTCTTTCTATACACATTAACTTTTTTAAAATTGTGGCGCTTATTTTTTCATAAAAAAATAAAATTAAATCCCCACCTAAATTTTTATTTTTCAAAGTCTAAACCTATTCAATTTTTCACGCTCACTCTCTTACTCTAAGCTAGGAGTGTAAATAGATGTTCGAAAATTCGAACCCGATCCGTGTTTGAATTCAAATTTTGTGAATACTTAATTATCCGAATGGATGTTCGAATAAGAAGATTTGGATAGTGTTTTTAAATATTCGAATAAATAGATAAGGATATGGATAATGATAGTATTCGACCTGAATAATTCGTATTTGAGATGGATTATTTATATTTGCGGATATTCGTTTTACCAGATATTCATATCCGCTGTAATTTAGTATATCTTATGTATGCATACATATATATTCTCTCACCCTTAAATAAATCGGACATGTTTAGTTTGGTATTCATAAGCTACCCTAATTCACCAACATCTTTTAAATTAAACAAAAAAGAAAGGCTTATAAAAGAATAAAAAGAAAAAAGAAAAACCTAAGTTGTATTTACAACGTATATATATATATATGTGTGTGTGTGTGTGTGTGTGAGAGAGAGAGAGAGAGAGAGAGAGAGAGATTTCTAGAATGAAAGGTTTGAGACCATATCAAATTTAATGGTAATGATTTTCAATTTGGATTTATCACTTACATTTATATGGTGGCTATCTTATAATTTAATATGAATTTTATTGGGTTATATCAGGTCAAAATTTACTATAAAATGTAACTCTTTATTTTAACAAATTGTTTTACTTCTCGAGTTGTAACTTGTAAAAAAATTCGTCATAATTAATAAATCAAATAGTTAAATATATTTTTAAGTTCACTTTAAATTTTTGCACTAACAAAACATAGGAGCGGAAGCACAATAAGAGAGGAAAAACATAGCATAGTTGTTTAGAAAAGACGTGCTGGCTAATTTGATATCATATTGACTAAGTACCTAACCCTATTCTCTAGATCATTGACATTGCATGCGGAATCTCCGGTCCAAAAAGGAAAAGCAGAAATCAGTAATTACTCTTCAACCTAAATAAAAATATTGCATAAACAAAGAGAGGGAGATAGTCAGTCTCTTAAATGATCAACAATTTCATGTAAAAAAGACCAATGATTTGAAATTGACCTTTTTTGCCTTTTTTCTCTCGTGTAATAATGAGGACAAATGTAGAATTCTATTATTCAACAACATATCTATAGTTATATAGAAAAATGGATTAGGGTAATTATCCGAATTTGATGAATCCGATAGGATAAGAATAAGAATAGTTGAACCTACTATCCGAAGGGACACGGATAAAAATTTGGATAATATATTTAAAAAAGGATAAAGATTATGAATACTATAGTATCCGGTCCGTTTCCTATCCGTTTATACCCCTACTCTCAACAAAACCTATCTATCTAAATAAAACTCATTCACAATAATATTCTCTTATCTAAACGAAATCCCATGCTCCTTGTCCTTCGATTTTTCACACAACAACAATATTCTCTCTTGTCATTCCTTTCTCCACTAGAAGTGTACTGGTATCCTCTCTCTCTTCGCTAATGTTCTCACTGTCAGTCTCCTCACCTCTCTCTCCGCTGGTGGTGTTGCATCAGATTCTGAATACATTTTGAATGAATTTACTAAAGGACACACATTTTGAATACATTGTTTTAAGGACAGACATTTAAAAAAAGGACTATATTTTGTTAAAAGTCCTAGTTATTTTTTAATAGTTTTAATAATATTAATATTATTATTTTTGTGCACTTTCTCTATATTACCCTTCTTATACCAACAAACAATCCGGAATGCTCAATTAATTAAGATAACAGAGAAGATCTTATCGCTACCCAATTACAAATGGTCAAAGAATTATCTCTCTCCCCCCTCAATTAATTATCTATTCAATCTATGAAAAGTGGTTTTGATTCAAAAATTGGTTCCTCGATTGTCTTTGTTTTCGCCGACAACTTAAAAGCTTGACCAAACAAGGAGCCCATGATCAAATGAGGAGCTTATGCTGCTATCTCTTACATGTCTTGTGCTGGTAATTATCAATCAATACATATATATATATATATATATATATATATATATCTAGGTTTTTATTTATTTTTTCATGACGATATTTTTAGAGTTACAAGGATGACGGCATAAAACCTCATTGCTTTGAATAAAATTCAGTGGAATATTACAAGTAATTAAGAGAAATAAGTTTAATATTTGATTAAGCTTTGTGTTTTTATTGTTAGTTTCTTTATGAAATTGTGATGATATATATACACACATGTGAATCTAGGGGATTTTTTTTAACTAGTTTTTTAGTTTTTTTTGTTTTTTAAAGTCCATCTTTCTTTTAACATTAGAGAAATTGATGAAATCTAGTAGAGGAACTCATGCTTAAATTTTGAGCTTTTTGAGTCCAGCAATCTCCAAGAATTCAGGAGCAAGTTGGTTTGATTATCGTTTTCTCGGGGTTGTTGGCTATACATGTGAATATGTTGGTTATATGTCAGTGTTGACTCATCTCTCTAGTATTGTGGCCTTTAGATAATTTTAGGCATTGTATGATTTGATATGAAATGGTTATTGTTTATTTATCACATATATACATAGTGTATTTTTGTTTTTTTTCTAATATGTCTGTTTTTTTTACGTAACTTAAATATGCCTTATATTTATCTATGTAAACTTAATATGTCTATGTAACTTAATATGCCTTGTAAATTAAGTTGAATTTTTTTAATATTTGAACGTACAAAGATCATCACTTTTTGCAGTTAATTGTTCCCAAATTAATAGGCATTTTCAAGTACAAAGTGTCTCAAGTGTTCGTTTAACGAGTCCTTTTTTTTTGCATGAAACTTAATATGCCTCATACTTTCTTCATGTTGTATTATGTCTACGCTCAAACTGATTATATGTCTGAAAATCTTGTTTATGGTAAACACTTAATTTTAGGGAAGAAGTTTGGTAATATCCAATAATTTAGTTTTGGAAATTTGAATTTGACATTAGGTCTTCTATGGATGTTATCCAGATTTTAAGAGTTTTATTTTGGGTCAAAATTTAAGTTTTGAATGTGATATAACATACGATTTTTCTGGTTTAATCCTTGATATACATGAATTATAATTATTGTATGTTTTGACTTTTATCTTTTCAATTTGGTAATATCCATCAAGAAAGGTTTTTAGGGATAAATTTTGATAAGTTTGGTAATATCCATAAAGACATATTTTAAATTTCAAATTTATTTGAATGGTTTGACTTTTGTCTTTTCAATTTGAATGTAAAAATGATGTTATGGATTTTTTTTCCACATTTTAGGGATTTGAATTCATGGTAGAATTAAATTCTAATGAAGGCTACTATAGGAATTCTCGTTTTATGCTAATATTTTCCTTTTTTATTAATTGCAATTTTTATATTGTCCTTATAACTAAAATCTATCCTTTTGTAAAATGTTTGTCCTTCAAACAACTGACATAAAATATGTGTCCTTGAGTAGATAGAGAAATCTACTTTTGTCCTTTAAACCAAAAGCCTCATTTAAAAAAGGATAAGGATTATGAATACTATAGTATCTGGTCCGTTTCCTATCCGTTTATACCCCTACTCTCAACAAAACCTATCTATCTAAATAAAACTCATTCACAATAATATTCTCTTATCTAAACGAAATCCCATGCTCCGTGTCCTTCGATTTTTCACACAACAACAATATTATCTCTTGTCATTCCTTTCTCCACTAAAGTGTACTGCTATCCTCTCTCTCTCTTCGCTAATGCTCTCACTGTCAGTCTCCTCACCTCTCTCTCCGCTGGTGGTGTTGCATCAGATTCTCATAGCCCTAATTTCTTCAAGTATGTTTCAAACCATAGCTTTTAATTTTGGGGAAAATTGGAGGTCCCAACATACATCGAGATAATTGGGTCTTTTCAAACTCTAGAAATATGATACATAATTCATGAAACTACTAAATTTAGATAGACTAATTCCTAAATTGATAAAAATAAAATAAAATCAAATGTATAACTTATAACTAAATAGAGTAAAGCTTATGGGCAACTTAACTACTAAATTTAGTTATTGAGGATAGAGGACTAATCTGATAACAAGTCTCCCTGGTTAGTCCTTAGCACTGTAATTGTGTTTTCTAACTATAATAATGACTTGCTAATTAATATCCAACTTTTTTTTGCCCATGCCCCGGGGTATCCGCACCCCAGCACAAGGAAGCTAAACCCCATGGCATGGATGACGGTTGACCCCAAATTATTAATGTTAGGGGATTTGAACTTGAGATCAACTGCCTAGAACTTTTAGCCTCAGGCCGAAACCATTGGACCAACCCCTTGGGGTTGCTAATATCGAACTTGATCATTATTTTGGAAGAACAAAGATGAGAGTCCAAGAAGGCTGCTAGTTACTATTTAGTGTTTTTTTTAAAAGGTTTCAAAATAAAGCATGTAATTTATAAAGTCTAATGCATGCAAAATTTTACCTAGCATAAAAACTTTAGCTCAACTCCTCAAGCATCATTGATCCTTACTTTTTTACTTGAGACGTTGTAGGTTATATCTTATAAAGTATAGACATGACACTTGTTACGCATTCTAACACGACAGGTAATATGTAATTTTTCCAAAATATAGGACACGACACGTGGGGGAGGGGGGAATGTTCTTAATTATTTATATATATATATGTGCAATAAACATTATATATATATATATATATAAATTTAATAAAATGAAACCAAATTGCATTAATAATCCAAATGCTCAAAGAGTGTCTTAATTACATCATCTTCAACTGTTGACGCAGAAGCACCAACTGTTCATTTTTGAAATTGATTAATTTATACATGCATGTGTAGATAGAGACATAGTAGTAGTAATATCAATTCAATAAGATATGTATATATTTATTTATAAATACATGTGTATATGTAGAGGGAAAGGAGAGAGAGAGAGAGATGAGAGAGAGAGACAGAGTAGCGTACCTTTTTACAGGGGAGAAGAGTCGATGAAGTTAGGGAAGTTGGGGAAGGTTTTACGGGGACTAGGGTTTTATGGGAGATATGAGATTTGTATTTCCCTTTTTCTATTATTAAGTTCTTCTATTATTGTTTGAACTATCAATATTTTTTGTTATTTCAGATTTAACCAATTTTTAGGTTTTAATGTTTAAAACACCCCTCAACGTGTCGGGCACATGTCAGGATTAAAAAATAATAATAAAATAAATGATACTCCTCGACTCGCATGTCGGCCACATCTCAGAGAGTGTCAACGTGTCGGGCCTGACACGTGACTTCAATGAGAGTGTCCATGCTTCATAGGTATATCTCATGTCCCCCTTTCACTTGTAGTTACTAGACTACTTGCTCATGCGATGATGTCGTACATGTATGTATAAAATTTCAAGAGAAAGTTTTAGCAAAAAATGTAAGATGATCAAGTGATACCCTTTAAGTATAGAATGCCTGAGGATGATTGTTCGATTCCCATATCAATAATTTGACAAAGCCTCACTGGTGGTTAAAATCCATCTAAATTTTATAATATTGTATAGATTCCAACAAAGTGACTTAGACATTCATTCCTTTGAAAAAAAAATTAGGCCTGTTTCCTAAGTCCTAACCAATACAACAACGGCTCAAATAATTTTAATTTCGAGGATGAAGTAAAAAATTATTCATTTTTCGAAACAATTCCAACTAGTACATGGATACTGTTTCCTAGCTAGTTAATCATTGGCAACGAAACAAATAAATCATTGATAATATTAATTAGATAGAACATTGACCTAATTACATTCCAACAGCCTTTTAGCTAATAAATGGCAGCAAATTAAACAAAGACATCGTTATTTAGCAAATAATTAATAAATAGTATTGTTGAGTTGTACCAATGAACTAATTTTATCAAAAGTTGGTACTAAAAGGGTAATATCGGAACAAAAATCAACGAATGAAATTAGACATCTCATTCATTCCCAACAGATGGTACGTATATATATATGATTTTTTTTGAAAATAATGAAATCATAATTCAACCGACTGTGATGTTTACCTACAATGACTTCATGGCACATACATTATTGACTAATACAGTTACTATATATATTATGGTGGAAGAAAGAGAAAAGTTAGTCTCTTTTTGCGTCTTAAAATGGTTCTTAGATTGCTCTTGCAAAGTGATTAAAAGTGTAAATATTCACACAAGATGCTCAATTTCAAGTCTCCATCTCAACTCTATTGTCGAGTGACCGGATACCATGAAAAAAAGAAAAGAAAAAAAAGGTTGTAAACTGACTATTCAAATTAGAAAATGAAAGGTAAAGATATTAAAAGTTTGAGCAAAGTGCAAACACTTAATTAAATTAGCAAGTGAATGGCAACAAAACATTAAAAATAAAAAAGATTCAAAAATGAAAAGAAAAAGTCGAATGGATCTCGAATAATATTTCTTGGGACTCTGCACCTACAATTAATGGGTTGATTACATAGACAAATTTCAACAGCCAAGCTTACTATTTTTGAAGAACAGTGGAAATCTGAAGGTCTCTTTTCAGTGGTATGAAAATGGTTCTTCTTGCATTCAATTGCATGCCAATGCACATGTATACCATTCACAATTAACAATGCTATGGACACAAAGGCCTCGTTTGATTCGGGTATTAAAAAGTGGGATGAGATTATTAATACCACTTTTTTTATAATACCTTGTTTGATTCGCACAAATGTGCTGGGATTACTAATACCGGTACTAACTTAATACCACTCTTTGTGCTATAATTTAATACCAGGGGGGAGGTGGTATTGTTTATCCAGGATTAATAAAAATGAACCATATATTTTCAAAAATGCCATTACTACTACTATATTATTATTATTTGAAAAAAAATTTAAATTTTTTTTAAACTTTTTTTTTTAAATTTTAATTTTTTTTTAAAAAATATTTTTTTTAAAAAAAATTAAAAATTTTTTTTTTTATTTTTTTTTTAAATTTTTTTTTAAACAAAATTTTTTTAAATTTTTTTTTTTTTTTAAAATTTGTTAGTCCAAAATATAATTCCGTATACAAGTTACAGAACCAAACATGGTATTAATATTAGCATGAGATATCCCAGTATTAATACTACATGAATCAAACAGGATATTGGTATTAAATTAATACCATGATTAATAGTCCAGTACTATTAATACTGGTATTATTAATCCCACTGATCCTAATACCTGAATCAAACGAGGCCAAAAAGTATAATAAAAATTACGTACTATTCAAAATGACGTTCCAATTATTAGATGGGTATTCTAATCTAGTTTATCTACTAATTATTGTTGTGTGCTATTTGTGACAAACACTCCTCGCCAATTTAAGTTAGGGGCACAATGCAAATGTTTTTGGACTTCCTCTCCTCACATGATTCCTCTTCTCCTTCGAGTACTCGGAGAGTTGATGTTAAAACCCACATGCATATATTATATCCTCAGTGTAATAAAGAAGTCTTTGGCTCATATTTAAGTTCAACGAACTTAAAATAGAACTTCGCAACCAAACATGAAAACTGTTTCCTAGTTAGTACGTAAGTGGCAACCAAAACATAGACCTAATTACATTCCAACAGCTTTTTAGCTAACTAATTAATGACATCCAAAACATAGACCTAATTACATTCCAACAACTTTTTAGCTAATTACTAATGGCATCCAAACAATGACATCTTTATTTAGGAAGGAATAATTCGTAAATGAAGATTTGTACCAATATATGAACTAATTTTACCCAAAAAATAATATTGTAAGGTTAAAAACGGAAGAAAAACGATTTAATGAAGTTAGAAAGCCCATTCATAATTCATTCCCAACGAATGGTACATGTGATTTTGAAAGTAAGCAAATCATATTAATTCATAATTCCAGAGAATGATGTATCTAAAATGACCTCATGGTACATAATTTATTTACTTAGGCTCTGTTTAAAAACTAAGTTAAAAACTAATGACAAAAACAAATGATTTGTATTAAAAGTTGGAAGATAAGTTGATTGATATGGTGAGATTTAATTTGATCCTCCAATTAAAAACGAGAGAAGACGAGTGACATTTACTCATAATAATAAGCATGGGATGAATAACATCTCATTAAATTACTCATCTCATCATAACTTATAAAAGTAATTATGTTTTCAATAATTTTCCAGCCTCATTATCAAAAGGCCGGCACCTTAATTAGTTACTGTTATGGTGGAAGAAAGAGAGAAATGACTCTTAAATTACCCTTTGAGGACTGATAAAAGACTTCTTATTTGATTCGGGCCTGTAAGCTTGCTAAACTTCTTTCATGTTCTACAAAAGTTTTTGTAAATTTTGTTAACACTCCTTTTAATAGCAACATAAAATATAGTAAGAAAATAAATTAATTTGTGTAAGAAGTTAAAAAAAATAAGTTGAGGTATGTAGTGGGATTAACTCTTATTTTTTTTACTTTTTTCGTGACAAATTTTTCTTTGGAAGGTGAGAAATTTTAATTTTTTCTACAAAAATATAAAAAAGATGGATGACATGTAATCATAAAAATGAGCATGAGATAGATAGTAGTTCATCACATACTTAAACTTATTTTCTAGTTTCTCAGACAAATCAATTGTTTTTTTTTTTCCTAATATCTTGCACATTCCCTCAAGCAGAGCCCTAGTTTTAGTATAATCTTCTAAATACACACATTTAATTTGAGATTGCTACATTATTACTTAGCTAATTAAAGATTGGTGTTCTTTAAATACCGAGAACTTCTCCCTTTGCACTCACGATACCACCTGAGCCCCAAATCTTCCTGCGTTGTAAAAGATCTCTCTCTCTCTCTCATAGAGATGGATACCAAGATTGCTGTATTACTCTCACTAACTTTCCTAGGCCTGTTCGTTGAATGTCTAAGTAGCAAGCCAATCAAAAATGAGTTCTCTTTGTGCATATCCTCCTCCAAGGGGCACCTGTACAAAAGAGGCTCCCCAAAATATAATTCTCTCTTTCTAGGAGCGCAACAAAACACCCGCTGGCTCAACTCCTCCACCACCACCACTCCTTCACCAGATTTCATTCTCACTCCTCGCCATGAGACTGAAATTCAGACCGCTGTCCTCTGTGCCCAAGAGCATGGATTCCAAATCCGTGTAAAGAGCGGCGGCCATGACTACGAAGGACTCTCCATCTTCAGTCATGTGCCTTATGTTATTGTTGATCTCAGCCGTTTCCGATCCATCATCATCAACATCGAAGAGGAAACGGCTTGGGTGCAAGCTGGGGCTACCCTGGGCGAGCTGTACTACAGCATTGCCAAAAAAAGCTTTGTACATGCTTTCCCTGGGGGGACTTGCCCCAGTGTAGGCGTTGGCGGGCTGGTCAGCGGGGGTGGACTCGGTATGTTATCCAGGAAATTCGGCCTGGCAGCTGACAATGTCCTTGATGCTCGACTTGTTGATGTTAATGGACGAGCTCTGGACAAAAAATCCATGGGTGACGATTTGTTTTGGGCCATCCGAGGTGGGGGAGGGGCCAGTTTTGGGGTGATCACGGCGTGGAAGTTGAGATTGGTTCGAGTTCCACCAGTAGTCACCCTTTTCACAGTACACAGACACCTCAATGAGAGCGTGACCGAACTAGTTCATAGGTGGCAACATGTGGCACCTAAGCTTCCTGTGAACATTTTGATGCGGCTCTTCACTCGGAGCGTCAAACCAGAGAACACTGTGAGGGTGGCGTTCAGCGCGCAATTCTTGGGAAGGATGGAGGAGGCAACTGCGTTGATGAAAGAGAGGTTCCCAGAGTTGCCGGTGGATCCATGGGAGTACAAAGAGATGTCATGGATCAACGCCACCATCTCTATATCCGAGAGAGCACACAGGATGGAGGGTTTGCTGAACAGAGTTGACGTTTTGAGGACCAACCAAAAGGCGAAGTCCGACTTTGTCAGCAAACCTATCCCAGAGGAGGCATTCGAAGGCGTGTGGGAAAGGCTCATGCGAGAGGAGCATGACTTCTACTTGATAATGGACCCTTTGGGTGGAAGGAATGACAGGATTTCGGAATCCGACCTCCCTTTCCCCCACCGAAAGGGTACACTGTATAACATACAGTACTTAATCAATTGGAAGGTAAATAATGCTACAGAATCCCGCAAGTGCATGAAAAGTATGCGGGATCTGTACAAATTCATGAAGCCTTTCGTAACCCACGGTCCCAGGGCTGCCTACCTAAATTACAGGGATCTGGATATTGGGCGGAACCCACGAGATGGAGGGGCCACGTATTCCCAAGCAAGAAAATGGGGCAAAAAATACTTCAAGGGTAACTTTGATCGGCTGGTTCAAGTGAAGAGCCACGTCGATCCAAACAACTTTTTTCGCAATGAGCAAAGTATACCCGTCTTTCGTGAATAAAACTTGCTTGGGCAGTGGCAATTATGTGATCTTCGTATGTATTAGTGGCATAATTAAATGCTGCATGTGACTGAAAATGTAAGTGCCTAGGTTTAGGTTGAAGAGGAAATTGAGCAAAAGGAACATACAAGGGTGAAGAGAGAAGGTGGTTCTTTTCATAGCTTCTCTATCGCCAAACCAATATACCTTAATACTCACTACCCATCATTCACTGCTAAAATATACACCTTAACTTGTAACTTCCATGCTCAAAATAAAATTAAAAAAAAAGGAAAGGAAATAAATAAAGTGATAATATGGGTTGATCTTTAATTTGTGTTTAATTTATGTGATCTAGTCAAAATTGGATGTTTCCTACCAGTTACTTTCTTGATGGGAAGTAAGTTGAGTTGTAATATTTCTCCCGAGATTTTGAGTCACAATTTTTTGGAATTTTATCTTTGAACGTCTTCATAACTTTATTACAGAATCGTAAACATTTTTCCATGCATTTTGGAGGCATTTTGTTTGAAAACTTTAAAGAACCCAAAACTTGATCATAAACATAAAAATAAAAGGTACAGATGAATCAGGGTTCTTCTGATCAGTTTTATTGGCCCAAAAATCAGGTTCTTCTCAATTTTCTTTTTCTTTTTTGCTTCTTTTTGACTATAAAATTTTCTGGAAATTCAGAATTAAAACTTTCCTATAGTATGACAACTCAAAATGGAAAAGAACAGAAACAAAAATAAAATCAGATTACAAATACGAATGTTTTAGTCCAAATAGGAATCTCAAATGTCGACCATATTTTTCGATTCCAAAACGTGGTGAACTTTCTTCTTCCATACTCGAATGAACGTATTATATTCCTTTTTTGGTCACATAATGAATAATATATACTACATCGTATGTATCACTGTTTTGAGTCAAAAATTATTCCATATTTTTTGGGGTGGTAAAATATTTATTTGAAATACTAATAGTCATACACTATTATTCAGGTTAAGGTTATTTAATAGTCCAAATGAGTACCTTAATATTTTAAAATAATTTTTAGTGATATTTTATGTTCATATGTTTTGACACTTCAATGCATTGAACTTATTTTTGAGTTGACAGAGTATTCAGTTGGAACGTTAATAGTCATACCCGATTTTTAATTTTATTATATTAAATGCAAGCACATGTATTGTATCACCTAGCCTATTCATATTCTCGGTGTCTAGTTACAAGTAATGAGAAATGAATTTTAATTTTAATAATAATTTAAAAAGAGTATTAAACTAAGAATATATATTTTGTGGTAAATATAAATATACTTGCGATAAAATTTTCTTCTACAAAGGGGCGGTAAGGGCCTTCAATTACACTTCAGTCACCAGTGTCACCAAAATATAAAGTCTTTGGCAAGATAAATATCTTTTTTAAGCAATAAATGCTACGTTTACCAGATGAGACACACTCTCTCTCTCTAAAAAAATAAATAAAAAAATAAAAAAAGCAGACAAACAAAAGTAAAAAGCACAAGAGAGCCCATTAAACTTGCCATAGACAACCCAGACGATCGCATTGAATTCCCTTACGTATGTGTGCTGGGGGGTGGTTTGCCATTTTGTACCCTTGTTCAGCCCAAAGGCCCAGCCCGCCCAGGTTAGGAATTAATGGTCTTTTGGTCATTTTCTTTTTCCTGAGGAAATTACCTAGGAGCCCAATAGCAAACTAAGGACATAAAATTGGGCATTCTTTTTGCATGATAAATTTTATTTTTTGATATAGATTCAAAAAGTAATTTGAGCTTCCAACTAGAATTACTTTGTAAATATAAAAATAATAAATCACGTAATCATAAAGGGTTTAGTTCAGAGTTTAAAATACAACTAAACCAGGCGGCCTAGAAATATAGTCTTGGAATCCATAGAGAATAGTAGTAGAGTGAAACGCAATTTCACAAGGACAAGACTACAAGATAAAAATAATATGAAGATTTATGGAAATATATGGTAGGTGCGTAAGATTTAATTATTGGACATACACTAGCTTTCTTCGGATTTTAGCTAAAGGACGAGATATGGGCAGAAGTTAACATAATAACAGAGAGATAGGGGTGAAAAAGTGATATTTTTATTTTTTAATACAAGCAAGAATAGATTTATTTTTGGGATAAGAGAAAGTGATTGAACCGTAGTATCTCGTGTTAATGATTACATTCTTAACAACTAAGGGAACTTATATCTTTTGTACTTATGTTTTTTAGGAGTAATTTTTGTTGTTGTTGTTGTTGTTGTTGTTGTTGTTGCTGTAAGTATATGGTGAGATTATATTTAGTTCCTAAAGTTTTCAAAATTGGACATTGGCCTCCGCATGTTGCGTGACAAGAAAACTAATAAGTTAAACTATTTTTATTCAAACAAAAATTAAAAGTTTCATATTATACCCCATTATTTACAAACAATAAAAAAGGCGGGGTTTTAATTTGGGAAGAAAATAGTATAAAATAATATTTTTGGAACGATAAATGGCCTTGTAGTCAAGGGCATGGCCACATGTATTAAGATGGGGTTGAATGACCCCACTTGGTACTAAAAACATGTATTTAAATATAGCAAATTTTGGGGTAATTTTAATTTGTGTGTATGTTTGACACCACTTAATACCACATAAATTTTTTACTAATGGTGTTAAATTTTATTTTTATTAGGTATAACTTGTGCCTATGATGCTCTCTTCATTGAATTTTTTCACATGTAGTATTATTTGTGCTTGAAGGAATTACAAATGACTCACATTATATAAAAACATGCCAAGTTCATAATTTCTTAAGTCGTTACAATTCATTTAGCGTACAAGAACCTCATAAAGTGGATGACATATTCAAGTTCTCAGAAGAAAAAAATTTGACCCCACTTACTAAATTTTCTAGCTATGCCACTGCTTGTAGTAGCATGATTGTATGCTCCTTATCTGATGATAAGGTGGTCTTTGGTTTGATATCGTAGACGAGGGAGGTAATTAACCTATTTATTTTTTATTATTGGTGATAGTTTAAGCAATTTTGGAGTGCTCTGGTTGGATTTAGGCTAGTTCAACTGTAAAACATACCGTGAAACCAAATTTAAGATATCGCAGAAAGGAGAAGATATTCAATTGGTACTCCTGAAATACTATGTTGCTATTAATTTAATGATGACGCTCAAGGTAAAATTCATGCAAGGAGCCAAAAAGACATAAAATATGAATTAGTGCTTATTTAGCGGTTTCCTACTGGTAATATAGTATGAATGTATGATCGCATGATACGTTAAGAATACTGAATATTTTTTACGCATAAAGAGGCACATTATATATATTCATAAAGAATTTGAGTTTCTTTCTCATTTTCTATGAATGGGATTGAACGTCTTGTAAAATTTGTGGCTAATCAAGTGAACAAGTGAAAGATATATATGCCATTGTTTTTAAAGATGAACAATATATATATATATATATACTAGTCTCTCTTCATGATATATTAGAATTTGTACAGAAATTTCGTCGCCAAATGCATCTCTTAATACATTAGTTTGATTGGGTCGCTAAAGATACGTAGATTATGGAGTTCGATCTCGTACGCTCATTCCCTATCATTAATTAATAAGGAGATCGAAAAAGTGAATATATGCTTGTTGGGTCCTAAAATTGGCCTTAAAGATTGCTGACACGCATGTGTTCATGTTTACGGGTTGCCCATTTAAAGATATCACTCATTGAGAAATGAATGTTGTCCATTCAAAAAATTCACTCATACAAAAAATGCACATACACGTGAAATGCGAAACATGTGGTTTCTTTGTAACCAATTAATAATTAGAACAAAATGTTAACAATATCATAGGATCCAAAAAAATTAGAAAAATAATTTGGAAAAATAATTAAATTTTATGAAAAATTAAAAATAGAGACAACGTACTAATTTAGCGCACGCAATGTTATTTTTCTGTTTCCTTATTAGTATTATGATTATGATTTTTGTTAACTTCTCATAAAAATTATTGTAACTTTCAGCCATTATTCAACTCTTTTTATCAAAAGCACCAATGTGCAAGGTTAGTAATTTTAATTAGATTATAAAATCAACATCGATATAAAATAGATTGATTAATTAATTAATTAATTAACTTTCCCTTTCCTTGAATCAGTTGGAGTTGTGACCAATAATATACAGAGACCTTCGATCATGGTAAGTGTAGATACTGAAATTCTATGCACTTGTTATTATGCATAGAATGAATGTTAGATTTATGTGAAACTTCTTCTCCGGCTCTAGCTAACATACTTTTACACGATGTACGTACTTGATTGATTTGCGTATACAAAACATGGATTGAATTGCCATAAAATTGTTTTACGTAAAAAAAATAAATTTTAAAGGAAAAAAAAAAAAAAAAAACTTGGCCTTACTTCCTATAGAAAGCAAAAGCTTGGCTTTGAATGGGTTTAATATAATGTGCGTGAAATACATTTAACAAACATGAACCTGTTAAACCATGTACCTACTTTAACATCTAACAAACTGCACGTTAATCGTTTCTAATTATGAGATTAATTATATTGATTTTTAATCGAAGAAGAAAACACAAACTAATTCCAAGAAAATAAATACAAAAACTAACAACTAATGTTATAATGATTGAATTAGTTGCTTCATTTTTATTGTTGCGGAGCAGGTTTAGCTTCAGTGGTTGAGCCCACCTTATTTTTTGGATAATGTGTACTTTTACTAGTAGTTTTGAGAAAAATAATAATCTAGTATGTATATTATCGAACTTTGCCCACTTTATTCTAAGAAAAATTTACACTTTGCCACTTTATTGCTCATATTTTATATCATTTTTGTTTATCGTATTTTAGAGATATATTTTATCCACCTTAATGTTAAATCCTGACTTTGCTAATCTAACATGTTTTAGGTTTTGGTTTTAGTGTTTAGTTTTTCTTTCAAGAAATATATTGACTTTTAGTAAAAAATTGTCACAAGAAATAGAAAAGCCAAGAATGCGTTTAATGCATCCTTGATACTTGCTCTTTAAATAGATCTATCTAAAGGAAATAGAAAAACATGTTTTTCAATCCATGAAGGTAGATGAGTAAATCGTCATGAAGAAGTCCGGTCACATAATATGTATTGTAATTAACCGTAAGTTATTGTACTTTGTTTTTAAAAAGAATTAGGATCCATGAATTTATACATGGATTAATAATTTCGTAACACTCAGATACTACAAAAACAAATTTAATCCTTTAATTTTTACAAATTGCATCCTTCAAATTCTTACGATATTTTGTTTATGAAGATATGTTACCCATCATATATCAAGACCCCAAGAAAAAGAGAGAGCCACTTTTCTCTTTCCTCCACCATAAATGCTTTTTGTTGGGCACGACTTAGACCTCTTACTTATTTATGTTTGTCCATTTTAAGTAGTAAAAGTTATTTCATTTATTTACTTTTAATATTTTGTAATAATTATAGAGTAGGTGAATAAAATATCGAAAAACGGTTTAATTGAGTTAATAAAGAATTGAATTAGTCAAGAAGAAGCAAATCAAAGCAATCTAGAAGCAAGAATCATATTTACGAAAGTTATGCAGTAGTTCGGTATTTTTATCATATTTTTTTGCTCAAAACTCGGATCTTTGCGTTCTTTATATGTTGGAAAGAAGATCCGAAGACCTATAACTTTCGTGCTTTGAGTTTTCCCAAATTTGAAGGTTTACTTTGCCGAAAATAGTTCCGAAGCTAAATGCTAGGAAGTTGTTAATTAACATACTCTAGCTACAAATTGGGTATACCTATATGTCGGAAAGGTTTTTTTTTTCTTTCTAAATAATAAAAAAAAGGTCTTTTGGTAAATGGACCAACTTGTGCAAACAAGACTAAGTCTCTTTGTAACGACCCAAAATATCTCACATCGGTCGTATATATAATGGGTAGATCCTTTGTTCATAAGTACCCACTTGGTTCCTAACTAGTAAGAGGCCTTTTGGGGGTGTCTTGATGACTCTTGCCAAAAACAAAATCGTGCGGCTCTGTGCCAAAGCGGACAATATCTTACTAGGCTTGGGACCGGGTCATTACAAATGGTATCAGAGAAGACACAAGACTACTACCACGTGACGTGCGAATATTGTGGGTTAAGTATGTGCGGCTGATGGTGAGCCGAAATCGTCAGATGCGGCTAGCCAGAGCGGATTGATTGTGTGTGACCCCAACCTGACTAGGACGTCAAGGATTTAATGGGGGGATATTGTAATGACCCAAAATATCTCACATCGGTAATATAATAGGTAGAGCCTTCTGGGGGTGTCTTGGTGACTCCCACCAAAAAATAAAACCGTGCGGTGTGAACACCCCAATCCGCGACTCTCGTGTGAACCTAACAAGCATTCTGCATCAAGTCTTGAGTCATCATGCATACAAGAGACTGTTAGGAAAAACCCTGATTTTCGAGCGTGTTAGGAATTAACCACAACCTTGTTGCCACTTCGCTTACTAGGACGGGCAACGCCCCGTTAGAAAAATTGCATTTTTTGACAGCCAGCCGCATGCCTCCAACCGCACGGTTGGCGCATACCCTAGCCGCACGGTTGGCTCCCAATCGTACGGTTGGCTCCGAGCCGCCACGAGCCGCAAGCCCGAGCCGCACGCCCTAGCCGCACGCCCTAGCCACACGCTCCCTCCCTAGCCGTACGGCTGGCTCCTAGCCGCGCGGCTACCCAGGTCATTTTTCTGCATTTTTCCTCTATAAATAAGGACCTTTGGGCTCTCATTTTAGGCATCAACACTCAATAGTGTTTTTAGTAAGTAGGAACTCTGTCAAAATTATTAGAGAGTCATTTTAGAGAAATTCTGAGAGAAAGTTTCCGAGAGAGAATTTCTGAGAGAGAGTTTTTAGAAAGAGAAAATCTTGAGAGAGAAAGTTCTAGAGAGAGAAGGAAGCAAGCAAGGCAACAAGGCAAGGCTCTCATTTCTTCGGCAAGCGCATCAGGTACGTCTATCTACAACCTTTCTTAATTTCAATATCGCATTTAAGTATTCATTTTTAATATAGAAAATTAGATAACTTGCAAAGAAGTTCATTGCTTTCAAATAAATCCTTTCTAAGTTTTACAAGAAATCTAAAATCCGTTTTGACACGTTTTCAAAACAGGACAAAAATACAAAAACAGTTTCCAAACGAAAGGAACTACGAGACTCTGATTTCATTCTACGAATGAATACGTAAGCGCTCGCAAAGCTCGAGTCCGATTTCAAAATACCGTTTTAAATCAAATTTATTCGGAAAGGACTATTCTGAAAACTATTCAAACTACTTGCAAGATATCTAAAATAGGAATTAAATACATGATCCATTAAGAGACCGAAAGGGCGAATTGGGTGCCTAACACCTTCCCAATTCGTAATGTAGTTCCCGAACCCTAGCAAAGTAAATTTTCAAAATAAATCTCTGGTTTCAAACGTATGAAGGATAATTCACTTTCGAATTGTCCTTCGTACGATATTTTGTTTGTTTTCTTGTAAAACAAACTGGCGACTTTATAAAATACGTTTTCAAACAAAATCCGAGAACGAGGACTATTTTCTTCTTCTCGGGTCGCGGGTCCGGATTCTCACATGCGGCTATGTGCCAAAGCGGACAATATCTTGCTAGGCTTGGGACCGGGTCGTTACATGTCTAAGCTAGGCATGTTCTACATCCATGCCTAAGCTTGATGGGGAGTGTTGTCAGCAAGCTGGTAGTGTGTAGTAAATGGATCCCATAAATCATAGGATCAGATTTATATCCCAGGATTTATGCTCATTATATCCTATTGTTTATACATTGCTGTAATTAGTTTTGGTTTAAATGTGTATCACTCTCATAGTATAAATATGTGTAATTGTATAAGAATAAAACATCAACTTATTTCATATATCCATTTATTCCTTTATTTTCAACATAAATAATTTTATATAGTGTAATAATGAACTTATAAGTAACTATGTGACTCAGATATCCATTTTTACCTTTATTTTTAACATAAATAATTTTATATAGTGTAATGATGAATTTATAAGTAACTGTATGACGCATCCAGGTGTTTGGACAAGATCGCTATGGTGTTTATTTATGTTCATTAAATTCTCATGAATAACCCTTGCCCAAGCAATTTTGCTTATGTTGTGGTAATTTTCAATAAGGGGCAAGAATGACCATTTAATCGATCTAAGATAATTTGGGAGATACAATGTCACCATAATGTAAAGAATAAGGCACCTCATAAAGTCCTCTTTAACCCCCTTTTCATTGATCACTCTAGCTATTGCCTCTGTTATTGCTGTTACATTTAACTTCGATTTACCTTGAAATTATCTTTGAATAAACTCAGATTCTGTTTGTTTTACTTTTGTTCTTGATTGGACAATAATTTTTTCCCTAAATTTGGGCAATCCAAATATGATAGTTATGTTCTCGTGTGTGAGCTTTATCATTTTCCCTACAATAATAAATGCGTCGTCCTTTTCTGAGTATGCTGCAATTACTTTTCCTATCGTTTTTATTATGTTTAAAAGATGACTCGCATTTACTTTCCTATCAATCATTGCCTTGAACATTCCCCCAAAATGGGGTCCTCATCATTGCTTCAATATGTGTGTTGGAATTTTTTTTATGATATTGATCAACCAAATTGATTATTGATTGAAAATTGCACATAATTACCTTTGGCCTATAACCTTCATTGTTTCCTTTTCTACCTGTTTTGGATTTTTGGGAGACCCAATATTTTTTCATTGCCACCCCTCTCTTTTATTTTCATTTGTTTTGCTTAGGGAAGTTGATTTATTTGATTTTCTTGCCGTACGATGCAATCCTATAGCTGTTGGCGAGGTTGTTTCTTTTATCTTCCCCCTTAAACTTACTCCACCACTTTGTATGGTCTATAATAAAAACTATTAATGTCAAGCAATGCAAATATAGTGAACATACATAGAATTCTTTGTAAATTCAGAATGTAGGTAATAATTCAGTGGCCAGCAAATTACAAATATATATTTGTTTTGGTCTTGAGCAAAGTACAATGGATCAAAGCTTGTGTCTCTTCTGCTCATTTCTCTATAAGTATGAATGGGTTCCATGATGGTCATTTTCTTAGGCAAGAGGATACTATAGCCCCTCACTTGTTTCTTCTGGTTATGGAAGTGTTTGCTTGTTTAATTTCTACTAATTTTGAGCAAAATCAGTTTCAATTCCATGACAAATGTGAGCAGCTTCAAACTTCCCACCTTTGTTTTGTTGATGGCTTATTTCTGCCATCTTATGCCAATACTGAATATGTGATAAACATATAGATGATATTTATGGTCTCATGGGCATTGAGTACAAGGTGTTGGCTGTAAAATATTTGGGGTGCCCCTCATTTTTACTAGATTGAAATCGAGAGAATGTGAAGACATCAAAGCCAGAATCTTGAAAAGGGTCACTAGTTGGCATTATAAATTGTTCTCTTATGTGTTGTTTGAGTGTAGCTTGGGTTGATTATATATAAAATTTCAAATTTTACTTAAAAAATAAATTAAATAAAGGAAGGAACTTAGTGAGGAGAAATCAAAATCGCGTGTTTCTCATTTTTGCTGAAAATGGTTTACATGTTAAAGACACACAAAAGAACTATATAAGGAAAATTAAGATATACATCTCTATACAGCTATAATATCCCTAGAATCATGCCAATATCTTCCATAGCCAGCTTACTGAACTGGATTATATGCAATGGAGATGGCACTGCTTCTAGCCACCACATCTAGCTTTTTACTATGCTAAGTAACCAGATTATCCTCGACAAATATGCAGTAAGCAGAGGTTAATCTTCTATCAGTTACACTTTCAGACGAATCTGCATTAGTGTAAACTTCAATTTGAAGATGTCTATGTCTTTTAACCAATGGACCTTTTCCTGGAGCTTCTTTCAAATACCTTAAAATCCAGTAAGCTTGCATCGAAATATATTGGACTAGGAAAGTGTAAAAACTGACTTACAACACTTATTGCAAAAGCTGTATCGGGGCTGATTTGAGCTTCACATTGACCTCCACAGATGTCTCAACTACCTTGCAGCCTAGTAAAACAGCCTCCTCGAGAAGGTCTAAAACATATTTCCATTAAAAAAAATATTGTCTTTCGATCTTGCAAACTCCATACCGAGAAAGCAATTTTTTGCTCTTCAATCCCTTATCTTGAACTCATTCGCAAGTACTTCTTTCAATCCTAGTTAACGAAATTAAAAAAATATACATCCATTGCAAAACAAAAACCATAACAAACAACTAAACAAGAACATCTATCCTAATAATTTACAGATGACAAAGTTAATACTCACCTTATTCTTTTTTGCTGTTGAAGCCATTTTAATTGAATCTTCATCAACCTTTCGTGTTGTTATCATATTTATCATCCTTTGTCTACACAATTGATATAAATCTTCTTTACTACCATGTTGTCTAATAACATTATGAATAAAATTTAAAATCTATAATAACAATTAATTTTGAAATCTTACAAAAAATCCTATCCAAATTAAAATAGTCTGACCATTAAGAAAAAGTACCAAATGTCAACGTAGTCACGTAGGTATGTTGACAATTTTACAAAAGTGCCGTAGACACGGCTTACCCCTAGTATATAGATAAAAATAAGTTAAGGAAGTATACACTTAGTGCAAATCTATTTCTGAATGTATTTTATACAATTTAGATTTAGTACAAAACTGTTTTTACAAATCTAACACTACATGTTTTGTGCAAATTTGTTTTTGCACTAGACTAAACTAAGAATCTTTGCAAATCTGATTTTGCATTAAGCATTTCAAGTACAAAATATGTGCAAACTTGTCTCTGCACTAATGCTAACTAGAAATATTTGCAAATCTGTTTTTGCACTAAACCAAACTACAAATATGTGCAAATATGTTTTGCACTAACCATTTCAAATATAAAATGTGTGTAAACTTGTTTGTGGACTAAACCTAACTAGAAATTGAAAGAATAATTGTACATAGATATTTTACAACACGTCAAAATCAAACTAGAAATTAGAAGATGGATCATACATAGATATTTTACAACAAGTCAAAATCAAATTAAATTGGTACAGAGGAATCGCACATTTTTGTTACAGAAGCACTTAGGGCTTTCTTGTAGTAAAATTGGTTGATGATGATGAAGAGATCGATTTCCAATAGCTTTGATAGTAATGACTTTTGATACTAATATCTCTCGCAATTGTAAGAAACAATGTTGAAGGGTTCTAGCGTGAAGGGTTTTTGGTGACGAAGGATTTTAGGAAAATTTGCAGGCGGTGGAGATGGCTGTGGTATTGTTCCTTTGTTGATTCTCTATTTATTTTTTTGCCTTACATGGATAGTTTAATATACCACTTTTTAGTTTATGGTGTTTAGTTGGAAGTGATAGGCTAAATACTTTTGGAACTCTTTTAATGTGTTTTGGTGTTTCATGTAACGCCTTTATATGCTTATTGGTATAAGATAAGTTATATAGGTGGGTATAATGAAATACTAGTACATCACCTGTGCGTTGTTTGTGTAATACAATATAAAAATATCTTTATAGCAAAAAATAATGAGAATTAGTAAACGAACAAACGCACATTATAATGATAAAATAAAAAGTCAAAAAATTAAATACAATGAAAAGGAATCAATAAATTAAAACCAAACCGAACCACTAAATCAAATTTAGAATAATATGTATTAAATTAAATACATGTATATGGATGGCCACACTAGCATTAAACTTTCGCATCAAAACAGCTGCAAAGTCCAAATAAGGTTCACAAAGAATCCTTATCCTCTAATTATAATCCCCCCTCGGACTATTAACAACGCTTTGCACATTACGAGGAGGCAGCAAACGAAGTTGAATTTCTTACAAACATGCATTGCGTATGGAAAATAAATAAAGACTTACCAAATTGAGATGAAGCAGAACAAGATCCGTGGTTTATCCCTTTGATTCAATGAAAAGGATGGCTTTAAATCACTCGTTTTTTTGTCATTTTTCTAGTGTAAAAGAGGGTTTTTTTCTTGGGTAAATGGAGAGTGAGAAAGAGAATGAGGGAAGATGAAGAGAAAAAGAGAAAAGGAAAGATAAAGATAAATGGGTACCTAACTATTATTATGTCTCGATATTTGTGCATATTTAACCTGCAAAATAAAACCCACCTCCCCCTTAAGAAAATGTTATTAAGCTTTTGGTGGAAAACAAGCTCATTTAACTCAAAAGATGGAATTTTACCACCTAGAAAATTATGGCAATCGAACACACCAAAAGTGGCAACTTAATTAGGTGGAAAACCTTTATTTTCCCTAGAAAATAATGGCAATCAAAAACACACTAATATTAATAAATTTTTTAAAAGGTGTTAATGACAACCAAAGGGGCATTTATCACCACCCTTAATTTTCCAAGTCTTACACCCGTACTCTGCCCACTAACTATGGTCTAACTATAATCAAGATTGCGTGAGAATATAACAAAATCTCTTTTTCCAAAGTTTCTCTTCCCCCATCGGCACCATCAGCTCAGCTGCGGAAGG
Source organism: Lonicera japonica (assembly GCA_021464415.1). Taxonomy (NCBI): domain Eukaryota; kingdom Viridiplantae; phylum Streptophyta; class Magnoliopsida; order Dipsacales; family Caprifoliaceae; genus Lonicera; species Lonicera japonica. The sequence goes on along the minus strand of CM038463.1, from coordinate 101,019,125 downwards.
CATTGACTTTTCTCTTTGAGCAAAGTGCCAAGATTGACCATCTTCAAAATGAATATGATATGATGCTCCTGTGCTTTTCTCTTTGGCATCAGTCTTCTTATTTTTCTTCTCTAATGGCCTCAAGTTCAAACAGGTTTATGGTATAAAACCTTAATCAATTTTTGTCTCTCTCAGCCTCAACCATCATGGATCAATTTCTTGCCCTGCCTCTTCTATATATGCCCAATTTGACACTCATGAAAAAAATGCAGGAATACTACCTTGAACTTGAACATAAGGTTTTTCTCCTTCAAGACTCCAATAGAAAAATTTGCCTAGAATTCAGCACTTTCAAGGAGTACGTGGAGAGCTAGAAGCAAAAGACTGATACCAAACTGGCAATCATTTGGAAAATGATAAAAGGTAAAATTTACAACATCATAAAATTTATAATTTATAAAGATGAGATGTGGGTACAAAAGTGGAAATGTCATTGTTATAGTTTATTTATTATTCTGTATTGTTATGGTTTATTTATAATTTTGTTGCTTAATAAGGATATATTTAAAGAACATTTAAAATCCTAACTGTATGATAACGGCATGGATTTATTACTTTATTTGATGGCAGACATAATATGAGATTGTTGAGATTCGGGGGAGGATTTCTAGCTTTGCGATGTCAGAAGCACTTAACTGATAGATTTAAAGAAAAAACTAAAAACAATAAAGTATGAATGTAGAACAGCCAAATGCCAGCTCCAGTAGGAGCTCCATGAATTAGATTTAAAGCTTAAGGTATGGAATTTTTTTTTCAGTTTCGGTTTTAGTTACATCCATGAAATATCGAAATTTTTTTTTGGTAAAGTAAAGTAAACTCAAAAAAACAAAATATATACAGCTTACAAGGGGCATACCTAAGGAAAAACAAACACCAAACAACACTTACCACTCATCTACCAAAGCAACAAAAACAACAAGCCTAAAACCAGAGATAAACAACCACAACCACAAATACAAAACAATGATCATTAAAATTAAATCATAACTTTCTCATGAATGCCCCAGCTTCTGCAGATTAACCGGCTATCATAGCACTGCTTAGTTCTCCAATTCCATGCTTTAGCACACATATACCTATCCACTTCAGAAATCACCTATTGATATGTTTTAAAATAGGCTCCAAAAATTCTGCTATTAATCTCGTGCCACAGGCAATAAACTGCAATAATAAAACTTAACTTTGCCACTCTAGCACTGAAAGAATTCCTTTTAAATCGTTTACCCACTTCAACAATTTTCTCATCCCAACTGCTACATTGGCAATGCTATCTGCACCTATTAAGCACATCATTCCACACCTGCTTAGAAAACTAGCAATTAAAAAACAAATGCTCTATACTTTCTTCATTATCCTCACACAAAACACATCTAGCATCCACATTCATGCCCATTGCAACATTCTATCTTTAGTATTTAATATATTCTTACACGCCATCCAACAAATAATTAACACTACATTTAGTAATATGTCCTTTCTGCCAAAGCAGATCAGCCCAATTAACAACTGAAATATGACGCCTCAAAGCCTCCCAAGCAAAGTTGCAATTATAAATCAGCCCGATTAACACTAAATTTCTTTTTGCCATAACTTTTCTGTTTTAACTCCAAATTATTTCATTCAAATGCCAACTTTCTTCATTTGATTATGAGCACCTAAAAAGTACTAAAAATACAACAAATATAAAAATATATACTGTCCAAAGTATATATTAGTGGCCTTCAATGCACGAATTTCTTTATGCATCATTTCATCCACATGATTATTATCTTCTTGTAAGTGGGTAGATTGCGTGTCCACAAAGGCATTTTCATCTCCATGTTGGGAAGATGAAAGAGTAGAAGCACCTCTTCAGACTGCTAAACAAAAGACGGTTGAGAATTTCATCAGAAATAATAACTATTATATGAAAAAAAAAAAAAGTAAACAAATGATGAAGTGAGGTCTGCCATGTTCTCAATTTCTTCTATGAAGGCTCATGGGTTGAGCCAGATGGTATAATGATGGTTGGTTTATTCAAGTAAAACTAAAGCATTTTATTAATTTTGTGGTCTTGAACCCACAAACTTGATCAGGCGTGCGCTATCTTGTCCCATTAACTTTAAACAAAAAAAATTGTTTTCTTCATGAAGACTTTGGAGAGCAATCTGATTGCACTACGCATGTTTGAGTTTTTTTTAGGGGGGGGGGTTAATTTCTTATTATTGTAGAAAGAGAGATTTAGACATTCTTTGAAAAAAAACACTATTGTAGAAGTTCTTACACAATTTTAAAACAAGAACAACCACTTAAATAATGTGAAGATAAGATAAAAAACAAATATTAATTTATGAATGAATATATTTTGCTTTCCTATGAATGGATTTTAACTTTACCAAAAATGGGTATCGGAGGATAAAAGTAGAAGGAAAATTATTGAATAAAATTAGATATCTTATTCATTTTCAATGCACGGTAATAGAAAGATTTTGAATGAATTACCGAAAAAGGCCAGTCTAAACTAGCTTTATTACAAGATTTACAAAAATTGGAAAGGAGTTGATGAAACCCTACAAAGATGAAAAATGAAAACGCATATGAATGCTTCTTTTCACTAATATTGCAATGGCTGAGATATTTTGTGATTGCACCTTACATTTGGGGAGTATTTTGCACTTGTACTTTCATATTTTAAATCATTTGCACTTGCACCTCACCGTTTGCAACTTTTGTTTAAGTGGTGTTAAAAATTTCACAAATGGACAATTATGTCCCCATGTGAGTTAAAAGTGAGGGTTTCAATCATTAATGGATCAAAGTAAAAAATGAAAAAAGAAACAAAAATGTTATTACAATTTTTTATTTATAAGTTAACTCAATAACTTTTTTATTTATAAATTATTACATAAATTATCTCATATATTTCAATTTCAAAACTAATATTACTATAATTTAAAAATATATTACTTGTATGTACATGCGAACAATACATATTTATAATATTTATTGACTTTTACATCTATCCTAATTTAATGACATACTTAATTATACGTCATTATCTACATAATATTTTTTTCACTCTTTATTTATTCTATTAGTAGATTATGAAAAATTATTGTTGTCACTCATCAGTACTCAGCTAATTAATACTTTGGTTGTTTTAACTTGCATTAAATTTATTTCATCTAACTCGTTACTAACCTTTCTCTTGCTTAATACCATTCAACGTTTTAAGGAAATTTCTTTAACTTATCTTTCTTGATGACAATTATTTAGATCAATTTTAATTTTTAAAATTAAAGCACAAAATTGATCTAAGCTACATTTTTAATTATAGTGATTTTGAGATTTGATTTAGTAAATTATATCATGTATATAATTAACTTAGGATTAATAGTTTAAAATAATTTTTTATAGTCTAAAATCTGGTCAAATTAAATAACTTAGGATTAATGGTTTAAAATCACCTTATTTCATAATCCTAATATTTTCATCTCTTCCTTTTTGGTCTATTTCTCTATCTAGTCAAATGACATAAATAAGTAAGAATTTGAAAAATTAGCTATATAAGACTTTAAGAAATTTGAGTAATTAATTACTTTTAAACATGAGTAGATTAAATTATAAAAAACAAAATTGTACTAACATTTCTATTTTATTTTTTTTAGCCATTAATGATTGAAACCCATACTAAACTCATTTTGGGTGAGACTAAGACCTCAAGCTATTACATATAGTAGAAAAGTAGATCAAAGTAGATGCGTGGTTAGTGAGAAAATTTTTAGCAGCGTAATGTAAAGGACCTTAGCTTTAAGGGGGGGGGGGTAGTTCTTCACAACCCACATCTAACATCCATAGTGCAAGCCTAGTTATTAATGGCAACCAAATTAACAAATAAATCATTGATATTAGATAGAACATATCAACCTAATTACATGTCAACAGCTATTTAGCTAACCATACATGGCTTCCAAAGGCATTAGTATTTAGCAGAGAATATATGGCTGCCAAAGACATCAATTTGGAGTACTTTTTGTCAGGTAATTAGCAAAAATAACTCCTAAAGTTTGATCCAAATTTCTCGCTCGTTCTTAAAGTTTAATTTTCTGTTGAAATTTTGTACTAAGATACCATTAGAACAAGCCTTAGTACAAGCGTAAGACCGACCGGACAATAATGCTTACAATAATTAAATAAACAAACACCACTGATATTCAAGCAATACGAAAAACAAGAGACTAAAGAAGAAAACAACTAACCAAGCACGCGAGCAATTATGTGGTGTCAGCAAAACCACCAATAATCCACCGGGTGTAACTATTATTGATGAGACCAATTCTGAGTACAACGCACAAAACAAACCCTAGCCGCCAATTATAACTTTCAATATTATCTCTCAAATATACTATCTAATCTAGCTAGTAAATAATATAACACAACTCATGAATAAACCCTATGACAAAGGGTCTAGGATTGCACAAAGTCAAAACCTACAAGAAATTGGATAATACAAATCCAACTAGGATTTGGATAACACAAACTCAATTAAAAATTGGACAATATAAAACCTAATAGGAATATGATTCTTATACAGAGCCAAATCTTCAATTCTCCACCTTAGCGATGTTCCACAAGACCCCACTGCACTACACCATGATCAATTCATCGAATAAGACCCTATCACCCCTGCTGATCCCTTAGGACCACCGTCCCCTGAGGGGCATAAACACCGAAAAACATTGACCAACGTCGAGCAATGCTCAAACTTGGCCAACGGGACAATCTTTGTCAACATACCTGCCAGATTATCTTTGGTGCCTATCTTAACCAAATTTACAACATCGTTTTCAATAATTTCCCGAATGAAGTGATATCGGACATCAATATGCTCGGTTCTTCCATGATGAACTTGATTCTCGCCAAGTGAATTGCACTCTGACTATCATATTGCACCACTACTTTTTCTGGCTTCAAACCAAGATCACTAACTAAACCACGGAGCCATACGGCCTCTTTGACCGCCTCTGTTACAACAACATATTCCGCGTCCGTGGTAGACAACGCTACCACACTTTGAATCATTGACATCCAACTCAACATACCACTACCCAATGTAAACACATAACCTGTAGTCGATCTCCGCTTGTCTAGGTCGCCGGTGTAATCCGAATCCACAAAACCCTTAATAGTTGACATTCCATATTTTTTAAATATCAACCTTTTGTCCATCGTACCCTGTAGATATCGTAGAACCTACTTAACGGTTTGCCAATGCGGTTTTCAGGGTTCGCCATATACCTACCAACAATGCTCATAGCTTGAGCAATGTTTAGTCGAGTGCATACATCAAACTCCCAACCGCACTTGCATAAGGAACTTGAGCCATGTACTCCACCTCTTCCTCGAAGCTAGGAGCCATCGTTGCACACCTTGATCCGAGCATTGTTGGCTATGATGGCGTAATTTGATCTCGAATTTGAATAACTTGATGTTAAAACTGCGCTCTTGCATGGGGACCTAGAGAAAGAGATTTATATTTCTCAGCCGGAGGAATTCAAAGTTGTTGGTAAGAAAAATAGTGTGTGCAAATTTTGAAAGTCGTTGTAGGGATTAAAGCAATCTCCGCGTCAATGGTACGAGAGATTTGACAAGTTCATGATCGCGCATAAGTTTACTCGGAGCGAATTTGATCATTGTGTTTACTTCAAAAGGCTCGAATCTAGCAATTTCATCTATTTACTCCTATACGTTGACGATATGCTCATTGCTTTCCGGAGCTTGGTGGAGATTGACATATTGAAAGCTCAGTTAAGCAACGAGTTTGAGATGAAAGACTTGGGTGGAGCGCAAAAAATTTTAGGGATGGAGATTGTGCGAGATAGGAAGAGGGGACGATTGTGTCTTACACAAAGATAATACCTTTGAGTTTTACATCTCAAATAGAGTAACCATTTTCTCAAGGTATCGTCTTTGTGTAAGACACAATCGTCCCCTCTTCCTATCTCGCACAATTTATCCCTAAATTTTTTTGCGCTTCATCTAAATCTTTCATCTAAAACTCCTCACTTAATTGAGCTTTCAATACGTCGATCTCCACCATAGCCAACAATACTCGGATCGAGGTGTGCTTCACAACCGGAGAGAACACTTCATTATAATCCACCTCTTTCTTTTGCGTATAACCCTTGGCTACCAACTTTGCCTTGAAACGAAGAACGGACCCTAGAATCCCGTCTTTCTTAGTGAAAATTCACTTGCACCTGATAGGTTTCTCCCCCTTCGGCAAATCGCATAATTCCCAAGTTCAATTTTTCCAAAGAGACTCCATCTCATCTTCCATAGGCACTTTCCACTTCGCATTCTCACTAGAATTCATAACTTCTCGATACGAAGTCAGCTCATCCCCGTAACCTACTAATGCGTATGCCACCATATCTTCATACCCATATTAAACCGGTGAACGTCAAGCCCTAGGCTCCCTTCCACTAGCCAAATACGGTATTATTTATTGTTAACCGATTCCACTACCGGAATCTCTGAATTCTCACATGGAGTCATCTTTTCCTCGTTGGACTCTTTTACCGAATCTGTAACCCGAGTATTAACTGGAGTACTCACTTCCATTTCCACCACTATCTCGCTTGCCATGTTCTCCGTTTTAACTGGAATTGAAGAACCACCGTTTGTCGACAAGGTTGTCTTGAGCATAGACGCCTCGTCAAACGTCACATCCCTACTAATTATAATCTTTTTGCTTTGAAGACACCACAATTTATAACCTTTAATTCCATCGCAAGAGCCTAAAAATATTGCCTTACGAACTCTATGGTCAATTTTCTCATCACAAACATGATAATAAGCCGGACAACTAAAAACGTGAATGTTGTCGTAACTAGCATGAGATTCGGTCCACACCTCCATAGGTGTTTTGTATTCCACTCTCGAGCATGACAAATGATTAACCAAGAACGTAGCGTAGGATAAGGCTTCAGCCCAAAATCGCTTATGCAATTTAGCGTTAGAAAGCATACACCGCACCTTTTCAAGGAGTGTAAGATTCATCATCTCCGCTATTCCGTTCTGTTAAGGTGTACCCTTGACCGTGAAGTGGAAAATAATACCTTTTCGTTGGCAGAAATCCTTAAAAAGATTACAAGTGTACTCCCCGCCATTGTCTGACCTGAGCACTTTAACTTTTTTACCAATTTGGTTTTCAACAATTGCCTTCCGCTTTAAGAACACATCAAAGACCTAGTCCTTATGCTTCATGAGATAGACCCAAGTCCTCCTTGAGTAATCATTAACAAAAGTCACAAATTAATGATTTTCACCTAAGGATTGAGTCTTTGTTGGTCCCCAAACATCCGTATGCACATAATCAAGTGCTCCTTTCGTGCAATGTACCGCTGTCCCAAACTTTACCCGAGTCTGTTTTCCAAGCACACAATGCTCACAAAACTCTAGTTTGCAGCTTTTCGCACCCTCAAGTAACCCTTGCTTACTCAACACCTAATAGCCTTCTCCCCAGCATAACCCAATCGCATATGCCATAACCTTGTCGTGTTAGTCTCTTCAGTAGTAACCGAAGCAAACCCAGTCACTGTGCTTCCTTGAAAAAAATAGAGATTACCTTCATTCTTTCCTCGCATCACAACCATAGCCCCGGAGAAAACTTTCAAGTTTTCACCCTCGAGTATTACACGATAACCATTGGAATCAAGAGCCCCTAAAGAAATCAAATTCTTCTTTAGATCAGGAACATATCGGACATCACCAAGAGTACGTACCACCCCATTGTGCATCTTTAACCGGATCGTACCAATCCCCGTCATTTTACACGCATGGTCGTTACCCATTAAAATCTTGCCTCCGTCAACATCGGTGAAGGTATGAAACAATTTTCGGTTTGGGCACATGTGATACGAGCACCCACTATCCAAGATTCACTCGCTCGAAGAGCTAACCCGTAGAGTCACAACCAACATACTCCCGAAGTCCTCATCTTTTGGTGCCGTTACCGCGTTCACATTCTCTACCGCACTTTTATTCTCTCCACCGCCATTGGTTCTATTTGGACACTCCCCACGCACATGTCCAAGTTTATTTCACTTGTGACAAATTATCTTACTCTTTTCTGCCGGTCCCCGAGATTTCGACCGCGACTTTTTTCGGTTTTCCCGCTTCTTCTGATCGCTTCTCCCCTTAGTGAATAGCGCATCTGAGTTGGATTCTCCTTTCTCCTTCAAGCGCTTTTCATTAGCCAAGACGGACGACGATACCAAATCGTAAGTCACATTTTCCTTCCTATGAATAAGTGTGCTGGTTAGATGATCATAGGATTTCGGGAGCAAATTAAGAAGTAAAATCGCTTTGTCCTCATCATCAATCTCGACGTCTAACCCCTGCAAATCTAAGATTATCTTGTTGAACCCGTCGAGATGATCGTTCATAGATATTCCTCTTAAAAATTCATACCGGAATAGTTTTTTCTTCAAGTACAGATGATTCTCGATACTATTCATCATATACTGATCCTTGAGCTTCTTCCAAATTACCGAGACAGATGTTTCACACATCACATAGTACATCACGTTTGGAGCAAGGTGTAAACGAATTGTATTACATGCCTGCCTATCGTACTTAGCCCAATCGGCGTCGGACCACTCATCGGGCTTAGTTTTATTCCCCAACAATGCTCTGTGCAAACCTTGTTGGACAAAGATGTCGGACATCTATACTGCCACATTATAAAATCTGTTTTCCTCCCGTCAAATCTCTCTATATCGAATTTGACCGCAGTCGTTACCTCATGAGCAAACGCCCCCTTCAAAGGTGGTGTATCTGCTGCCTTGACACCCCTTTCCGATGTGCAACCAGTAGATATCTCTAACTATTATACAATTATCGCAAGGAATAAACCTTCCTCTGATACCAGAAACATTCTTAAAGTTTCTAATTTTTCCTCACTCATCCAAAATTGGATGGCCCGTTAAAAAGAATGATGGAAAACGCGTGTGTCTGTCCGAGCCACTCTTTTAAGTGGTATTTTTGGATACTTCAACTGAAATTAGAAAATTTAAGGTTGTTTCAACTGAAATTTGAAACTTTAGAGATGCTTTAACCGAAATTAAAAACTTTAAAGGCTCTTTAACCAAAAATTGAACTTTGGGACAAGCAAAAGATTTGAGTCAAACTTTGGGGATCATTTTTGCTAATTACCCTCTATTTCTCTCTAAAAAAAGAAGCTGTAAATCTCTTCATTCACTAATAAAAAGAAATCACGACCTCCAGGGGAGTCTTTCCTTCTTTAATCAAGTTGTATATAGTAAATTAAAAATAGCAAGTCACATGTATTCGTTTTTACTTGCTTCTAATTAATTACTTTTCAATTAATCCTTTTTTTAGTAACACAATTAACTTGAGTAAATAGTTTGAGAAGCCTCCTACACAGTAGAGAAGTACTGAAAGTTTCCAACTCAAACTTCCATTTCCAGATGGCTAATAAAATGCCAATTCATCTTGATATATGTCGAAGGATAGTTTTTATATATACTAGGGTAATACCCGTGCCCAAGGGCACGGTATTTGTATAAAAAGAATTACGCAACAAAAAGAAGATTATTTTTACAATAATAAATGATATTTTCTATAATTTGATAAAAGAGTTGAATTCCATATTCGAGTTGGGTTTTCAATTAAACACTCCCTCCCAATTCAACCCACTTGCTTGCTTAGGGTATTAATTAAAGAGAAAAAAATTACAGTCGGGACACGCATGTTTAGTTAGAATTTGAAAAACATGAGCCCATCTCGATTAAAAAAACAAAAAAGCACCCTATTAGGGTTCGACAGGTCGAGCCATTTTGCCCACCTGAGCTTTATACAGTATATTGTGACAATATAATTGACTCTACTTTAAAATTTTATACAAAGAGTAATTTATGTTAAGAATAAATGGTACCTATTTTAGCGCTCGTCAAGATTTTAAAAAAGAAAAACTGAAAGAGTAGCAGTCGACCCAATAATAGCCAACCTTAATTCACTCGTTAAAAAATTAGTTATATCTCTTTAATGTCAAATAACAACTACACAAATCGGAGCCGGGTAAAGTTAAAAAATCTGATGATTTGAACTATTTAAAAACATATTTAGAAACCTATAAAAATAAGTCATTGAATTACATTAAAAATAAACAAAATTAATTACATCTGCTGGTACATTGAAATCCAAAAGTTAGAGTTTGTGTTCCTTTCATTTGTTTTCCCTTGCTGCACCACAGTATGACAGAAAATAACACAAAGTAATTTACTAACTATTGTGGTTAAAAAAAAATGATGATACCTGAAAAAAAAAAAAAAGAGAACTATATTCCAACAGGGACGAAACCACGTAAGTTTGGGGGCCATGACCGCGGGACCCCCGCAACCCTAACTTTGGTGTTCTTTTATATAACACCCTCAAATTTTGGCGTTCCTTTTTATATATGTATATAATATGCCAATATTCAAATATTTTTGTATTGAAAATGTTTTGGACTTAGCATGAAAATGGGATTAATTATTTATGCTTGTGTATATAGACATATCAGTAGGTAATTAAACTTGGTCATTTTAATGTTTTTGTGTCATGTGCAATGTACATGTTTTCCTTATTAACTTTTGTAACAGAGTAGTAAATTTATGTTGTGTAAAATAAAGAAGAGATCCAACTGCAAAACCAAAAAATAAAGAGAAGAGTAGAGTAATTTTAATTTTAAGTACATGACTATCGACCATTCTCATATGAGAATTAGTATGACCCTTCTCACTTAATTACTTTATTATAATTTAGTGAATGTTAATCAGGTGGTCAAAATTAAGTAGGTACACACAAACACATCACATGGCGAGTGTTCAAGTCTAATTTTCTAAATAATTGTATCTTTTTCTCACAACCATCAAATGATCTGCTAATAGATTGATACGCTCCTAGTTATAAAAAAGATGAGATTTAAACTTTTATTTATTAAATTTATATAATAAGGTGTAAATTTTTTTATATTTTATTAAGTTTTAAAAGATTGTGGGGTTCAAATTATAATTAATTTTTTCAAAAGTTTCTATGATAAAAAATTGTGTGTTTAAAACTACAAGTTGCTTTATAAGAGTTAATAGCCTTCGGCACAAGTTACAACTAATATATAGACCCAAGTAAATAGCTGTATTTTGGCTTGTATTATTTTTTTGAATTTTGGACATTATTAATTTACCTTTGGTAAAAATGTACTGTCTAATTTTTTTATTTATTTAACATTTCAACTAGGCCCCATTTTACTCAAATGGTTTGAATAAAAAAATAGATTGACTTTTAACTAATTAGTTAAGAAATAGACCAAATAATTGATTAATTTCATAGTATTAGATATATTTCTTGAATAATTGTATAATATTAGATCTATGTTAAATTAATTGAAGAATTGTTAGTGATCGCTCAATATTAGGTCTATTTCTTAACTAATTTCATAATATTATGTATATTTCTTGAATAATTGATTAATTGCATAATTTTTGGTCTATTTCTTGATTAATTGATTATAGTTCACATTGGGTATTTGAGACTTTAAATTGTATGAAGTATTACTATTAATAATATTATGTTCGCATAAATTTTTTATGGCTTTAAATATGTTTTTTTGTGCTTTGAATTTCGCACGCTCTCTTTTGGATAGATTTTTGGTTTTGCCAGTGTTTGTTTGGTTGCCATTGACTAACTATGATGTTTGGTTGCCAAATGTTAAAATTTTGAGTTTACTTAAACCGCATATAAACTAAGGACTTCTTCATTATTCTATCAATACAATATGTGATATGTGGATTTTGAGAAACTCTTTCCTGGTTAAAACTCGATTTAACGTCCTCCTCAAGGTGGGACGTACCACATACCATTGATTTTGGTTGGTTGTTAGTTGCGCATACCCAAGTAGTACTTTATATTTATTTATATATGAATAAACCCAAAGAACTCTTCAATTTATTACACTATGGATATGTGATATTTGTGTTGTGACTCCAACTTCCCAAGTATTCGATGGAGTAGAATGTAGAGGAATAATTATCAAAGAAGTTCCATACCCTTTACTTTGTCCTTATCATAGTGTTAGAATATAAATAGTATACAAAAAATTAATATGTACAAAAGACATTTGTTTGATCAAGAACTAAATCGAACTTATAATACTAGAAATTAGTTGAAATAATTTAGCTATTGATGAATTCACTAATTGACACATATTTTTGTATACTAATTTTTTACTCTCTGTGTACATAACATTATTGTAAATTATTCAATTGGCTAGCTTACTTGTTCATTGGAATATAATTAATTGAATGCAGAAGAACCATTTCAATACCAAAATTAACCCATCTTTTCTTTGCTGACGATAGTCTAATTTTGTGGCGTGGTGGGGTACATCAGTGCTGGGTTCTTAAGCAGATCCTTCAGCTTTACGAGGCTGCATCCGGGCAACGTGTTAATTTTGACAAGTCGGCTATCGTCTGTAGTGCTAACATGGAGCCGAGATACAAACAGGTCTGTGCCAGTACTTTAGGTGTGAGATTGACCTCAAGCTTCGATAAATATTTGGGCATACCCTTGAGCTTTGGTCGCAGTAAGCAAGCATTTTCGAAAAATATTAGGGATCGGGTCCTTAATCGCATCCGAGGGTGGAACGGACACATGTTTTCGAGAGGCGGTAAAGAAGTTCTTATCAAAGCGATTCTTCAAGCAATCCCGAATTACTTTATGTCATGTCTTCGGCTCCCTGAGTACCTTTGTCGTGATATTGAATCTTTAAGCTCTCGCTTTTGGTGGAATTCGTTAGAAGAGTCTAATAAGATTCATTGGGTGGCATGGAATCGCCTTTGTGTGCCCAAGGCGTCGGACGGGTTGGGTTTTAAGAAGCTGGTTGAGTTCAACCAAGCTATGCTTGCTAAAGTGGGTTGGCGCCTTATAAAAGATCCTAATTCTCTTATCTCTCGGGTTTTGAAGAGCAAATACTTTCCGCGGTGTGATTTTCTTGATGCAGGGATTAAAAGGAATGGGTCGGTTGTTTGGCGAGGTATTATATGGGGGAGAGAACTGCTCCTCCAAGGAGTGAGGTGGAGGCTCGGAAATGGCGATCGAGTGAGAGTCTTTCGAGATAAATGGATGCCTAGACCATGGTCTTTCAAACCGTGGTCTCCGCCGGGACCTAATATTGATTCTGTAGCAAACCAACTCATCCTTCCTTTTGGGGTTTGGGACGAGACAAAGGTTAGGGAATTTTTTCTCGATGCTGAGGTGCCAGATATTCTGCGCATTCCTGTTGGGTCGCGTGCTCGGGAAGATGTGTTAGTGTGGCATTTTGACAGCTCGGGCGAGTATTCGGTGCGGAGTGGGTATCGTGCGGCGCGGGCGCTTAAGGCTGAGGAGGGGTCGACCTCGCCGGGTATCGGGGCGTGGTGGAAGGTTCTATGGAATCTTAAAATTCCGAGTAAGATTCGTATCTTCTTATGGCGTGCTTCGAATGAGTCTCTTCCAACCAATGTTGGTTTGTTCCATAAACGTGTGATCTCTAGTACCACCTGTCCGAGGTGTTTGAGCGGTAGGGAATCGGTTTTTCATGCTTTGTGGTCTTGCCCGAAGGTGAGAACTTTTTGGCGTAACTCGGCATTGAAAGAGGTCAACGAGCAGTTCGGGCAGTGGGGAGATTTCGGACAGCTTTGCCTTCAATTGTGTAGCCTAAATCCGAAGGTAGACCTTGTGTTCTTTGCCGTTTTATCATGGTTGATTTGGTCGGACAGGAACAAAATAATTATGGGCTGTGACGGAAAGGCGGGCGAGGAGCTTGTGGTGGCTGCAAGTGCTTGGCTCGACTCTTTTAGATCGTTGATGGTTGAGGGTGAGGTACAACCTTTCCTTCAGGCAAGGACCTGGAAGAAGCCGAGTGAGGATGTGGTTAAAATTAATGTGGATGCTGCTATTAATCCTTGCACCCTCAAATCTGGGATTGGAATTATTTGCCGTAACGAGATCGGTGCTGTGATGGGGGTGGTGGCGAAGCCGGTTTTCGCAGCTCTCCAAGTGGAGGAGGCAGAGGCTCTTGCGCTCTTGGAAGGTTTTAAGTTTGCCCAGGGTGTCGGGGCTCGGAAGGTTGAAGTCGAGAGTGACTCTTTGAGGGTCGTCGGCTTGTTTCACTCGAACTCCCCCCCATTGGCTGATGCGGGCGTGTTCATCTTGGATTGTTGGGATGTAGCTAAGGCCTTTGACTCCGTTAGTTGCTCTCATATTTTTAGATCCGCTAATCAAGCGGCGCACTCGATTGCCGCAGTTGCGGTAACTTTGGATCATTCTCAATCGTGGGGGAGTGATGTCCCTGACTGGATTAAGACAGTAGCTTCGGTTGATTTAGTTTAATGTTGCTGTGTTACTTTCAAAAAAAAAAAAAAAAAAAGAAAAGAGACATTTCAATTTATACTTTTCTTCAAAAATAGTAAGCTGCAATAATTTCTTTCTGTAATCCACCCATTAATTGTTGACGCAGAGTACCAAGAAATATGATTCGAGACCCATTCATTTGCAAAATATTTAACGTCATCAATTTAATTCCATTTTCATGTAGAGCTTGTAATAAAGTTAGTCTATACCTTTTTGGTAATTTTTCCTAGCTAGATAATGACATATATCTGTTTTGTAGTTCTTCACCTGTTAAGTGTTTGCTCCAACGTAACTTTAATATCCTTTGCGTTTCATTTGAATTTTGATTAAAGTCAGTAAACACCCTTTCACCTCGTCAAATGATTCGCACTTGCTCATCAATTATTAATACGACATTTCTTTTTCGTACCTTCTTTTCTTTTTCATGTACATATGGTGTAAATATCAATAATTTTTAGTGGAGGGTTGAAAGCGGGGCGCGAGAGCGGAAATGGAACCTGAGCATACTGTAAGACCTCGTTTGATTCAGGTATTAAAGTTAATGGAGTTAATAATACCAGTATTAATAATATTGTATTATTAATTCTGATATTAATTTAATACCAATAACATATTTGATTCATGCAGTATTAATACTGAGATATTCCATTCTAATGTTAATACTATGTTTAGTTTTGTAACTCGTATAGGGAATTATATTTTAGAATAACAAAAAAAATTTATTATTATTATTATTATAATAATAGTAGTAGTAGCAGTAGTAGTACGTAGTAGTAGTAGTAGAGGTGGTGGTGGTGGTGGTAGTGGCAGTTTTGAAAATATTATAGTAGTAATGGCATTTTTGAAAATATATGGTTCTTTTTTCTTAATTCCGAATAAACAATAACGCTTCCCCCTGGTATTAAATTATGCCACAAAGATTAGGATTAAGTTAGTCCTGGTATTAATAATCCCAGCACATTTGTGCGAACCAAACAAGATATTATAAAAAAATAAGTATTAATAATCCAATCTCACTTTTTAATACCCGAATCAATGACGACTAAGAGCACTAAAATTTTCAACTATTTTAATTTAAACTTTAATTTCACACATATTATCTCTGTACACGAAAATCTAACATATGTATAAATAAAGAGTAATATATATAAGAGCTATTTTTTAATTTTTTTTAGAATGAGTCAACGCTTCTCTCTTTCTTCCACCGTAATAGAAAGTTAATAATTGATAAGTCATGAGGTTATTGTGGGTACAGTGGAATTGTGATATGCTTCTTTTCAAAATAATGTATCGTCAGTTGGGATTGATGCAACGAGATTTCTAATTTCATTAAGTTCATTCTTCTTCCCAATTTACCATTTTCATAACCAGTGGCAAA
The DNA here is from genome assembly GCA_021464415.1 of Lonicera japonica. NCBI lineage: Eukaryota > Viridiplantae > Streptophyta > Magnoliopsida > Dipsacales > Caprifoliaceae > Lonicera > Lonicera japonica. The sequence continues at coordinate 101,003,275 of CM038463.1, read as the reverse complement.
GTCAGGAATTGGATTAACGGGGGGCAAAATTTGGTCTAAATTCAATTATTTGCCGATCGAATTTTAGCTACACCGTTAACATTTTAAATGTCGTCAAAATTCAAATCAAATGCCCATCCAATTCATAAAGTCTGCTTTTCTTTTCGAGAGGGAGAGAGATGCGAAAGTACTTACGATCATAATTATCAAAAGCTAAAGGCACATTGAGGCGCCAAGATCCTTGGAGTCTAAGTGCAAGGCGTAAGGCGCATACGTGCACATTTCAGAAGCGAGACACACCGGATACAAAAACATGAAATATATAATTCTAATAATAATTTACACCACATACTTTAATATCAAATCATCTAAAGCAAAAAAAAAATCGCCAAATTAAGATAAAAAAAAATTAAAAAAATCATCATGGATTTATATAGACAATACTATCTAAATAACACAATATTATGTTATTATAAATAGTAATTTTACAAAATTAAAGTATTAACTCAAAATATTATTTTAAATAACTATATATATATATATTTATTATTTATAATAAGATAATACTTTTTATAATAAAAGCTCACAATAAAATAAAACAATACTAATAGACAAGACACTATAAAATACAAAATAATTAACATTGTAAATATTTTATGTGACTAAGGGCATATGAGTCCTTTTACTAAAAAAACCTAAATGATATCTTCATCTTACTTCCGCTCTTTCTTCTTTCTTTCTCAACGCCTGGCCGCCATCCTCCTCTTGTGTTCCATCTTCTTCCTCACTTGCTCCCACTTTTTCTTCATCTTTCTCAACCTCTCTCCCTCCTCTTCCGATCCATCTTCTTCTCACATTCCTCCTCCTCAAGTTCCTATTTTTTTTTCTTCAAAAAATACCCCATATCTAATTAAAAAAACTCAAAACCAACAGGGGGCACCGGCCCCCCTGCCCCTTAACAGCTTCGCCCCTGTTCATAACAACTTTTAGTAAAATTAGTTCATTGGCATGGTACGGCTAGATCAATGTTTACAAGTTAAACTATAAAAAAGGATTCTCTTATCTTAGTTAAAAGAATGAATGCCTATTTAAATGGATAGATAGACGATTTTAAAAAAAATAATAATTTGTAGAGATAATTTATATAGTGAGTTGATCACGTCCACCAAATTTTATAAAAAATCTCAACTTAGAAGTGAGTGGCATTGAAAAATTGATATATATATGCGTATTTTCAACCGTTAAAATTTGTGATGATCATCTCGATCACAGACTTTGAAGTTGATTTTTTAACGAAATTTGGTAGAGATGATCTATTCATAATATAGACCATCTCTACAATATTCCAAAAAACAATTATCAATTTACGTACCCCTCTAAATGAAAATCCCTTCTTTTTTCTAAAGTGAGGGGATCTCTCTTTATAGCATCTCTCTTACATTTACTATTTATTCTTTGCTAAATAGTGATGTCTTTGAACATCAGGGGTACATTTAGCAAAGTTGGCAAGAGAGTTGGGTAAATCATTCACTCCACCTCGGTTTGAGTTTTGGGAACTCCAATTTTCTCTCTCTTGCTCCCAAGATCAAACACTGAATGTATCCGTCCATCACTAATATCAAAAACAAATAAAAAGTAACGATGTCTTTGTTTGGCGGCCATTAGTTAACTAAAAACCATAGCCTTGTTAATTACCAATATTAGGTGTTTTATTTAATCAAATACAACGTACAATTCTGCTTCTTCTTTGACCTTTTTTCTTTGCGTGGCTTGACAAATGTTTTTGCAATAAGCGGGATTTGACCTTGAGAAATTTCAGTCGAATTCATCGTTGATTCTAGTGTTGTGATTACTAGACCACACTTGATGGTTATGTTTCTACTAATTAGTTACTAATTTAAATGAGTGTTCAAACTAGTTTTCAAGGGTGCTTTTACTAGCACTCCTATAATAGTAACTATTTTAATAATTTATTTGTATGACATTACTGTAGATATACATCGTGACGCTTTGATTTGCCTATTTTCAAAATCCTTTCCTTTTATGTACCTTGCGTTGGGAATGAATAAGTTTTGTAATTTCATGCAATCAATTCCCTTCTACATTCATCCTTCTATACCAATAACAAGATTTTTGTATAAATTAATACATTTGTAATTTATCTTCAAATTATTTGAGTGGTTGCTTGAATTCTTGTTTTGAAATTGTGTTAATGCATCCACAATAGTTACTTAATTACGCGCGTGATAGTTTAGGCTCGTAGCCTTTTAGTATGGTGATAGTATAGTGTTCGCTAGTCTGAAGGATTGGGAGGGAAATGGTGGAGGGTTCGAAACCCATCGTTACAATTCAAAAAATATTTATGTGATAGTGTTGTGTTGTGCATTTTTCTATATGAACTATGCATTGATAGTATACGTACAAGCAAATTCCTATTTTAATTTCTTCATTTACCGTATTTTTTTTACTAGTATAAATAATCCTACTATGCTAAATCAAAAATCCATTATTGACTTGCACACATGTTAATTATACAGTAGTTTCAAAGTAATAAACATTAAAATAAATTTAACTAGCTATCATGCCGATATCTAAATGATTATATCTATAAAAAATTAAGCTTAACTTCAAAAGTTGGAATGATGTAAAAAAGAGTGGTGTTTCTAACTTTTATGCCCTTTTCAGCTGCATGAAGCTTCTTTACTTTGTAACCCTAGACAGGAGTTTCTTGTCTATTTATAAGGACAGGTTTAGGTAATTAGGTCCCATGCTTTTTTAATATTTTGATTAATTCAAGCTATCCGGGCTCTTAAGTAATTCATTATTAACTCATATGCATGACACATGTTGGAGATATAATATTGCATCACAAACATATACGTTGATTAATTGGACTATCGAAAGTAAAATTTATCCAAATTAAGTATTTTATATTGCTGACTAATGCACATGCAAATAACACATCAACTAAGTCAAATTACTTTCCAACTTCGTGCCTCCGAAGAATTATAGTTGTAGAGTATATCCAATTTTAATTTCAACAAACCCTTCTTATCTCTCTTTATGTAAAATGGCGATAATAAATGAGATCAATTCATTCTGACACGAATGAATCATTTGTCCAACTTTTTCTCTCTAACTTTTGCTAAATATAGTCTGCTTTCTTTCTCTGCCTTTCATTTGCCAATAAAATGTTCAGCGTTTTTTTGTAAGAAAGCAAGCTCAGTGTGTATTTTCAAGGCCTATTTAACTAAGAGGGGCTTCCAGCGTAGAATTTCACCACTTGAAACTTGAAATTAATTCAAATCCTAGCAGCTCCCTCTCTCTCCAGCTCTCTCTTTCTTCTGCACCAAAAGAACAAAAAAAAATGGCTGCTAAAGTTGCAATAGTTTCAGTAGTACTCTTTCTCGCAGTTTCATGTGTAAGTTGCAAAAATACCCAACATCAAGAGTTCACTCGGTGCATGTCATTGGTCCGCAGACATCTATATAGTCCAGCCTCACCTCAGTATTCCTCCATTTTCTTTTCTTCCCAGCAAAACAGGAGGTGGATAAATTCCACCAATTCTAAACCCGCTTTTATTTTCGCCCCCAAGCAAGAAGCGGAAATCCAAACTGCTGTTCTTTGCAGCAAAACCCATGGCCTCCAAATCAGGGTCAAGAGCGGTGGGCACGACTATGAAGGCCTCTCATTCTTAGCCCAAGTCCCTTACATCATTATTGCTCTCGACCACTTTCGGTCCGTGGCAGTTGATATCAATGAGGAAACCGCGTGGGTCCAGACTGGTGCCACACTGGGGGAGCTTTACTACAGTATTGCTCAGAAGAGCTTAGTGCATGCTTTTCCGGGCGGGACTTGCCCCAGTGTAGGCACCGGTGGGCTAATCAGCGGCGGCGGGTTTGGCATGTTGGCCAGAAAGTATGGCCTCGCCGCTGATAACGTACTGGATGCACGTCTGGTCGACGCAAAAGGGAGAATCCTCGACCGAGACACAATGGGAGAGGATCTTTTCTGGGCGATAAGGGGGGGAGGAGGGGCAAGCTTCGGGGTAATAACAGCCTGGAAGCTCAAGCTTGTGAAAGTTCCTCCAGTTGTGACCGTTTTGAATGTGCAGAAAAGGTTGAACGACAGTGCAACGAGTCTTGTCCTTAAGTGGCAACATGTAGCTCCAGAGCTGCCTCGAGACTTGCTGATGAGGCTGTTTGCCCGATGGGACAAAATTGAACATGGTCATACCACAGTCAAAGTGGCTTTCACAGGCCAGTTTCTTGGGCGGAAGGGGGACCTCGTTCGACTGATGAAGAAGAGGTTCCCTGAGTTGGGGGTGCAACCTATTGACTGCAATGAATTCTCTTGGATCAATGCTACTTTGTCTATTTCTTCAAGAGCAAAAACTATGGAGGATTTGCTCAAACGGATAGACGTATTGAGGACCAATAATAAGGCAAAATCAGATTTTATCAACAAAGCAATGCCCGAGGAGGCACTTCTCGGGGTTTGGAAAAGGCTAATGAAAGAGGATCAACATGATCTGTACATGATCATGGATCCTTTTGGTGGGGTAAACAATGAGATTTCTGAATCCGAAATACCATTCCCCCACCGAAAAGGTACTCTATACAATATCCAGTACTTAATTAATTGGAATGTGAGTAAGGCGGGCGAAACTGACAAGTCCATAAAAAGTATGCGGAAATTGTACAAGTTCATGAAGCCTTTTGTCACCCATTCCCCAAGGGCTGCCTATATCAACTATCGGGATCTGGATATAGGTAAGAACCAGCCCGATGGCAAGGCAACCTACTCCCAAGCCAGGGTGTGGGGAGAGAAGTACTTCAAAGGCAATTTTGCTCGATTGGTCCAAATAAAAATTAAGTATGGTTGATCCGGGAAATTTCTTTCGGAACGAACAAAGCATACCAGTTGTATGATCCCTACATGATTGAATAAAGCTCCTTATTTTCCTCCGATCCGTTACTTTGCTGCTGTTTTGCTTTATCTTCTTCTTCTTCTTTTTTCTCCCTTTTCTGGTAATTAAGTTCATAGCGGATCAGAAATATTCTGTTAAAACTTTTATGCTAAATGTTTTGGATGTTTATATACATTCTCAAAATTTCTTTTGGAACTATAAAATATGTTGGAAAAGTCACGATCTCTGCAAAATCTTACAAAAAACTAAAGCCGCAAAAAGAATAATAATAATGACAAATGACAATGAATTTCCCTTTGTATTTATTCTTAACAAGTAGAGGATTCTGTTTCAGATTTATTTTAATATTACTTTTTGGATACACATGAAATCTAAAAATTCTTTACCAATAAAGGAACAACTTTTTAGAAAACATTAATTAGATGCTTGCTGTTATTGAAAACTATTTCATACAAATTAAAATTGTGTATGATAAAAAAAATAAGGAGACCCCTAAAGCACACCATTTTACTCTTTAATACTATATCGCTTTTTAACACTCCATAAATATAAAATAGTGAATAGCAAACTCCTAAAAAATCAACTCAGATTTATATATAATGATAATATTAAAAAAATACCATCAACTCAGAGAAGTAGAGGTGTACATCGGAACTAATAATCTAACCAAATCAGTTCCGTCCTAAGTCCAACCCCTAAAAAACAACGAAGCGGACATGAATGGAACCAAATTGCGACAAAGCATCAGAAGCGAAAACTTTAAATACATAAATTACGTAAAAAATAAATAAATATAAAAAATCATAATGAGTTACACAAATGGAATAAGTAGTCTACAATTAAACCATCCCTTAGAGAGATTTGAATCTGTCCCAAACAGAATTTGAGCTGCATCACAATCGCACTATTAAATACACTTATTCTCTTGAGTTCTCTGAAGGTACGTATTTTGGCCCTACACTTACTTTTAATAATTTAGTCAATATGTTTTTGTGGATTTAAATACGTTATGTTTTTCATGGTTTGTTGGTTGATAAATGTATAAATTTTGATATTTTTCTTTACATTTTTCCTTAATTTAAATAGCGAAGTAAAAATTGATTAAAAAATAGGTGAAGAACATAAAATGTAGTCAAACCAACTCGAGAATCGATTGGGCTGGATCGGTTTGTTTCTTACTCGTGATCGATTAAGTTCTGTGTCTAGTATGAATAATTTTGGGCGGTTTATCCGAATAAAAAAGAGGGTTGATCCTGGAAATTTCTTTAGAAATGAGCAAATAGGCACTAGCTAGTTGTCCTCGATCCGTACATAATCCGGAATCCACTACACCAGAAATCCGTAACAGGAAGTGCTCAAAACTGTGCCAAAACAAATCTAGAACGGTTCTAACCGTACCCAAAACAGGCATGGTATTTTTTTTGGAACGGCTATTTCCCTTCCCATTCCGTGCTATATTTTGGTCAAACTGTACTCTTTTTTCACCAAAACTGGAACGGTTTTGGAACAGCTCTAAACCGTTCCAGATCCGTTTCTTCTTTTGCCAAACTTCCCAACTTAATTGCGATGTATCATTTTTTTATTTGTCAACGTGTAAACTTCTGTATTTATACACGTGTCATTTTCAATTAAGCCAGTGTCCGTGTTTTATTTTGTCACATATGTGGCACGGTTTGTGGCGGTTCCAAAACTGTGTAACTTCGGAAATGCAAATTTCTTTTTTTTTTTTTGGGTTCTAGCCTCATTTTTTTTGGTTTTTCTCAACGTGTTCCAGCCACTGATTTTTGGCTTTCTTCAATGTATTACAAACCATCAAATCTAAAATAAAATCACACAATCTAGTGCAATCTAACACCATTAAATATATTTCAATAAAAAAGTATAATATAATCCACAAAAACAATCACCAAGCCGTAATTAGTAATAATGCAATACCTAAAATATTGATGTTAATGTAAATACAAGTTAAACTATTATAACATGCATCACCCTTACCAAAAAAAAAAAACTAGAGAATAAAGTTAATGTTTGGCACACATGAATCAATGTTTACAGTAAAACACCGGCAAAGATCGCCATCTATTCGCAAAAACTACTATCATCGAAGTGAATAAAACTACTTTTCAACTTTGTTCTCTGTGCTCTACTCAACGTTATTAGTTGCGAAAACTTTGCCTCCTGCAACAAACAACAATACCTCCCAATTAGTTTTCTCACTACCAATCAACCACCACATTTCTTGCACACTAATGCTTTTTCCAAACATGCATGAGTTAATAAACAGGAAAACATGCACAAGTATATCACCACTTACATGCTCTTATGGAGGTACCTCTAACTTGAAAAATGTGCATTCCAACTTTCCTTCCCTATAATTCTTTTCAATAATGTAAAGAAAAAAGTTGGATCAATTAATGACATATTAAGTGGCATGTTCGACTCGATCATAAACTATGGTGATGGTTCCCCCCACTTATAATAGTATGAGTTTGTTAAATAGTTAGTCCCATATAATTTTTGGTATTTTTAAGAAAATTTTTGTTTCAACTCAATCAACAGTCAATGATCAAACTTATTTTCTATTGTGAGAATTGATACAATTATTACGTTTTAAAATAGAGATCGAATGGGACTTTGAAGTTCACACATCCCAAAAAGAGGAACAGAGGACTGTCAATTTGATATGAAGTGAGTATGTACTTATGACATGTTGAAACATTTAACCAAAAATAATTAGAACACTCAAAATCATAGAATTCTCAATATAATTTTTTTCAAAAACATGCGTATATGCTATAAGTAGAACATATGCATATTAATACACACATGTTGGTGAGATGAAGAACTTACAAATATATAAGTGAGGTGCTTGTTCTCCTCCTCCAGCATTTGACCCTGAAAAATTCATTTACAAACACAAAAGGGATATACGGTACAATGATTATATCCTATATATATATGTGACACATAAACATAAATTTATGTATAACCTATATATATATATATTATATTGATATACGGTACAATGATTATATCTCAAGAGTATATATTATTATTTATTTTTTTATTAACAAAACTTCTTACATCACATATTGGAAAGACCCCATTTGTCAACTTTACAAATACCTTTCAAGTGCCTAGGAATATCTTTCCACTCACCATAAACAATTTTCCTACTCTCTCTACACCCAACGTTAGACAAAAAGTCTACGCCCATATTAATTTCTTTGTAAATATGCACAGGAGAAAAATCCATTTTACTAAGCAACTAAAAAATGCTTCTAATCTCCATCTGAACATCTCAAGATTATATATTATGTAATTCTTATATAATCCTTGAGAGTAATCAAGAGATCCCGTGCCACAAAAGGGAGCAATTGAAAAGTAATTCTAGAATATAACACAAACATATCGACATGTCAAATATTAAAAAAATTAGTATACAAACAAGTCAGCACCTCAAATCTTAAAAAAAAATAGCATACAAAAATGCTAAGGATATATAAGAATTACATTTATTTTGAATTTTTTACGTTTATTTTGCAAAAATAAAATAAAGTTGTTTTGCAATATAATAAAAACAGATGACACTTATTTGAGAGTATCCAAGAAGTGTTGAACACATGTCATAAACAAAATTTATATATTAAATCATGGAGAAGTGAAAATAGGTGTTGGACACGTATCCAACAAGTGTCAATGAAGTGTAAGATTAAATTATTTTACACCCACTTATAACTCTTTGTCATATTTATAATTTATCAATTCCACCATTGGATTAGTTATTTTGATTGTATTTACCAATCACGAAAAGTTTCACATTAATCAGATATTTGTAACCATTTAATCAGTACGCTTAGTTTTATTTAAATTTTATGCAGCTCATAATTTAATATATAATGTGATTATGATGAGGGGTTTTTGCAAGTTTGATTAATTCAATTTTTTACATGCTCTTTGATACATAATAATGATATAATCTAACAAATAGATTGATAAATTTTGAAGTTGAGAACAAATTATTAAGGAGTGTAAAACTTCTTTGTTAAAAATCCCTCATCATAATTCATCAATCCATCCATTATATTATATCATTATTATTATATCAAAGAATCATTTAAAAAATCAAATTAATCGAAAAATCAAATTGTTACATAAATTAATTACTCAAATAGTAAACAAGTTATATATACTGCATCAAATACAAGTTAGTGTGTAAACAAGTTATATTATGCATACATTAGAAAATATACATACAAACATGTCAAGAATAACAAATATTTGTTTATACTGGTTCATTATTGTATTTTATTATGTTACCACCCATGTGACTAGATACGGTTAAAACTGATCAACCTGTTAATTTATAACTTCTTATTTGTTCGTGTCATTTTATGGTGTTGTCTATTGTTTTTCACAAATCTAAATACGATATATATTACTTCAAATTAAGAGCTTCAATTTATTGTATAGGTAAAATTAGACATCTTATTCTTTTCAGGTATGATGAGTGTAACATACGTAACCCATGTGTAAAGTTATACTTGATAATCTTTCATACTTACTAAATATTAATACACTATAGTGTAATATAATAGAGTTTAATTAAGAGTGGCGTTATTTAGACCCATCAAATCTGCCACAAACACCCCTTCTATCGCAAATACCCTTAAAGGTAAATTTTTAATCACTAACGCCCCTTTAAGACTCACCTAATGAGGTGAGTGCAGATGCACATACTCGCCTTACTTGATGAGAGTTTGTATTACTGGAGTATTTTTCAAATAAAACTTATCTAATGAGAGGTGAATGCACTTACATAAAATAAGGAGACTGTGTTGTTAAATACCCACCTAACATTAGGCAATGGAGGGAAGTGTTTGTGAAAAATAAATTGGTGTTAAAATGTGTTTTTAGTTAAATTTTGGATGAATGTTTATGACAAATTTAATGGGTGTAAATAATACCACCCTTAATTAATAGGTTGAGTTTATTGTTGATTGAAAATATGAGTATATTCATGTAGTGCCTTCACGTCCGAGTCTCGTCGGGCTTCTCACCATTCTCGAACTACTGGATTTATCAATCGCTGGTCTAAAAAAATATTTTTATTTTAAAAAAGGCTTAAAAGGTTCCCATGGAACTTTTACTTTATATTTAATTAAATTACAAAATAACAATCAGCACTACCTATTGTTAGTATAAAAGAAATCATCTTATTCTTATTAAAAAAAGAAAAGAAAAAAAGAAGACCATCTAGATCTATCCCATCATTGGTTAAAAAAAAACCATCTGTAACCTGCAATCTCATTTTTAATTTGTACCTATTTTTAAATTAAGAAAAGAATTTTTTTTTCCTAAGACAAAAAAATTAATTTTAAAACAAATTGACAATATACATCACTTGTACAAAACAAATATCATATTTTGAAATATATAAAAAAAAATTGTAGATGCATTTTATAAATTAAAAAAATATAATAATTATTTTTAAGTGCACCCAAGAAAACAAACAGGAAACATAAATTAATAATAATATATTATATTAAGCAAAATGTCTTAGTATAATACTATTTACTAAAAAATAAAAAATTTAAAAAATTGGGAATTTTTTACATCAAATTGGAATGATTCAAACAAAATTGGAAGAGGGATTTTGAAACACTTGCGCGGGATTCTCCAAAAAAATGGGAGGGAGGAGTTGAAAAATATGGTCAACGACCGTGGGAAGGCAAAACAATTAGACACATATCTGCTGGAACCGCTAAAAACCGTTCCAAATTTGGAACGGCTCAGTCCCGGCCACAACCGTGGCTAGATATACTTATATTAGGTACGGCTGAAAACCTTTCCAAATTTACGTGCCAAATAGCGAAATCTGGTGCAGTGAATCCCATGTGAATCAGCAATGACTTGTTCGCAAGGACAAATACTCTAGGGTGACCGATAACCAAATAGCATATATCATGAGGGAAGGTTGAAGAGAAGCCCCATCAGAGAGTGAAATAGAAAAAAAAAATCATGAACTTCCAATTAATTAAGCAATGTGGGGAGCCCGAGGCCGGTCACGTAGTCAGATAATTTGGTAGGTGAATAATACATTGTTAATCTCGCACCAAGTATATATAGTGACTATATTATCGATCGAAAAAAATGAGGAATGACCAATATTAGTTAGCCAAGAAAGGCAAAACCTAATAATAAGTGTAAAGGTATCTTTATCTCTTAAAATGCATTTGGAAAATAATTTTTGGACATTTTAGGAACATTTTTTTAACTGAATAACGAAAAATTTATATTTTGACCCCACTATTAACTAATATTTTTAATATTTGAGTGGTGTCGATTATACACATTAAATATATCTAAAACATACATTATTAATATGCACATTTTGAATATTAAGTGGGGTTGAAAGACCCCACAATCATCAAGCTAGTTATGCCCCTGCCCGAGGCTCCAACCGCGTGCTCTTCCCTTGAATTTTTGTCTACTGTTTGCACATTTTTTTCACAGATTTCAATTGCCAAGCTAAATGTATGCTTGTGGTTAACTGCCAAGGCATTCATTATTTTTGTTAATGTTTTTCTTTTAAATTAAATTTATTCTATGCTAGGTGCGCGCACGTGCATCCCTTTCATGGGGTAATTGTGCGCATGTGATGGGTAATCTAGCTAGCACGTGAAATGGTATCATGATGTGATACTAATTGGTGTTTTGTGCAATCAAGTTGATCGAGGGTGGGAAAACTCCTATTACTTTATTACAATCAATGAATGGTCTACATTTTATGTTTCTTTGTGGTTGCACCTTATAATTCATGTATATTTTTATTTTTGTTTGGGCTTTTGTCTTCAAATGGATTTATTTTTTTCCCTGCTAAGTATACACTCCTGTAAAAAGATGAAATACAAGTATGAGAACTAGAAGATGGAGATTATAATTTTAAAAAAGAAAAAAAATCGCATATATATATACTATACAATTTATAATACACATAGTTAAAGAACTTTAAAACTATTAAAATAAATCGAAATTTTACTAAACAACAAAATTCAATAGCCAGTGCTATTTATGGTGCACAAAAAAACCAAACTTACTCAAAGAGTAACCGAAGAACATTTATTAACATCAAAAGTAAAAACAAAAGCACACACACGTATGTGCTCTATTTGTAGCAAATCTACTCAATTCTACTCAAGCTACATTAATTCTTAGGGTGCGTTTGACAAGTCAGATAAGGAGGTTGGATAGGATTATTCAATCTTATCTGAACCAGATAAAATTATCTCATCTCTTAGGTGGGATTCGCCTCTCTTAATGAGATATATATATATATATATAATAATAAGAGGTCTTTGTAAATAAGTGAATTAATCCGAAACAATCTAACTTGTTAACTTAAAATATAATCCAAATAAAAGAAGGTAATTATAAATTTAGTAAGAATACCACCTTTAAAAATATTCGTGATAGACATGACACTAATTAAATAAATTAGTAGTTTATGGTGCAAATGTAATGAATTGTTTGTAGAAGAATTATAACGATTCACAAAAAATTAAAATGGATATTATTTTAGATGGTAATTTATAGTGATTTTGCTACTCTATCTGGTTTTTGGTTAGGATCTAAAATCGTACTTTAAATATTTTTATTTTTTTTGAGTTAAAATCCTTCTCTATTTGGTCTTTAGGTTATAAATATTTATTCTACTCAAAATCCTACTTTATATTGTCTTTTGGTCTTAAACCAATAGGTCTAAATCAAATAGAGTAGAATTTTAACTAAAAAAAAATAGAGTACGATATGATTTAATTTATTCTTAACAAATTGACAAAAGTGTAAATCCACCCCTTCATTCATACTTTTATAAGTAATACATACAGGGCCGGCCCTGAGTTTTGAGACACCTTAGGCAGAAAAAAAAATGGGGCCCTTATGAATTTTTTTATAGTCGTGTAATATAAGTATAGTAATAAACTTGTAACAAAAAAATACCATGAACCAGATAACTAAAAGATATAGAGAAATTAGATACGTGTAAAATAATACAAAAACTTTGTATGAAACAACCAAAAAAAAGGAATTAACTGATGACCTCGTTAAATAAAGCTAATAAAGATTTTTTTTGAAAATATTAAGTTTGAAAAAGATACGCTTATGCATTTAAAGAAAATAAAGAAATGCTTCAATGTTTGAAAAATTATAAAAAGAGTAATTTAAGTTTCTTAGTCATATATAATTTAGTTAAAATAAAAACTCAAAAATAGAGTTTTATTCAGCCCAAAAAAAAATTAGGTAAAACAAAAACTAAAAGATACAGTTTTATTAAAAAAAAAAACAACAACTAACCTCAAATCAAGTCAATGTGGAAAGAAATCAGAGAAAGTATTGTGCATTGTGAATACGGAAGATTGATAAATGTTTATTCTAATTAGTGGTTGGAAGAATTTAAAACAAATAATTGGTGGTTGGAAGATTGGTATAGGATTAATTAAGCCTCATTTAAGAGACAAAATATAACCATTGTCGGGACTTGAGCTTAAGACCCTCGCCTCAAAAGAGCTTTCAACTAAGAGTCTTTCACTTTAACAAAGACAATACTTCTCCCTTTTATTGAACGTGAAACATTTTAACGTTTTAACGTTAACATTGTGTATATACATATAAAAAAGAGCTAAAAAATATTGGGAGCCCTGGTACGTCGGGGCCCTAGGCGGAGGCCTGTGTTGCTTATGCCCAGGCCGGCCTTAAATACATAATAGATAGATTAAAGATGATATTATTGCCAATGCAATTAGTATACAACTTAAAAAACATACGGTTTAACTTCTCCAAGTAGCCTTATACTTTGACAAAGAAAATATTAATATTTTAACAATATGGTTACTTTATATTAAACGTAACGCATCCTCAAATCAAATACAATCATTGTTCAGTGTCCTTATTTTTCATTCCAACACAAGTTCTACCCACAACGTACGTGTGTCATAAATAAAAAAAAAGGGTAAAACTTCATTAAATGCTTTTGAAAGTGTAAAAACTTTTAAAACTCCGATAGTTATTTTAACTTTGCACTCTACGTCTGGGCAAATACCTGCGTTTGCAACTCATAGTTAATTTTTTTAAATATTTGTACCCTACTGTTTGTCAAATTGGTTAACTTATGTTAAACCATAATTTTCTTCACCAAACTTCTCACCCATGTTTTGCTGCTATGTTTAGTTTGAGCACTCAACATATATGGTTTTTATTAAAAACAAAAATAGAAATCTATGCATAAGATCATAATAGTAAGGCTCTATTTAATAACATGAAAAAGGAAAATAAAAAACTTGATTTAATCAGTAAGAAGTTGGAAAATAAGTTGAGGCATATGATAAGGTGTTATCTATTTCATACTCATTTTATAAGTAGATGTTCCCCATCTTTCATAATTTTTTGTGGAAAATTATTCTTCCTCAACCACCAAAGAAAAATTCTCCATGAAAAAGCCACAAAGTAAGAACATCTCATCACATGTCTCAACTTTTTTTTTTTTAAAATGGAGGAAACTATCATTAAATAATATCAGCGTACAGAGCATCGAAAATAAACGAAGGCGGGGATAAATCCCACATCTCCTGACCAGACTTAGAAAGCGCAGCTCGAGCTAACTCATGTGCCACCGCATTCGCTGATCTACGAACAAAGAAAATACAACTAAGATGGATATCCTTTAATAAGGATTTACAATCTTGAATTAACAAACCAAGCAAGGAAACCTCGTCTTTCTCATTCTTCATAGCTGCTGTAACCACTTGAGAGTCGACTTCAACAATTACTTTTTCCAGCTCCTGATCTTTGACCCAGCTCAGAGCTTCTCTAACCCCAATGGCCTCCGCGATGACGGGAGAGTAAACCCCAATGAAAGAGCCGCTAATTGCACCAACAAAACTCCCTTCGCTATTTCTAATCACCGCACCATAACTAATTTTTCCAGTTGCCATATCCACACCAGCATCCGAATTACACTTAAAGAAACCTGTTGGTGGCTTACTCCATTTGTTTGTTTCAGTGGCAGGTTGTTTTTGAGGTTCCATAGTCGTTAACCTTGAGCTTTTCCAATCTTGAACCATATTCAAAGCATTTCGAATAATCTGCTGCGCAGGTGTTGCTTTACCGCTCCAAACCATGGCATTTCGGTTCTGCCATAGACCCCAAATGATGCTTGCAACTTCCCCCATTGTTGCTGCTTTGAATCGCTGAAACATTTGGTTCCACCAATTGATAAAACTAACACAGGCACCTGCATTATCTCCAAACTGTGATCTAGCCCAAACAGATTTTGCAAAAATGCAAGAAACCAAGGCATGCAAAGTGTCCTCCCCTGATTGATTACAAACCGAACATACATTATCAACTTGTATATTTTTTAATTTCAGAGCATGGAGAGTTGGAAGACAATTGGACAGCGACCTCCAGATTAAATTTCGAACTTTCGGGTGGATGTTGAGTTTTCACACACTTGACCAGTCAGTTACAATAGGCAAGGACTGGTTATGAATACCTTCGGAGAGTAGATTGTAGCTGCTTTTAATTGAAAACGACCCATTGGCAATGAAGGCCCATCTCCATCGATCTGCAATACCCGTACGGGACAGTGGTGTACTTAGAAGTTTAACGCAATCTTCAACCGTGAACAAATGGTGTAAAATATCTATATCCCATTGCTGTGTAGATGGGTCAATCAGTGAGCTAACTAACAGATTCTCATAACCGGCCGGAGGGGGAGACGGAATGTATGGATTTTTTGGATCAGCTAGCCATGGTACCGACCAAACCCGAGTCTGCAAAACCCGTTCCAACTAACCTTCGAATGCCTGATTTAATTAAGTGTTGGGTAGCAACCAAGCTCCTCCAGGTATAACTGGGATTATATCCAATTCCTGCATTTAAGAAATCCACATTAGGGAAATATCGAGCTTTTAAAGTACGCGCCATAAGAGTGTCGAAGTGAATGATTAATCGCCAACTTTGTTTTGCCAACATAGCAATATTAAAATTCAACATGTTGCGAAAACCAACACCTCCATTCTTCTTTGGAATACACATCTTCTCCCACTTTTTCTAATTTATCCCGCTCGATTTACCATCTTTTTTGCCCTACCAAAAGGAGTTCATCATCTTCTCAAGGTCATCACACAACGACTTCGATAATAGAAAAATACCCATTATGTAGCTAGGTACTGCTTGACAAACTGATTTAATGAGGACTTCCTTTCCTGACCTAGAGAGCATCTTGTTGTTCCACCCTTGAATCCGTTTCCACGCTTTCTCTTTTACATAAGAAAAAACTTCTTATTTGTTGCGACCCACTAGATAAGGAGCACTGAGGTATTTACCATGATTTAAGCAAGCTTCTACACCCAACAATTGGCAAATATTGTCTCTTACTTGGCCATCAACATTCGTACTAAAAGATATAGAGGATTTTTTTAGGTTAATTTTCTGCCCCGAGGCCGCTTCATATAAGTTCAAGCATTCTTTAATTCTTCCACTTTCCATCAAATTAGCTCTAAAGAATAGGAAACTGTCATCAGCAAAAAACAAATGAGAAACCATCGGAGCCTCTTTAGCAACTCTACACCCATGAATCAATCATCTCCTCTCGTACTCATAAAGAATAGATGAAAGTCCCTCCGCACATATCAGAAACAGGTACGGTGACAGTGGGTCCCTTTGCCTAAGACCGCATGACGGAATAATAGGTCCTACGTTCCCATGTGCACTAGTCACTGTATACCAAATCGTTGAAACAAAGAGCATAACAAGCTTGACCCACCGTGAATTAAACCCCATCTTGAGTATCATACGTTCCAAGAAGTTCCACTCCACCCGATCATAGGCTTTAGACATATCAATTTTCAAAGAAGCAAAGCCCACTTTCCTTTTAGATTTGCGTCTTAAATAGTGTCCTAATTCAAAAGCGACTAACACGTTATCAGTGATGAGTCTTCCGGAATAAAAGCACTCTGTGATTCTGAAATAATGTCATTAAGGATGAATTTTAATCTGTTAGCTATCATTTTTGTCATCACCTTCACTATAACATTGTATAACGATATAGGTCTTAAATCAGTAATCTTCTTCGGCTGTTTAATTTTAGGAATTAACACGATTGAGGTATCATTGATCCCCAATGGTAACTCACAACTGTTCAGACATTTTAAACATGCCTCTGTAACACGTGGACCTACTTCACCCCAAAATTGCTTATAAAAACACGAATTTAGTCCGTCCGGGCTCGGACTTTTATCTAGATGCATTCCTTTAATGGCCAACTCTACCTCTTTAGACGAAAAAGGCTGGTTCAGTTTTTGGTTTATCGCATATGAAATTCTTGGCTTGATAGTGTCCAGTACTGCAGCGTCATGGTAGCCATTGGACTTGAAAATATTCGAGAAGTAATTAACGACAAGAGACGGAATACCATCTTCCCAAGTGCATAGCCGGCCTGAATTGTCTGTTAATTGGGAGATATTATTTCTTCTCTGACGAATGGTAGCGTAGGCATGGAATGCCCTAGAGTTCGAGTCTCCCAAACGTAACCAGAAGATTTTTGCCCTTTGCTTCCAATAATCATCACGCTGCTTTAACAGCCGGCTTAAGTTTTTGCGCTCTTCAATTGTAACTTGTTGAGCTTGGGGATCTCTGTCCTTTTGGAATTGCCGAATACGAGCTCTAGTAATATTTATCTCTTTACCGAACCGCTTGCGAACTGAACTACCCAATCGCCGAAGTTCTTGACCATGCCCATCTATCCGCTGTACTATTCCCATATCTACAACCGAATTCCAGATCCTACTAACAATGGTCGAACATTCAGACTCCTCACACCAGGAGTTTTCAAAACGAAAGGGTCTCTGCTTTATGTAAGAATCGACAGACAAGGAAATGAGTAAAATAGAATGATCAGATTCATTTGTTAGGATATTTGTTAAAATAGCATTCTGAAAAATAGTTCGCCAAGAATTATTCGCTAAAACTCGATTCAATCTTTCTTCTGTAAAATTATTAGAGCCTCGGCCTCTCTCCCATGTAAATTTATACCCCGACATGCCAATATCTTCCAATCCACAATCCGTTACCGCCGCCCTGAAACCATTTATTAAATTTAGAGGATGGGGAAGCAGCCCTCGTTTTTCTGACTGCGCCAACATGTCATTGAAGTCACCTATACAACACCACGGTAAAGTCAATTTTTGTTCTAAGGACCGTAAAAAATCCCAAGACTTCTGACGACAAGCCCGTTCCAGAAAGCCATAGTACCCTGTGAGACGCCATGGGGGAGCCCCATTAATGTTTATAATGCCATCTATATTATTTTTACTATAACCAATCAGCCGAGTCATTGAGCGATTTTTCCAAAGTAGCGCTATGCCTCGCCCATTATTAATCCATGGTTCAAAACATAAACCCGCAAACCGAAGCTTCTCTTGCACCCTCTGAACTTTCACTCGATCCACTTTAACTTCCATTAAAAAAATTAAAGTAGGCTTCTCCTTTGACACGACGTCAAGGAGATCACGAACCGTTTTGGGGTTGCCCAATCCCCGACAGTTCCAGCTTAAGGTATTCATAATGATCGGTGGGCCTGAATTACAGGCTCCGCCTCGACCAAGTTTTTTGTCCCGGCCAAATTTGTAGGTTCTTCGATATCCATTGTTTCATTCTACTGGGCTAATTTGTCACCTTCCTCCTCCCTTCTTCATCTTTTAGGATCAATAATAACCAAGGTGTCCAGCCCTTCTGATTGTTTGGGTCCATGAATAGTTACCGGCCCAATACTTTTCTCTAGTCCAGGTAAAGTGCCCGAACCATTTAAAGTGGTTGTTTCGTTGGTACTTGACAACTTAGATGGCTCCCCACCTTCGACTCCTCCAGTTGGCACATTAGTGTTAGTCAAATATGATTTGTTTCTCTCACCAATCAAATTTGAATTGTTTCCATGATAAACATTGCCATGCTCAGTAAATTGATCCTGATTTTTTGTGGTTGAGCTGGAGACAAATGCCGTAATGTTCTTGTTTTCCCTGTTCATATGCATGTTGTTTCCGTGATTAACTTCGGCTATAGGACTCGTCATCGGCGGCCTCGGAAGTAGTCATTTATTTCCGGTTCCCACTTGTGACCTTCTCGCCGGAGCCCGTAGCCACACCCCGAACGCTTTTTGGACATTTTTATCAGGAAAATCTAAGAAAAGTTCACACAAACGGTCTGAATTGGCCTATCACGCCACAGAAAAAGCAAAAGCTAGGAAGGCGTTCATACTTGAAAGTGGCCCACGTACTAGCTTCGCCCTCCTTTTGAATCTTCATTCTCTGTTTCAGGGACTTTCGGATGTCGATGGACACTCTAACGCGCATGAACTCTCTCCCTCCTCCATTGAAATTATTCTGGTTTGCTTCGACAAACGAGCCCAAGAAATTGCCAATGTGTTCCACAACTTTTGCAGACATGAAACCCACTGACAAGCCAAAGACTTGTATCCAAAAATCCACATGAAATAAAGGAATTTGATGGTACGGTATGCCTTGCTCCATACGCTTTAACACCAGCAGATTTTGATCAAAAGTCCACGGGCCACCAAAGAGAACTCTCTCCATGTCCATTTCGTGACCAAAGATACATGAATAGATTCGATCCCAAATCTTTAATCCACACGCCTTTAACCGGCCTCCACAGTTTTGATAGAGTGTCTTGAATGGCATTAAGATTTATCGGGCGATCCGTAACAAAATATCTAATTAAACTTAGCTGTGTACCATGTTCATTAGTTGCCGCTAGCGAGTTCGTGAGTTTGAAAGGGCTCTCATCATCAGCATCCAACTGCATGCATGCATATAGATCTCGAATTTCATCGGTCATGATGGTGTAAAGGTACAAGGACAAAGAAACAAGGTAGAGATAAGATGGATAGAAGAGAGTGGGAAGGAGAAAGAAATAAAAGATATAATTAGAATATTGGTGAGAAAAGAAACACTTAGAATTAACAATAAGCTCTAATCCTTTAATTTCCCGCCTGCAAAGCTACAGGAACTCTTCCAAAACCCTACACCTATAGGGACATCGCCATGAGAGAGAGAGAGAGAGAATCGGGAGAGTTAAAAGCACATGTCTTAACTTATTTTCTAACTTATCACAAAAATCAATTTCTTTTATTTTTCTTTTCCAAATTGTTATCAAACGGATTCTAAATGTATTAATCATTTGCACTCAAAGGTTTCATGCAAAGTAAAATGTGCAATAAAAATACATAAATATATTATGAAAAACATAATAATATGATATGATCTGGTGTTGTAAAACTAGTTTTGAAACATAATTATGTCGTTTATCTAAATAAATGGGTTTATGAGGAGACAAAATGTTAGATTTCTTATTGCATGTTCTTCCGTCGCCAATGACCCAAATTAGTACTTTAGATTGTCATAGTAGTATAGTTTCTAGAATACATAAATTCAATAGTAATTAACAAAATTTTAGAAAAGAAAATTAAGCAAATTTATGAATGAAAATCACCTAAATAAAAAACAACTGAACTAAATGACGTGGCCGAAATACTTCCGTGCTTAGGAATCCAAATGTAGGTTGTCAAGTTATAATGCTTGGTAAGTCCAAGTGTTGAACCACAAGGATAGTCAGAAAGACGATGAAGCGATTAAGAGTCCAAGGCTTTGTTTAAAGAAGTGGATTGGTTGATTTTAATTGTTGATTTTAAAGTTATGCGATAAAAATTAAAGTGATGTATCAACTGATGAGAAAAGGCTAATGCATTATAGAATTCATTTGTTTTGCAACATTATGTAAAATCAATCTCATTCAAAGTTTCCAATGCAATTCGTAAGTGTTAAGTATCTTACACTTTTCTAAGCAAAAGGGTGTGAAGTAAAAGCAACACATTCCCATATAAATGACATATAAAGAAAGGGTGTAAGTAAAACTTAACACAAGTGTATCTCTCCTTTGTATCTTATAATCAAAGGGTGTGAAGCAAGTGCAACCTATTCCCATATAATGCTTAACCAAGATACAAATTTAAGATACATCAAAAGAAAATGTATAAATTTAAACTAGGCATTTGAGAACTCATTATTAGTTTCTCCTAGGCAATTGACTTGATTATGAAATTGGACACTTAAAGAGTTAAGCACAATAAATCATAACATTTTCTTTGCTTAAGATTGGGAGGTCTAGGTGGTGAATAAACCGCCCGGTATAAACATATTTGATAAATACAAATTGAATCCTTAGGGTGATTAGTGGAGTTATTTATGACATAAACTTAAGAGATCTTCTTTGGCAACACCTTAATTAAGAAAATATTGAGTCTCAAAATCACATAAAGTGTAGAAAGCACTTAACATATTATTAAAGCATTCAAGGATTGGAATCTCAAATTTTTGCTGTTTCCATGAATATCAAAGACTAGTCATGCTTGGCAATGAAAAGTATCTCATTCATAGAAGGAATGGACATAGGATAGCAAGAAATACAGAAGTGTATCATCTCTTCATTAATGCTTGAGAACTAGGTATACAAGGCATACAAAGTCAAATCATCTTATGAAGATTATCTTATTAGCTTATGGATTGTTGATTAAATAGAGAAGATAAAGGATTCAACAAGTATTTAACAATACTAACAATGTAATGAGAAATGAACTTACATAATTAATGCATTGCAAACTTCATCTTTTAGCCTTAGCAAAGAAATTTACTTCATAATAAATATAGAGACAATAATTATAGAAGTGTATTCCATTTCTCTTCAATGAAAATAATAAATTATAAATTCTAGAGAGAGTGTGATATTCAAGACAAGTAAATAAAACTATTAATAATCCAAGAGTCTAAGAATTTTTCAATACAACAATGGGGACTATATATATATAGATGAGTGTGTTGTTTCCTTCTCCTCTCTCTACTAAAGATTCAAGAGAAACTATCCCCTTTGTCCATTGAAAAATAGTCACTTTTGTATAAAATACAATATTCTAAGAGATAGTGATTTGCACCACTTTTTAGTCTCCAAGCTAGCTATGAGATAGATGAGCAAAATAGGGGAGGTGACATAAAAGACAAAGCAAGCCATTTAGATTAATTTTGGCTTGAGCTAGATAGATACAAGTGATGGGAAAAATTCCTTGATTGATCTAGCAAAAAGCTAGATAAATCCAACTCTTGTTGTCAACCCTTGATAGATCAAGGAATGAGCTTGATTGATCCAACTATTTGACTTTTCCTTGACTTTTTGATTTAAAGGCCAAAAATTGCTCGGTTGATCATTATTCTTTTACTCAATAAATTCCTCAAGATCTAAAAGCAACAAAATAAAAGCAAAAATGCCTTTCCAAGCAATGTTAAATACAAAATATGCTACGAGGCTAATCGCGAGATAAATTAGCAAATCAAATGGTTTTAAAGAGTTAAACGCGTCAAACGACTCCAAAAAATAGCATATTAATGATAATATTATGCGTTTATCAGTAAAGCTTATTACGATGTGGTCTAGCTGATGCAGTCGCGAACATCATAATTACAAGACTAAGGAAAACCTTCAAAAATTTGAGAAAATCCATGATTCTGAGAAAAATAAGTACTCAGTGTAAGACTGATCGAGATGAAAGAGATATAATTAATTTTAAGAACTAATTGAGTATGATAAAAGATTTTGTACCTAACTCATCTAATACGTAAAGGGAAGATACGGTTTGACAGCATTTTACGAATTTATTATGCTTGATTAATGTTAAGAAGAAAACACACATTCTTAAATAACAAAATTCATTAATGTGTTAGTACCAAATTATTATAACGGTCATTCGTTATACAGCACAATTAATTAAGTATTAATATCTCTGTTGTACGTATTATGAAACTAAATTTTATTTAATTCTAGTAGTGCTTAATTTATGTTTTTTCCATGAAGAAGTCATTGGTTTTGGTCATGAAGCGATTACTTTAACTTTCAAGTACAAATTTTCTAGAAAAGAAAAAGGAATGAGTTGTGTCGATGCAAAATCAAATGAGTTAATTATGTTTTATGGGATATTGTATATACAAGAGATTAAACCCATTCCGTCACTCTTAATATATTTTTTGGGTAATTAGCAAAAATGACTTCTAAAATTTAACACAATTCTCTCGCTCGTGGTAAGCTACTATTGTGGCAAGCTAAATGATATTCACGGTTTTTTTTTTGTTACTTCTTTCGTGTCAAATTAATAGTTTTACTTTGACTTTCTCGTACATTATTTTTTATTATGAGATTTAGTGTATTGATTATATCCTAAAAATAATATATAATTTTAATTAATACATCCCAAAAAAGTACTTTAAAATTTTAATTTGATGAAGAACAATATATATATAATATATATATTTGGCAATGCCCAACTTGCCCCCTTCTCACATAAAATTCTAACTCCGTCTCTGATTAGACCATGCATGGAGAAAAAGTACTGTGGCTACCGTCCCATTTCTGTCAGTTTAATACCCTACACAATTTACTCCCCTTTTCTAATAACAGCAGCTTGAAATTTCTTTATCCAAATATTGATGACTTCCAAGAAAACTTTTTCTATATTAATCAATGTGAATTCCGAAATAATTGATGTATATATGCATGCATCGTCCTTTACACGTTTTTTTTTTTTTTGTATCTCAAACATTTGAAGGGGAAGATCTCATTTGAAAGGATATAATTTTCTTATGTAAACTAAAAAATAAAAAATGGAAAAAAGGCAGCTGAAAATATTCGACTAATTTTGTTTTTCTCTCCCACTTGAAGTTTATTTCTCACCCGCCACAGAAATCTACTCTAAATTTCTAAGATCTTCTCTGGATAGATATTACAAATAAAACATATATGAAACCACTAAAAAATCCTACTAAATTAAGATCCATGCAAGTGAAGACCCAAAGTAGCGAGAGTCACTTTTCTCTTTTCTTCTACAAAAATAGTAATTAAGTTAATAATTCTCTCAGGAATTCATTAATTATATGTAGGTATACATCACAGTCTAAGGAATTATGATTGATTTATTTCAATATTGTTATGTATAAATAATTTTTAAAAGCTACTCGTATGACCAAATGTATTCTATTTTGGTTCTGTAGCAATTGAAAATGAAGATTGATTATGAGCCAAATTCGAAATCAGAAAATTTTGAAGCAGGACATGCAAATGGGAAAATAAAATATCTCTTTTGTCCTTTTTCAGTTGCATGTACAAAATTAGAAAGGAAAAAAAATGGGTGAAACTATTTACAACCTCCATTTCTCTAATTAACACCCCTCATCTCACAAACACCCCCTAAATCTAATTTTTTGATCACTAACACCCCCCTATTTATCTCTCCTATTTACTTGAAGTAATTTATATAAAGTATGTAATTAAAAATATAATTAACCTTAACTAAAATTAATTACACACTTTAAAAATATAATTAACCTTAACTAAAAAAATTAATCTATCAATTTATCCATGGGTAATAAATTAATCTTAAACTCTCTTGATGTGGGGAGAACATATGATATTTACTCTCTTAATGTGGGAAGAGTAAATGGAATAAATTCGGCTAAAGTGGGGAGACTGGCTTTTAAATCCACTTAAAAATTTTAAAGTTAAACTCTCCTCATGTGGGGAGAACATATGCTATTTACTCTCCTGATGTGGGGAGAGTAAATGGAATAAATTCGGCCAAAGTGGGGAGATAGTGAGATATAAGGGGGTGTTTTAAAGTGTGTGATTAATTTATTACTCATAGAGAAATTGATAGATTAATTTTTTTACCTTAAAGTAAATATGTTAATTAAGGGGAGTGTTTATGAGATATAAGAAGAGTATTTAAAAATAAATTTATTCAAAATTAAATGAAAAATGTTCATAAAATAAATGAAAGTTATAAATAGTCCCACTCAAAAAAATATTAATAGCCATTACTTCTTGCCTTCTAGGTAACAAACATATTGCATGATGTAATGCTCTTCATTGAATTCGATGCATTAATTGATTGAAGCATATCATGATTCAACTTTTAGAGCTTGATGATATGACTTTTTTTTAATTTTCTTTTCGGGTTCTTGGGCCAAATTTTCCTCTACTTTCACTAATTTCCGCTTATGAAATAATGTGAGGAGCTACTTGTTATTAAAATATTTAACTGTCGAGACTTGATCAGAGAAATTCTTAACGTGACACAATTTTTAAGTTATTTTTAACAAACCAATTAGATACTAATTAATGTCTGTGATATCCTTGGCCCTTGTTTTCTCTTGAACTTTTGACAGGTGCCTTCTAGCACGCAATTATTACCTATCAGAGGCAATATCTGGGGTTAGTTTGGAACCGGTCCCTGTAAAAAAAAAAAATAAAAAAATAAAAAAAAAAATTCAGAGATGTGGTATATGTAAAAAAAATAAAAATTGGGATGTGTTCCATTTTTATTTTTTTTTAAAATATGGGGTCTCTGGTTTTTAATTAATATACACTTCTAGCAAGAACTCATACACACAAATAATATAATTAAGTATATGTGATATCATAACTGAGAGTATGTATAATTTCTTGATAAAGACAGATACTAAAAATTAGAGATCGCAAACTAAAAAAAAATATAACACTAATCGCATGCTAAAGCTATTCAAGAACAAGGGCCGGCCCTAATTTTTTTTCTAAAATATGTCACATTGGTCCAAGTTAATTAGTTTTATTTTTTTTTTGTAATCAATTGTTAAATCAAAATTGGTGCTTTGATATTTTTTTTCTGGGACACAAATAACATAAGTACCACAACTTACAAAACAAAATTTAATTAATTATATTTTCTATCATTAATTTAATTAAATTTTTTTAAAAATTATTAAAACTAAAGTCAAGATTCTTAATTTCAGACAGAAAAAATATGTTCCCTTAAATTCTCTGTCATGCCAAAAATTACTCCATGTTATGAACACAAAGATACTAAAACAAGAGAATTTTACTTTCCAATTTGTTCTTCAAAAATAGTACTTTCCAATTTTACTATCAATATACCCCTTTCTCTGGCCTTTCTCTCCGCCCCTGTTGACCAGTACCGCTCTTTGAAAAAAAGGGCTAGTTGTGATAGCGTACAAAAAGTACAATCGCTCACAAATATTTATTATAATAAATTAAAGTTTTTTTTTTAACTTATATAAAAGCCCAAATAAATAGTGTATAAGAAAGATGATCCAAAAGGTACATACGGGCAAAAGACATCTTTTTAAAATTGATTAATGTTACATGTATTAATTTAAATAAATAAATCAATAACCCAAATGATGAGAGACGGTATTGGTCAATGTGTAAGGATTATTTAAACTAGCAACCAATGAAATTTCTCACACAACAAATAACTATTATTTAATAATTTAAGTTATTACATATGGCTCTGAAAAAAATTACTACATATATAAGTACTCTTTTAAATTTTGTACCTGTCCTTGAACGCCGGGGCCCTGTCTATAAATTCTGAGTTCCCCTTCTTTATTTGACACCAAACAAATTCCAAAAAGTCTCTCTCTCTCTCTCTCTCTCTCTCTCTCTCTCTCTCTCTCTCTCTCTCTCATGTGAGTCTAAGGTTGTATTACCTTCACAAACTTTGTTGTTCATTTGATATGCCCAAATTTTCTGTGTAAAGTCCGCCTTCAACACCATCACTCCAACACGATATGCATGGAGGGTTTGCTTAATAGAGTCGACAAGTAGGGGATCATTCATTGTAACCAATAAGGTAAGTTCAGATTTTGTCAGCCGATTTACTGATATATTCCATAGGGGCAATGAAAGGTGTGTAATTATCTCTACTTCTATAATAATCACCCATTTGTTAATTGGGAGGTATTAACAATGAGATTTTGAAAACTAGCCTCTTATTTTTCTCCGCCGAAAGGGTCGGGGGACTGGACGAAGTTTAGCTTAAGGAAAATTTTTGAAAACTATGTAGTGGTCGGGGGACTGCACATGCTGCTCAATGGATTAGGCCGTGTCAGTGAAAACTAAACAAGCTGAATTTTCCATTGTCCCCACCACTATATATTTATACTTTCGATTTCTTTTTTCTTTTCTTTATGATTTTTTTTATCTGTTACTTTTAGCCACCTTTCGGAAAATTCCAAGATCTGCCTCTAGAAAGGGTACATTGTATAATATACAATACCTTTTCAATGGAAAGATGAATTACGCTACAAAAAGCCGCAAATGCATGGAAAGCATGCAACATATGTGCAAATAATACGTGAAGCCTTTCCTGACTCATTCCCCTAGAACGGCCTACTAGGATTCAGATCTATGGATGTACCGACAGGATGGTAAAGCCCCCTAGATTCAAGTAAGAAAATGGAGCATAAAATATTTTAAAAGGAAACTTCGATAGACTTGTTCTAGCAAAGAGCCACGTCATGTCGTCATCCACTAATTTTTTTTTCAAAAATGATGAATAAAATATAACTTTGTGCCGCGCCGTTATAGCATTTCATTTCTAAAAATATTGTATGGATTGATGTAAACTCTTCACTCAAATGAGTCTACCAAAGATTCCCTTTAAATATTTTCTGCCCCATTTTCTTGCTTGAGAACAGGTGCCGCCCCCCCCCCCCCCCCCCCCCCCCCCCCGTCCTCACCGGTTCCTCCCTAAATCCATAGCCCTGTAATTATATATGGTAGGCCGCTCTTGGAGAGTGGGTTACGAACGCTTCACAAAATTTGTACTACTTTCACATCCTTTCATGTATTTGCGGGCTTATGTAGCATTATTCTCCTTCAAACTGATAAGGTAATGTATATTGTATATTGTATAGTGTACCTTTTTTGTGGGGAAGGGGAGCTCGGATTCCAAGATCTCATTCAATTCTTCCTCTCCTGGGACCAGTATCAAGTTGAAATCAATAAAATTGTTTGAAATTTTTCCTTTCTTTTTTCTAATAAAAAGCTCGCTAGGAATTTTAGTCTCGAGACTTTTTTTTAGGGGGTTACCATTGACATAGAACAATTCACTCTTTTACATTCAATTTCTCTCTAACACTCTACGAGTATACTTTATATCATCTTAACACTCCATATTTAATTTTAAGGTTAATTAATTCTAATTTAAAAACTACTCTACTCCACTCCACTCAACTGTCACTACTCCACTCTCTTTCTCTATCCAATTCAAAAAAACAAATAACACCACTCACCTTACAAATCTCATCTCCAATCTTCTTCTTCTAACTTCTTTTTTAATCTAGCCGTTTCCTCTCGAATTTTTTCATTATTGGTTAAAAAAAAAGTTTCACCATTTGTTTTTGACAAAAATATATTAGATCTGTTTTTTAAGAATAATAAATAAGAGTTTTTGGTTTGGCCGGTACACACACCACGTCAAAACAAGTTTTGCCATGGATGAAGGTTTACTCGGTTCCTAGGAACCGAGTGTTGTTCATCATACTCGGTCCAAAGGAACCAAATAACGCACAAGTCACTCGGTCCTAAGGAACCGAGTGGAATTGGAAAAATTATCCAAAGCCTAACTCGGTTCCTTAGGACCGAGTAAACTGTGCTTTACTTGGTTCCTTTGGGCCAAGTATGAGGAACAACATTCGGTTCCTAGGAACCGAGTAAACATTCTTATTGATTTTTTTTTTCGCTTATTTGTATCCAATGATCTATAAATAAAAAGAAACGTAAATGAACAACAAAAATATAATTATCCTACTTCTTTTGGAGATGGATGATAATTTGAATGGTGGTGGTGGTGGTGGTAGCGGTGGCGGCGGCGGCGGCAGTGGTGGTGCAGAGGAGGAGAATGAAGAAAAGAGTTTTTAATTAATGGATATATAATTAATTTAGGTTTAAATGATAAGTTTAATGTTTTAATCACTAATTAAAAATAAAATAAAAAGTGGTGTGTCAATAGAATAATCAACTTTTTTTTAAAAGGAGGGTTAGAGAGTGAACTAGTGTGTGTTAATAGCAACCTCTTTCTTTAAAGAAAAAAAAAAGTCGATATCACAGCCTTACCTTTTGAGCTTCCCTTCCACACACCTCCCATGCCTCCTCTGATGCCAATTTGGTGACAAAATTTGACTTTCCGGTTTTGTTGGTCTCCTCGTACAACTTGTCGACTCTGCTCAGCAAATCCTCCATGATTGTGTATTCTTTCTGATATCGAGAGGGTTGCGTTGATCCATGAGCTCTGACACCGGCTAAATATTGTATCTAATTATTAGTTAAATAAATAATATTTGTAATTCTAGTATTATTATGGTGATGTCATTTAGTACATTGCATAAATAAATGAATCATGTTGATGACCCAGCTCATAAAGGAAAAAGGAAAAAAAATAAAATAAAGGAATTATGTTGATGACCAATTAAGAGTTCTTCATCATTTATACATTGTACGATAAATAGAATATAATTTGGATGGAAACACAACCGGAAATTATGAATTCAATTCTTGGTTAATGCCCGTTATGTCCATTATATATGTGCGTTAGTTTTATCTAACTAGTTGTATACAATATATTTAAGGAAAATATTTTGGTGCATCTTGTGAGCGTATGTGTACACTTATCATGACCGTGAAGAAATAATTTGATAGAGCTGTGGCAACGTACATGTCGATATATATCTCTTGTATCGATCATTTTATTCATATAATCTTGGACTTGAGAATAGAATTGTGGTTTGTATAAGTTGTGATGATCATTTAATGCTACAACGAACATCTAGTTGATCGTATGTTGTAGTTTCTTAGTGCTAGGAGTCGCAATTCATACAAACATATGTGAATATTCAATATCAAATTTATGACTTTTAGTGAAAGGAGAAAATATTTAAACATTCCAATATATGTTGATAGTGTCTCAAATACATGCATATGCGGGTGATTGTGCGGTAATCGGAAAGATATTTTTTTTGTAATTGCTATCATATTATTGTAAACGATCGATGTTAATATTGATGGACCATCTGAATTTTAAATTTTTTTTAAAGGAATTTCTAATAATAGAAAATTTTGGTCCTCAGAAAATTCATATTTTAAAAATAAAAATGATTTTGAATAGTTGACTTACATAGAAATAATTCTAGCAAAAGTTACTAGTAGTGAAAACCCTTACGGTTTGTTTGGTTGCTCACTATTTTTTTTTTCCTAAAATTTTAAAAACTCAACTCAAAACCAACACTACTTTCACACTTCCCAAAATTTATTTCACTATACTCTCTCTCTAAATTTTTTTTAAAACGCCATAACTTTAAATCCAAAAATCCAAAAATAATAAAAAATATATATTTGAAACCTACTTATCGAGATCTATAAAATAAGATTCATTGTAACTATTTTTTAAAAATTTTTATGCATTTTTTTCATTGGTTGAAAAAAAGTCAAACAAAACCAAATTCACTTTTCAACATAAAAACTTTAACTCAAAACATTCAACCAAACACAAATTTTTAAAAACTTGTCTAGAAACATTAACCAAACACCACCTTAATGTTGAAAAAAATTTGAACAAAAAAAATAAATTTACAGGGTAAACGAATAGAACATTTAAAACAAATGAAGTTCACACAACATGATTTGGGGCAATAGTCACTGGGTATTGTCTAATGTAATTTGGGTCTTGTCATGTTGGTTCAACTTAATTTCCCGGGAAATACAATTATCATTTTCCCATAAATATAGTACTTTTTTTTTTCTTAAACTAAAAATCATGTAGATATAATTGATTGCACGGCTTGGTGATTGTGTGATTAAGGAATTTATAGTATTCAAATTGTACCACGTGTTTGGAACATTCAGTGATTACGGTGATGTGTTGTCAATTTAATTGGATAGTGGATAGTGACGATGATGGTGAAATTTTGAATCAAAGTAAAACATCAGATTAAAGGTTTGAAGAATAATCATTTGACCATTTTCAAAAAGACATAATCATTTGATCATTTTCAAAAATTCATAGAAGATAAAATATTTTGTTATTTTTATGACCGTTTTTCTAGAAAATCTTGTTTTTATTTATTTTTTATAACTCTTTAGCATTAATACTTATACATTTTTATTAATATAAGTTACTTTTGAAAAAAATATTTTAAAGTTAATTTTATGTCCGTTTTCGACAATATAATTATAAAAGGTAAAAATATTCCAGTGTTATGAGAATTTTAAAATTTTGAGTTATATGTATATTTATTAAATAAGGAAAAAAGGGTCATCTGTATATTTTTAAATACTAAATGAGTCATCGAATCAAGAAGGTAAAAAAAAAGTTTTAAATTAAAGCGAAGTCTTTATGCGGGGAAGAAAAGGAAAACTATACTAATACGAGATAAAATTAAATTGGTAACCATTTACTTATCATAGCATAGCGTGATGGGGTGGTAGTTTGGTTCTTCAAAATTTGCTATTTTTTTTAACGGTTCGGTTCTTGTCATTTGTTAACGGTTCTTAATATATTTTCATTCTAATAACCGTTAAGGAACGGTTATTGAACTTTTCCTTCTAAACTCTATTATAATGCTTAAGAACCGAACCGTTAGAATCATTAGAACCGTTAGAACCGTTATTTCTTTACAATAACCTTTATTTCTTTTTAATAATCGTTAATATTTCGGTTTTTCTCTTGTTAACTGTTAACCAATAAACTGGAAGAACCGAATAACCGTTAATATTTTGATTTTCTTTTGTTAACAGTTAACCGATAAACTGGAGGAACCGAACCATTAGAACCGATTCGGTTCTTAAACGGTTCTTCACTTTTTTATACTTAGAACCGAATCGTTATAATTTAATGATTCGGTTAACGGTTCTTCGAAAATTGGCTAAAAACCGAACCGGCCCCAGCCCTTGCCTACGTCTTGAGGTACCAAGATTGAGACCTGCAAGCATCATGTTTTTATTTTTCTTTTGAAAGTGATATAATTTATGACTTTTTTTTGTTTTTAATATAATTTTTTTTGTGACTTTTAACCTTATTATATTTTTTTACTACTAAAGAAATAGTCATAAAGAAATTTTTATGACTCTTTTAAAAATTTTAAAAATGTAAAATTCTTGTAATGATGGACGTACCCATCAATTGCCAATTTTATTTTTTTTCTACTGGTTCGAAATTACAATTCAGTGGAAAACAGAGGACAGACACATATCTGTTTGATGGGTCTTAAAAATGGTTCTAAAGATTGCTGACATGAAAATGATACATTTAATTTATTAAATATAATCATGTGTACAGCCTTGTCCATAAAAATATTCACACTTTTGGAAGGTGCACGTAAGCATTAAATGCCAATTTTATTTATTTTACAAATGTGGTGATTTTTATTTATTTGGTCCTAAAAAATTAATGGTTGGAAAGATTGCTCACGCAATGGGACATTACTGAACGTATGGATGTGTACAGGCTTGACCATAAAAATATTTAGTCATTGGATGATAAGTCTACATCAAATGGCAATTTTCTTTTCTTTTTTTAATTTACTTTTTACAAATTTGGAGGTACTATTAAGAGGAATAGAGAGAAAATTTAAGTGAAATATCTTTTTGAGAGAGAAATTAATTAAAGTGAAATATCTTTTTGTTGGGTCCTAAAAATGGTTCTAAAGATTGCTCACATGCACATACATTGTGTCAATAGGCCTGTCAATAAAAATGTTCACTTGTTTGTCAAACATAAAACATTTCTTGCGAATGCAAAAGCTAACATCTCTCCTCAACCAAAAAAAAATGAGTTTTATTTAGTGAGTTAATACGTTTTTTTTAAGCCACAAAGTGTTTAGACTAATTTTTGTGCATCTCGATTAATTTCTACTTATGAGAAAACACACCACTTGCCACCAAAAATCAACACGTTTCTCTTGTTTAAAAGGTATAGCTGAAAAAGTTTCTAATTAAAGAATGAAAAAAGTTTTTATCTTTTAATTTTTATTTAAGCAATTTTGTAAAATGGTTAATTTTGAATTTTTATTCAGGTACATATCAGATCATATATAAGACAGGTCATGCGTGCAAATATAAATAGCTGTAGGCAGGAAGAATGCTGCATGTATATGATCGATTATGCATTAGTCAACACCTGAACTAGAATATTATTAATTAGTCATAGTAAAAGGTTCACCACGTGTATACACGTGTATCAACTTGCTCAATATTTCAACTTCGCAAAATAATTTTGTTAATTAGATTTGGTCAACTCGATATATAAACATATGTCGTACTTGACATGCATGTCCAAAGCTTCAAGTACAACAATATGTAAATATATATATATATATATATAAACCTGAAACGAGGTTGTTATTTTAACAATTTCAAGGGTCTTGGCAACATGGATTATTTAAGTCATAGTAACAGCACAAATTACTTGGATCATACGGAGGGGGCGGTGTAGTTTTGTGTATTTTGTGCGGTGATCTATGCGACGATCCTCTTTTGTGCGGTGATTTGTGATGTGATGACTTCACTATGGGTGGTAATCTTGCTGATATAACTGTAAACATTGCGAGAACAACAATTAGAATCAACTTAAAGATAGCCATAATGTTGAGAGATTAAAGAGGGATTTAGGGAGCGAACATAGAGTGGGATTGATATAAAGAGAGAATGAGAAAGATATCTAGCTAGTTTAAGACTTGGGAGTGATAGGTATACTGGAGAACATACTAAAACACAAACATAAAAATCCAGATACGTTTGCCCCCGTCTTTATTAATTGAAAGGATTTTACTATCCTCAATTAATGCTTGAAAAATAAACGTGCAAAATTTGATAATATTCATTCTTAATAAATTCTTAGAGGTAGTTATTATTATTCAATTAATTAAGTTGTATTAAGCACATTAGATTACGTCGCAGACTTGCAATCAATACAATTAGCTAATATAATCGCATGTAGCTAATTTTTAGAATTAAATACATGCCACGCCCCTTAAGTTTACCCCGAATATAATGTTCTAAAAAAACTCATAAAACCATGGTTGTTGGGCTGTATCTATCATACTCTTGTATCAAGTCTTCAATTGATGTACAAAATATTATTCCTTTTTCTTTTGGGTAATAATATTAGCATTCCACAAAAATAACTCTATCACTCAAATTATCTTTAATGACAAAAAATTATCCAAAAAAATTCATATAAAATGTCATTAAAGATAATTTTAAAGTGCTAGAGTATTTTGTGGGGTGCTAATTAATATCATTACTCTTTATTTTTTTTCTTTTTTTATACAGGTAGTTGTTTTAGCCTCACATAACTTCAAATTTGTTTTTACTATATTTAAAATAAAAAATATAAAACGAAGCTTCTAAATTATGAAGTTTCATTAGAGTTTGGAGAATCTAAACTTAAGTCAATTTTATAATGGGTGGACTGACCCCTAAATTCCTTTATATTTCTTTACGAGTTAGGCTTTGATTTTTCGATGTGGCCAGGATTTATAATCTCACCAATTCATCCCTTTATGTGTGAAATAATTTTGAAAACTTGGACCTGTAAAGTGGGTGAATAGTTTTCATAGTAACACCTTATTAGAGTTTGGTATATTTAACCCAAAATGAATTGATAATGGATGAAGTACTTCTAAATGTTATTAAACTGCTTTCTAGAATTTGATTTCCCTACTTGTGATTTATAGTCTCAAGTTCCTAGCAAATATGAACACAACATACATGAATCTCAGCTTCCATTTTCATACAGAAGGGACATTGTAAAACATTTGTTGGACCCCCAGGGTGCCCACTATAGAGTTGGGCCCCTTCTCGTGAAGGAGACAACTAGTGGGCCCACTAGTTCATAGTTATAGTAATGATATTGCCACAACTTTGTGCAGAGTTTTCTTCAAAATGTCTCGTTAATATATGGAGACTACTCCTATCTTATAAATTCATGTTGAGTCTTACATTTTTTTAAAATGGAATAATAGTTTTGAGCCAATCATTCTCAATAACATTTAATATACCTGATAAATTGGAGAGTGAACAACATTACTGGAGTTCACAACTCCGTGAAAAATATTAAGGAACTATATTTGTATATGGAGCCTTTTTTGTCTCCTAGTCTCCGATGAGACTGAAATTTCCGCCCAAACCTAGATTGATTATTCTATTGTTGTTAATTGTTGGCCTTAGTGTGAAAGATATATGTTTGGTGTTGAAAATATCGTATTATTGTTAGTTGTTGGCCTTATTTGATCACTAGATCTGTATTATTGTTTTTTTTTGTAAATTTTTATGTTTATTGTATAAATTTCTAGATTTTTAATGTTAAAAAAATATTAAGTTTTTAAAATAATATAAATGCTGAGATTAGTGTAAAAAATGTATGTTTGGTGTTGACAATATAGCTACCATTATTCTTAGTTGTTGATAAATTTTGTGTTTATAGTATAAATTTATAGATTTGTAATATTGTTTTATGATATATACGAAAGTGAATATGGATAAAAGTTGGATGAAATGCTCAAGAGGTTCTCCTCAATTCGTTGTAGGAGAAATGGATTTCTTGTTGTTCGTATAAGAGAATGGTAATAGTGCGACTAGATTGTATCCATGTCCCTGTAAAAGGTGTTTCAATATGGGCGCATGACTCAGCTTGAATGATCTATACAATCACTTGATCAGTGACGGTATAATACTGTTGTATACCGTATGGCACCTACAAGGTGAAGTTTTAGACATAGCATCAGTATCGCAATGAATATTAAAAATATAACAAAACAGGGCGTCTTTGAGTAACAATATCGATCATTTGAGTAACCCGACTGTGGTATTTGTGAAAGATATTTTTTCCATTTAATGAGTCATACGATCCCCCTGTTGATGACACTGTAGTTCACGTGGACCCTGTTGCCAAAGAAAATATGTTATCATATCAGCATCTTTTAGATGAAACAATGACTCCACTAGACGAGGATTGTGAAGAGACTGCGTTGACTGCGATGCTTAGAGTAATGCAGCTGAAACAGAGTTGCAATATAATAGACACAAGCTTTAACAAGTGAGCTGTGGAAGTGAATTATTTATTACCCAAAGAAAACGAGTACCCCGAGTCATATGCAGCTATAAACAAAAACTTAAGAAAATAGGCATGGGTTATAGGATCTTCCATGCATGTTACTATGGTTGCTCTTTATTTTACAAATAGTATGCAGATCTAGATCAATGTCTTGTTTGCGGTGAGTCGAGATGAGAACAAGAAGATATTGGCGGTGGTAAGCGGATTGTCCGGAAGACTGTTCAATACTTCCCTTTGACGCCGAGGTTGCAGCATTTGTATAAGTCTAAACGAACTGCAAAGAAAATACAATAGCATGAGGAAATATCTTAAACAAATCCTGATTTGCTCAGACACCTAGTCTACGGTTGTTCCCTACAGCGCTTGGCCTATTATTGTGATGCCTTATAATTTGCCACCACATTTGTGTATAAAGAAAGAGTTTAACATGCTAGTGCTGTTAATATCCAGCCCCAAGTGTCCAAAAAATTATCTTAATGTATTTATGAGACTGGTGCTCGATGAGCTTAAGATGTTGTGGGAGACGGGGGTTTCGACTTGGGATCAATACGGTGAAGAGAGATATTTAACATGAGGGCAGCTGTGATATGGACCATCAGCGACTTTCCAAGATTAGAGATATTGGAAGGCATTTAGACGAAAGGGTACAAGACATGTCCTAAGTGTTTGGACGATATTGATGTAGTGCATAGTAATTCCAAGATGTCGTATCAGGGCGCACGTAGATGGTTACCAAAAGATCACCCTTATCGGACGCAACCGACATCATTTAATGGGAAGAACGAGTTCAGGCTGGCCCTACCAACTCTGTCTGCGAGCCAGGTGTGCGAAGCTACCAAGAGACATACCTACCCTTAACCTTCTCTGTATTCGCATAACAACTTCAGACATGTACTCCTCTAATCGAGTTTGTAATCTTATTTCAGTTGTATTGAGTTTGTATCCACCTTTCAGGGAGCTAAAACGAGATTGTGTTGAACTCATGTCAGTATATTCTGGGAGTTGCCTTGCTGGACCTCATCGAGTGTGAGACATGCATTAAATGTTATGCACATAAAAAAAAATGTTTGCTACAACATTTTTGTCACCGTTCTAGGCCTTGATGCAAAGACTAAGGACGATACAAAATCTCACGCAACTCTAGAGAAGATGGGTATATGCATGCATCTTTAGGCCAAAAAATTATCGCCAGGCAAAACGACATTACATCAGGTGGATTACACAATTTGACCTAGGGATCAAAGGGAGGTATTTGACAAAAGAATGAATTTGATCATATTGTTGCTGTTAGGTATCCAAGAGGTTATGCAAGAAACCTAAAGAATAAGGTCAAAGTCTTTAATAAAAAAATTTACAGATTGAAGACTTACGACTGTTATGTCATGCTTCAGCATGTTCTTCCGGTGGTTATCCGACCATATTTGGAAAACTACGTCGCTAACGCGCTAGTTGAACTGTCCAAATTCTTTCAGATGATATGTGCGCAGGAGTTAACGAAATTTATTGTCCGTAAAATGCAAACGGATATTGTCGTGATTCTATGCAAACTGGAGATGATCTTTTTACCATCTTTCTGTACCATCATGGTCCATCTCTGCATCCATCTACCCGAACAGCTCACCGGACCTGTACATTTTATTTGGATGTTTTCCACCGAAAGGTATGACTGTACAATTTATACTATATAATTGTCTATATTTGTCTATATAACTGTGTAATTTTATAAGCAGCTTGGAGAATTCAAAAAAGATGTGGGAAACAAGCGTTACCCAGAGGGCTGTATCGCTGAGCGGAACATTATTCATGAGTGTAAGACTTATATCAATAACTATCTGGATGATCCTAAAGCGAGTGATGAAGTCATCCCCAATGCATCGATGTGGAACATCTCAGTTGTTGATAACCTCGTGAAGCCTAGCGGTTGCGAAAGGACCGTCGGTCTGACTAGAGTAGAAATTGCAACGGCTCACTGGTGTGTGATTAAAAATGGTCCTGAAACAGAATGGTTCATAAGCATTCACCGTGGTCAATTTATGGAACTAGCTCTAAATGAGACTGATGAACGGCGTATTGAGTCGTTTCTTAGACATTTTCCTAACTGGGTAAATATTCAGTCTCTATTTACTTGTTATTGTCATATGCATATTACATGAACTTATGTTCCATGTAATATTATTATGCAGATGAACAATCTGCGAATTAAAGGTACTCCTAAATACAAATAAGAACTACATATTCTGGTATCTATACCTACGCGTTGCACCATTTATTCACAATGTGACGTAAACAGTGTCAGGTTTGTTAATCAGCGGTGAGACCTGATCCGAAAGACTCAGAATAGTGGAGTGATGGTAGTGGCCGGTGATGTCATGTACTACAAAATTTTGCAGGCAGTTGTTGAACTAAGGTATGCGGGAAGCATGCCGGTTGTGTTGTTCAGGTGTAAGTGGTACAACACAGACCCTAATGTTCCTAATAACACAAAGTTTGATTGTGATCTTTTATCTGTAAACACTTGTATCAGTTGGTACGACGAGTTCCTATTTATTCTTGCCAAGATGGCAAGACAAGTGTTCTATATAGATGATCCGTCGGTTAGTGAAGGTTGAAAAGTCGTCAACATGATGTCTCACAAAGGTACATACACTGAAAGCACACTTGTAAGGGATGCAACCGTTGGTCCATTATATGAAGTAGACGAACCGTATCAAGAGCCTGATGCAATGTGTTTATAATATCTAGTTTATTTATCGACCTTAGTTCAGTACCGCAAATAAATATTCCCGACGATGATGACGACGATGATGAGGATGACAATTTTAACGAGGATGAGGACTCCGACAATGCAGAAGGATTTAATAATGATCTCTTAACTGGCGATGACGATGAAGATGAGGATCACGATCAGGATCAGAGTGATGATGATGACTACAATTGATGTTGTATTGTTATTATTTGTAATTCAATCGATCGGTTTCACTATTACTGTAAACGTTATTAATTAAGTGAAATGATTTTTGTATATAAATAAAATAAATAAAAATGTTTATTAATTCAGTGTTTGTTCACACTTGTTATATATATATATAATCAAATTGGAACTCACTATATAAAAATAAGCTGTAAACACATGCTTAACTTCAAAGAAATAATTCTTTATTTTTGAACTATTACAAGTTACATATTTTAAAAACGCCATTAAATTTCATGCTTGGTAATAAGAGGCCAAAACAAAAATGTTGTCCAACACTCATCCAGTTTTTTCTTTTAAGATAAAGCTACTTTGAGGTTTTATTAATAATAAGATGAAATTAAATTAAAATGATAAAAAATAATTATTTTTTTGAGAAATTAAAAAATCAGTTGAGCAATTCATATATCTCATGTTTATTTTTGTAAATTGATATTTTTCGTATTTCTTTATCTTTTATGAAAAAAAAAATTATCACCCAAAAATTATTTTTTTGTAAAAAAAATTACTAACATAAAAAAATCATTTTAAAAAATAAATAATGAATGATTAAAATAGTTAATTATTTTATATAAATATAAAAAATAAAAAATAAAATTAATTTTAAAAACTGAAAACTCTTAGGCGACATACTAATATATGTATGTCTCCTAAGTGTTACTCTTAAATGACATAAATAAATTAGTATGTCTCCTAAGATTTTTAAAAAACAAAATTGAGGAAAAAAAGCGGCAAAAAAAATTTCCGCAGAGAAAAAGCTAAAACTCTTAGGCAACATAAAATTAGTATATCTCCTAAAAGATTTTAAAAAATTCTAAATTTTTCGCGAAAGAAAAGAGATATTTATGTCACCAAAGAGATAATCTTAATAGACATACATAAATACCTATGTGGCTTAAATGGTTATTATAAATTAGGGAAAAAATCTGCATGTATTTCATTTAATCCCTAGAATCTAAAAACAACTCATTTCCCATTCTCACACTCTCCCCCGCTGCTCACCTCTCGATCACCAACCACCACCGTCAGCCTCTTACCCACCCACCATCTGCCCACCTCCGCCTCTCACGGTCTCACTCTTCGCCTCTCCTCTCCTAGTCTCCCAGCCTTTCCTCTCCTAGTTTCCCAAAATTTTCTCCCCTCTTTCTCTTCCTCTCTCGACTACTCGCCGGCGTAATCTCCGGCCGTTGATCCGTCAGAAAACTCCTCATTCCAACTCCATAAAAGGCATGTCCTCTATTTCTCTGTAATCTCCCTCTCTCTCACTCTTATTCATTTGCTCGATTTTTGTGTGAAGAAACTCTAGATCTAGTGAAACCTCCAAATTTTCAAGTTTTTTGCTCGATTTACATTGAAGTTGTATTTCTCTTTTTGGATCTTGAACTAATTTTTTTTTAATTTTTTATTTTATTTTTAAGTTTAGTTTTTATTTGTTTTGTAAATTGAGTAATGTAGTATATCTAGCTGATAATTATAAATTTGATTAATTGACCGTTTCTATATTTAAGATTGTATAATGCTTAATTTTATTTTAGGAAAGATATAATCAGCCATTTATTGTTACATTTTTAGATATTTAAGCCCGAAAGTAAGAAGGATAACGATTGTTATCACCAATCAACCTAATATGCTGATTGAATTATAGTATTTTTTTTTCCTTTTACACAAGAATTAAAAAGATATTTCGAACCATAGAAACTGTTAAAACAGAATTGTTGAAGATATACTCTTATAAAGGATTGCCATAATTCCCGTTGAAAATTAAATTGGTTCAGTAATTTATAAGTGATTAAAAACTCAAAAAGTATAATCTGCTTATGGCATGGTGATCCAAAGGGGCTTGTAAAGAAATATGTTATAAGTCATGGCTTGGAACCTTATACATTTTTTCCAACTTGAATCACATCTTATTAATACCTATCATTAGTTTGTGCTGCCTTCAACTTGAACTACGGGTCTTATCCAGTGGTGCATTTTTAGTTCAAGCTCAAACTCAAAGCGTTTGAAGTTGTATTTTTTACATTCGGGTGATACTTCAATAAAAGTAGATTTGTATGATCTTAGTAGAATTATTCAAACTACTTTGGACACTTCTAGGATAAACAATATTGTTTAAAAGATACTCTTTGTAACACCAATCTTGAATTTGAAATTGAATAAGTTTCAGGAAAGATATATGCAGTCTCTGTCCCTAATTTGTTACATTTTTATTTAAGACTAATCTGCTAGGTAGATGTTAGATTGACATGGTTTTAAAAGCAGAAGCTAATGTGTTAATACATTCAATGAAGCTGATTCTATAAAGAATGCCATTTATATATTGATCCACCAATGAAAATTAGGATAGGAATCATTGGAAAAACAAAATATTCATTTATGATAACAGTAATGCACAAAAGCTCCGAAAAAAATTACTACCACAAGCATGGCAAGGAAGAGGTGCTGCTGAATATATTTAGACACCAACTTATTATCATTAAACTTTATTGTAATCAAAACTTGAGTACATCATATATAGAATACATTTAGTTCATAAATATAAATATTGATTTGCTACTACACTTCTGAAAATAACAAACCTTGACCCATAGGTTTCATTAAAATTCTACAAACAACAATTAATAATTAATGATACGTATATTAACTTAAATAATTAAATAATTAATGATACCCATATCAACCTAAATAATTAAATTATTACTAGTCTAAATGATGTGTATAAAAGTATATTGATTACTTTTTTCCTTTTTTGTTGGGCGCCGGGGGGTGTGTCTATTGAAAACATTGACCAATGAACTTTTTTTGATACATCATTTGAGTTAGTAATTTGACCATTTAATTTAGTACACTCTTCTTTATAAATTGAAGTTGCCACTGTGAGAGCTAAGCAAGTGACCAGGGATAGTTCATAAAATATATAAAGATTTTGAGCTGTTTTTGAGATGTTTTTAGAGCAGCTTTTGAGCTGATTTTAGAGCAGATTTGGAGTTGTTTTTATGCAATTTCAGTTCAGTTTTTAGGCAAGTTATGAGTTGTTTTAGTGCAATTTTTTGAACAAATTAATGTAGAGTTAATTAGTGCTGTTTTTGAACAATATTTAGAGAAATTTTTGTACAGCTTTTAAGCTAATTTTAGAGCATATTTTGAGCTATTTTTATGCAATTTTAGTCCAGTTTTGAGGTTGGTTATAAGCTGTTTAATGTAATTTTTTAATAGTTTAATGCAGAGTTAATTGTGTTTGTGTTTGTGTTGTTTATTTCAGGTTATGATGCCTCCGATCAGGATTAGTGCTATGCCTAACACTCGCCATCAGATCGAGGAGTGACTGTTGGCTTTGTAGAAACCCTTGTCCGGTGCTTCGTCTTCGTCGTCGTCGATGCAGAACTCACTAGCGTTGCCACTGGTGGTCTCCGCCTGTTCTACTACGGGTGTCAACCCGTCCACCACGACTGGGCTTGTATGTAGTGTTCAATCACAGTAGTAAGCACAGTCATTAGGTAAAGTTTTTGATTTCTTAATTATATGTCATAATTATACATATGTATCTGATTGATTATTTAATATGCATATTCTAGTATGTAGGTACGTAGAGCGAGGCCATCACTGGAGACGATGGCAAGAAGAATAATAAGAGAAGCGTCATTACCGAAAAGAAGACGGCGACAGTCGTTCGTTCCCTAGAGAGGTCGGCGCTCAGCTACGACCCATGGGTCCGGGAGATTTCTGATCAAGACCTTGAGGGGTGGGTGGTGTTGGATATAGGATCATGCATTAGGGACCGAATCCCGATGATGTACCTTAACTACAGCAACATGTCTGCGGAGTCGAGGATGATAGTGTTTGACTACTTATCGGTAAGTGCAATTTACTTTACAGACATTCTTGTTAACTTTTTTTTTTCTTGCTTATTTTTTTTGATGTAGACTAATGTTTTGTTTTATTTTGTAGGAGACTTATATCACCGATTCCAATGATGATAACCTCATTGAGCGGATCAAAACAAAAATCGCCAGGCATTTTCGACAATGGAAGCACGACTACAAGCAAGATTGGGATAAAGACAAGGACGGTCCTGTTCCGATCGAGTTTGCCAACCGCCCTGCACAGTGGGAGTCCCTCTGTGCCACTTCAACTCTCAGTCCAATCACGTATATTCTTATGTTTCACTAAATTGAATTGAACTTACAATTGTTAAGATAGGATTTTAAATTATATGTGTACTTAACTTATATATATGAGGGTTAAAATTGTTTATATGAATCATAAACAAATTGAACCATTGATTGAGTTAAATAATATGATTAAAAAAAATGTTGACAAAGTATGTCTTATAATACAGATGTATACGTATCTTGTAGGAAAAAGGGGCAAAAATGCCTGTGGCCCGGAAGTCCGAGAAGAAGAAGGACCACACCGCTGTAAAGGTTTAATTCTCTCACTTGGCAAAGAAGTAAAGGATCATTGGCAAACTGGCCCCTCACTTGGAGGCCTATATGGACGCCTATTCAGCCACCTACCCTGAGGGACTGGTAAAAACTTTTACACTTTACTTTTTGCTATTATTTAGTTATGCTTACTTTATCTATATATTTACACTTTACTTTTGTATGTATCGATTTAGAAGAAAAAAGATAATGTACCAGTGTTGTTTATGCTTGCATATCTCAATTTGCATGTATGCTTGTACATGGTTGCATATCTTGTGGCTTGATCATAATTTCCAATTCTAACATACAGACACTGATTTTTTTGGGCATGAATTTAAGGCAATATATGAATTTGAATTTTTTTGTGTATTTAAGCAATTTGAACTTTATTATTTGGTACTATTTCATGCCCATGTTTGGTTCTCTTTAATTATGTATATATATGTATGTGTGCCTTATTGCTTGTTTGGTTGCATATATTGTGGTTTAGTAGAGTTAGATTACATATGTTTGTTTGGTTTAATATAGTCACTTATCTGGTAGTCAAAGCATGAGATTGAATATACACACATGTTTGGTTAAATATACACAAGTATGAGTTACAGCTGTTGACTAGAGACGTGTAATTCGTAGATGCATTAAAGCTTAGTTTGGTTTATTTACTTTGTTTGGTTCGTTTGTGAATTATAAATGTTTTCTTATATTGCAATAAACTGTGAAGACATGTTAACTGTTATTTTCATAAGGTTTATTTATGAATTTTGTTTGATGTGGAGTTCAATTTTTTCGATTTGGATTGTAATTCTAGTTTCAGCACTGGTACATTCTCTTTTTACTTTTCATTTGTACATTTTACTTATATGTTATTGTTATTTGCAGGCGAGAGTGAGAGCCGCCACCGATGAGGCCGTAACGAAGATAATGACTGATCGGCCTGCCATCGAGGAAGGATCCGAGGTTTCGATCCAGCTCCCTTTTGAAGAAGAGATCCGTATCATTTAGAATGAGATTAGTTCTTCAAGAAGGACTAGGATTTGAGGCTTCGGGAGCTCTGTCGTCAAGGAGCCGAAGAAGAGAGGTCCCACGGAGTCGGTGCAGATAACCCTCCAAATGGTGGCACAGATCGCCTAGTAAGATGCAAGGATTACGGAGCTTGAGGCGATGGAAGCTCAATAGAAAGCGGAGCTTGAGGCAGTGGAAGCGCGGGTACGAGATTTAGTATCGACGATGATGGCGAATCTTCCTACGGGTGGTCGTAGACCATGAGAGGTTTAGTGATAGACTTGTTGATTTATAGACTATTTTACATGTTTATATATAGACCACCAACTATTTTCTCTTTTTTGCTAAACTTATGATATTTTTATGCTAGGCTTATAATTAGACTTTGTACATTTCAATTTTGGCCTGTTTTTGTATGTGAATAAATTGGTATCAAATTTATAATGCAAGTTGATTTGTTAAAAAGTTTTTATGTGAGTGAATTGTGTGTGTGAATGAA
The DNA here is from genome assembly GCA_021464415.1 of Lonicera japonica. NCBI lineage: Eukaryota > Viridiplantae > Streptophyta > Magnoliopsida > Dipsacales > Caprifoliaceae > Lonicera > Lonicera japonica. The sequence continues at coordinate 100,958,404 of CM038463.1, read as the reverse complement.
TTGGTATCAAATTTATAATGCAGGTTAATTTGTAGAAAAGTGCAAGTGTGGCTGCACAATAGAGTATGTCACATAAATGATTGACTTAGGAGAAATAAGTAATAGAGTATGTCTCCTAAGTATACAATGCAATAGAGCATGTGTCTCCTAAGTATACTACTTAGGAGACATACTTTATTGCTTATGTCTCCTAAGTCAACCACTTAGGCGACATTAGTATTATTCTTGTGTCGCCTTAGATCTTAGGAGACACCACTTACTCGACACCACTTAGGCGACATACATTAGCTCTTAGGAGACATAATTTCTATGTCTCTCAATTAAGTGTCTTTTTCAAGTAGTGACGATTCTCCTCTTTTGTGCAGTGATTTGTTTGATGAATTTACTATTAGTGGTAATCTTGCTGATGTAAGTGCAAACATTGCGAAAACAACAATTATAAAAAACTTAAAGATAGCCATAGTGTTAAGAGGAGACGGGATTAGTGAGAAAACTTAGAGTAGGGTTGATTAATGGAGAACATACAAACACGTTAATGTATAAATCAAGAAATGTTAGGCCTTATCGTAATTAATTAAAGAATTTACTATGTTCAAAATGTTTGCAAATTAAAAGCGCAAAATTTATTAATCGTCGCATTCTTAACAAATTCTTAGTGGTTGATCATTAATATTCAAGAAAGTTGTCTTTAACCGGGAAGTTAGCAAAAATGATCCCTAAAGTTTGATACAATTCCCTCGTCCGTCTCTAAAGTTTAATTTTCAGTTGAAGAATCCTTAAAGTTTTAAATTTGTCCCTCACTCATCCAAAACTAGATGCCCCGTTAAAAACTTGGATGGAAAACACACGTGATTGGACGAGCGAGGAACAAATTCCAAACTTCAGGGATTATTCTCAGAGGTTTTATGTCTAAGTTTTTAACGGGGCATCTAATTTTGGACGAGTGAGAGAAAATTAGAAACTTTAAGGATGCTTCAATCAAAAATTCAACTTTAAGGACGAACGAGATATTTTAGTCAAACTTTAAGGGTCATTTATGCTAATTACCCTCTTTAATCACATTTTACAATCAACCTAATGATTATTAAAATATGTAGCTACTTGTAGCAATTCTTATGTTCAAAAGTTTCATTTCCTTTTTTTTTTCATGCACAGGTAGCTTTTTAAGGCGAATATAACTTCAAATTTCAATCAATTAAATATATTTTACTCTCATGAAATTTGACCTCTTTTTCAATTTAATATATGAAATTTATTTTTTGCAGCACCCATTCGTATAGTTTGATCCTCTCGTAATTTTAATCCAAAATTTAATCTTTCGTTTGCTTCTTGAAAAGAAAATAACACATGTTACTTTGATCACTAGCTACATAGTGATTGGCTTGGTTAACTGATCTTGGTAGGGATTGAATCAATGCCGAAAGAATTTTTATGTTTGAATATTGTAAATTTATTTCTCCCAAAGGAATTTTTTATGCAAATTGTAATAGGTTTGTAATTTTTCTTTTATTTTTATTTTCAAATTTAAAGTAAAATTCAGGAATGTTATCTTCAAAATTATAGACGCGCGCTTTTAGTTCCACTTAAGTGGTCTAGTAACTAAAATGGAGTGTAATCTTCCTAGGGACTAAGGTTCGAATCTCCCAAACTCACATGGAATGTAATTTTCCTAGGGATTAAGGTTCGAATCTATTCTCCCAAACCCATCCCCTCCACTTTGAACACAGAAATATCTAAAATAGATAGATAAATAAAATTACAGCAGCTTTTAGAAATTCACTGCGAACTTGTAATTTACTTTCCATGCACCATGGTTCAAATATTCCCTTTTTAGGTAAATAAAATAAAATAGAAATAGGATAGAAGTAAATTAAAGAATTTATAATTATAATATGAACAATTGGGGTTGTTTTTTGAGTTTTTGTATCACAATTCAAAACCTACTTAGCATTGCATGTTATCCGAAACAAAAATTCTAACTCGAAACAAACTTAATTAATTTGTGAGAAATGTGGCAAGTAATCAGAAGGATTTATGCTTATAATTTGCAATGAACTGAAATCAAGACAACGACTTTTATACTGAAAATTCAAAATTAAAAGAAGAAGAAAAGTACTAAGCAGTAAGCATGCAATTCCAAGTCGAACATTGGGAAAAACAAGAAAGGAATGAAGCCAACAACAGCTATTTCCTATTTCTAATTAACATTAAATTTTTATTCATTTATTTTTCTTTTTAACACTACAGGGGATACTCTGTTCATTTCTAAAGAAATTCCCAGAATCAACTTTGCATTTGACCCTCACCAATTTGTCGAAATTACCCTTAAAATATTTTGCTCCCCAAACTTTGGCCCTCGAATATGTGGCCACACCATTAGGCTCATTCATCCCAACGTCTAGATCTCTATAGTTGGTGTATGCAGCCCTTGGGGAGTGGGTAACAAATGGCACCATGTACTCGTACAGCTCCCTAATACTTCGCATGGACATACGCTCTTCACTAGTATTATTCGCAGTCCATGTTACGGTGTACTGTATGTTGTACAATGTGCCATTACGGTGAGGAAAAGGAGTACGAGATTCTGGAATTTCACTATTCTGTCCTCCAAAAGGATCCATTATTATTGACAAGTATTTATTTGCCAGGATCCTTTCCCATATTCCCTCTAGTGCTTTCTCGGTCATCGGTGTAGAGACGAAATCGGATTTCGCCTTGTAGCTGGTTTTCAGCTTATCCGTCCTGTTCAACAGATCCTCTATAGTTTTTGCTCTTGAAGAAATTTGAACAGTGGCGTTTATCCAAGACATCTCATGGCAGTCTGTTAGCTTTACACCCAGCTCGGGAAATCTCTTATTCATCAGTTGAACGGCTGCCCGAGCCCGCCCGAGAAACTGCGAGCTGAAGGCCACTCTAATAGTTCCTTCAGCCCCGGCTCTTGTTTCCTTTCTGACAAAGAGCCTCATCAATATATTTTTTGGCAACGTCTCGCCGACACGTTGCCATTGGTGCACAAGTCTGGTGGCGTTCTCATTTAGCCGCCTGTGCACGGTGAAGGTGGTCACAATGGGCGGGACCCGGACTAGCCTAAGTTTCCAAGAGGTGATCACCCCGAAGCTAGCACCACCCCCGCCCCTAATTGCCCAGAATAAACCCTCCCCCATGGATTTTCTGTTCAGGGCTCGTCCCCTGACATCAACCAATCTAGCGTCAAGGACGTTATCGGCAGCTAGGCCGTATTTCCTGGCCAGCATGCCGAACCCACCACCGCTAATGTGCCCACCGGAGCCAACACTGGGACATGTACCAGCCGGGAAGGCATGGGTCAAGCTCTTTTGGGCGATTTCATAGTAAAGCTCGCCCAGGGTCGCACCGGTCTGTACCCAAGCGGTTTCTTCCTTCAAATTTATCCTTCTTGCCCGAAAATTGTCGAGGGCAAGCATGAGGTACGGCATTCGGCTTTGAAAAGAGAGGCCCTCGTAGTCGTGGCCCCCGCTTTTTACCCGTATTTGGAGGCCGTGGGTTCGGGCACAGATAACTGAGCGTTGGATCTCAGATTCACTATGGGGGGTGAAGATGAAGGCGGGGTTTCGATGGCTGAGATTCTGCCATCTTGTGTTTTGTTGGGAAGAGAGGAAGATGGAAGTGTAGTGTGGGGATGATGGGTTGTAGAGATGGGGGTTAACTGCTGACATGCATTTGGAAAAGGCATGAATATCTTTGGTGTGAGCAAAAGATGATGAAACTGAAATGAGAAAGATGGAAACCAACACAATCTTGGCAGCCATTGTGTAATCCTGAGAAACGAAAGAAAGAAATTAAGAGAGAAGTTTCTTATGTGAGTTTGAATGAGAGGTGAGAGAAGGCCTGAGCAGCAGGTAACCTTTACTGTATTTTGAAGTAAGTTTGAGAGGTGAGAGATCTTAAGGCAAGATATAAGTTTTTATAGGGAGAGAAGACTGGATATTAGAAGACAATAAAACAGGATGAGTAGTTCAGAGAAATGAAGTGGAAAATGTAAGGTGGAAATTAAGAGGATAATGTAATCCCAATCAGAAATTAATTCATCCGTATGAAAGATCTCTTGGAAACTATACATAAGGTTTACACAGAGAATGAAATTGACGACATCAATTAAAACTCTCTCATGCATTTCTACCACACCAAAGACGAAAGAATTTGGTAAAAGAAATATATATATTTTTTTTTTCTCCCGAAGGGTTTGGTTAAATTAGAAAGCTTGCACACACCAACATTAGAGATTCGCCTGCAAGAGATTACTCTTGGCCACAATATATTATAAAGTAATATTATCTTTGCCAAAAAATAATATTATTTGAAAAAGTAATATCATATATTTTTAAGCTGTACATTATTTTAATTTATTTTGATAATAATATCAGCCTAAATCATATATCTTTTAATGAAATCTATGTGCTTATATACTATAAATGAGGAGTAATAAAAATTAAGAATAAAATAATACATGCAAGTCAAAGGGGGGAATAATAGTTTTATATATGTTTTTAGTCCATTTTCAGTTCACAAATGCCAACAGTCATAAGTCCTCTAGTAAGAAATCGTTGAATACAAGGGCAAATGTGAGAATTAATAGAGGATAAAATTTATGTTTTTGTAACTCTTTTAGTCAAATTACGTTTTGACACGTGTACATTATTCTTTCTTTTTTCAATAAATAACATATTGATATGTGTACACATTAAATTTATGCTTTCAATTTATTTTCTTAATTAGCCATTCTGGGTTAAAAAAATTGGGTTTGATTGTGAGTTCTTTAGTTCAAGTCCTCACATATGCAAAATCTCTAGTGGTCAGTAGTTGGTATCTTTTGCGAAAGGAATTAGTTGAGGTGCACAAAAATTGATTTGATCGAACACTCCTGGCATAGAGAACAAAAATGAAAATAAATATTCATTTTCTTAGAAAATAGAGAAATCAGGGCAATTTTTGCAGCCACCGGTTGTTCTCGAAGGAAAAAGTGAAGTTTATGATATATATATTGAGTTTGAAAGAGGTGTTTTCAAGCTGAGGATGGTTTTAATCAGACACAGGAATATATATATATATATATATACTAACACTATTAAGAGCAACCACACCGGATATGTTAAATGAACAAATTTAGCATATCCGGTCTCACATCGGGAAAAAATAACGGGTAAAAATTAGACTTATATGGTATAAAACGAGTAAACTTATTGTATCCCTAAATTTTACTTATAAGACTTTCCTTTACTCATATCAATCACAAGAGTGTGATAAATTCGTACCAAAATAAGAAAATGCTGCATACGAGCGTCCCACACCCGTATTAATTTTTGAGCTAAAAAAAATAAAAATAAAAAACAAACAAGAAAATGCTTCATACGAGTGAAGCTCACTTGTATGGGCTCATACGAGTGAAACTCACTCGTATGAAGCATTTTCTTATTATTTATTTTTTTTTTAGCTCAAACATTGATACAGGTGTGGAACGCATGTATAAGTATTTTTTATGCCATGTCCGCTATGTCTAGCCTTAAAACTTAGTAAGTAATTAGTAAATTTGATCCTAAATTTTACCATAACCGATGTGAATGCTTTAAGAGTGTAAATGCATTTAACGTTGATATGATATAACGGATTAAACATCGTGAGTTAAATTTGTCATGCATGCATGATTGTGATTTCCTTGTACGTATGAGAGCCACTAAAATGATCTGAAACTTTAATTTTATTATTTAAAGATTATTGTTCATTTTATGGTGCAGTAAAGCAGATTCTTGGAATGAGGATAAATAGAGACAAGTAAAGGGGCGTCTTGCAGTTGTCTCAGGCTGAGTATATTGGTCGTGTTCTGAAAAGGTTCAGCATGAGTGATGCTAAGCAAGTTAGCACACCCTTGGCTAGTCACTTTCGACTATCCAAGGACTAGTCTCCCAAGAATGATGAAGAGAAAAACCTCATGGCTAAGGTTCCGTATGCCTCAGCCATTGGAAGTCTAATGTATGCTATGGTTTGCACAAGACCAGATATTGCCCATGCAGTGGGAGCTGTAAGCAGGTTTATGACAAATCCGGGCAAGCAGCACTGGGAAGCAGTAAAGTGGATATTGAGATATCTACGAGGTACTACTGACAAATGCCTATGTTTTAGCAGAGATGAGCTGAGACTTCAGGGATTTGTAGATTCAGATTTTGCTGCTGAGATAAATCACAGAAGAAGTACTACTGGTTATGTCTTTACAATAGGTAGTACTGCCGTCAGTTGGGTTTCACAACTACAAAAGATAGTTGCATTGTCCACTACAGAGGCAGAGTACGTGGCCATAACTGAGGCGAGTAAAGAGATGATCTGGTTACAGGGTTTGCTGGCAGAATTGGGTTTCAAGCAGACGAAAAATGTCTTACACTGCGATAGCCAAAATGCAATACATTTGGCAAAAAATTCGGCATTTCATTCGAGGACTAAGCACATAGGTCTTCGATATCACTTCGTCAGATCACTCCTAGAAGATGGGGTATTGAAACTTGAAAAGATTCAGGGAAGCAAAAATCCAGCCGACATGTTAACCAAGACAGTTACGACAGAGAAACTAAAGTTGTGTTCAGTTTCTGTCAGTCTTGAAAGCTGAAGATGGACGGGATAAGTCACACCAAATATTCACTATGAAAAAAAAAACCGATTCGGGGTGGAAGATTTGTTGCATTGTCTTCAAGTGGGAGATTGTTGAAAATGGAGACAAACAACAAAGCAGCCGCTCACCCATTTGTCAAAAATGGTGGGTTATTAATTCAAAGGATGATGTCATGGATGACATCATCTGACAGTTAATCTATCATATAAATAGAGAAAGGAAAGAAAAGAAATATACATCAACAACAAGCCTCGGCAGTAGCTAGAGAGAGAGAAAATTAATTTGCAGAGAGCAAATTAATTAAGAGCAAATATAATTTTGCAGAGAGAGCAAAATTAGAAAAAAAAAGGTCAAAGAAAATAGAAGTAAAAGTGTCTAAGTGAGAGCTTTTGCAGTGTCTATTTTTCTGAGTGTTGAGAGATACACAGTGTGCGTGTGTAGGTCTGCTGACCAGTCTTGTAAAACACTCCTTTTTGATATAGTAAATATTTGGTGCGCTCTTTGGACTAGTGGCAATTTGTCGATACCACGTAATTCCTTGTGTTGTGAGATTGATATATTGTTGTGTCAAATAATTTTATTGTGCAATTTCTTTTGTCATTTACATCTCAAAATCCTACTTGGAAACTAGTAGCATCTAGTTTGTTTCCCAACAACTGGTATCAGAGCATTTTGTGGTGATTTCTGTCAATTTTCTGCAAGGTTACTGTTCACGTGAATAGTGAATTTTGTGAATAGTAAAATTTTGTCAGCGAGGTGATTTCTGTTAGTTTTTCTACAAGGTTACTGTTCACGTGAATAGTGAATTTCGTGAATAGTAAAATTTTGTCGGCGATATCGGTTCGTCGACTGAAGTGTTCTAATACACGGTAGTTAGCAGGAATAGTCAGAAACGATCCGGAAGAAGTCAGATTTGAGTAGGAGTGATGGCTGCAGATGAAGGAAAGGTGAAAATCGAGAAATTCGATGGCACAGATTTTGGGTTTTGGAAAATGCAGATAGAGGATTATCTGTATCAAAGAAGTCTGTATCAACCTCTCTCGGGGAAGAAACCAGAGGCTATGAAGGAAGAAGATTGGAATCTTCTAGACAGACAAGCCATCGGAGTTATTTGATTGACGATATCCCGCAATGTTGCTTTCAACATAGCAAAGGAAAAGACCACGGCGGGTCTTATGGCAGCTCTCTCCAGTATGTATGAGAAGCCATCGGCCTCAAACAAAGTGCACTTGATGAGGCGTTTGTTCAATTTGCGGATGACGGAAGGCGCATCGGTAGCTCAACATCTCAATGAACTCAACACAGTTACAACCCAGTTGAGTTCAGTTGGAATTGAATTCGATGAAGAAATACGAGCATTGATACTTTTGTCCTCTCTACCAGAAAGTTGGAATGCTACTGTCACGGCTGTGAGTAGCTCGTCGGGAAGTAATAAGTTAAAATTTGACGATGTTCGTGATTTGGTTCTCAGTGAAGAGATCCGACGGAGAGAGTCGGGTGAATCTTCAACCTCTTCAGTTTTGCATACAGAGTCAAGAGGAAGAAATTCGACCAGAGGAAATGGACGTGGCAGATCAAACTACCGAGGTAGATCAAAGGACAGGAGGTCCAAATCCAGGAATCCCAATAATTCCCATAGCTCAAAAACCATCGAGTGTTGGAATTGTGGGAGAACCGGGCACTACAAAAATCAGTGCAAGAGTGCATCGAAGGACCAGGAGGTAAAGGCAGAAGCAAATATTACCTCCACCTCAGGAGGAGATGATGCATTGATATGCTCTTTGGAGAGCAAGGAAGAATCTTGGGTGTTAGATTCTGGAGCATCGTTTCGTGCTATTTCACAGAAAGAATTCTTCGAGAAATATGTCCCCGGAAACCTTGGAAAGGTATATCTTGGTGACGATCAACCGTGTGCTATTATTGGCAAAGGTGTAGTGAAGATTAAGTTGAACGGGTCTGTTTGGGAGCTGAAGGATGTCAGGCATATTCCCGACCTGAGAAATAACTTAATCTCAGTAGGGCAGTTGGCTAGTGAAAGCTATACTACGATCTTCCATGGTGATGATTGGAAGATTTCAAAGGGTGCAATGACGGTTGCTCGAGGCAAGAAGAGTGGCACTCTTTACATGACAACAGAGGCACATTGTTCGATCGCAGTTGTAGCAGGCAATGAAACACCAAATCTGTGGCACCAAAGACTAGGCCACATGAGTGAGAAGGGAATGAAGATTATGCACTCAAAGGGAAAACTTCTAGGTCTACAGTCAGTAGAGATAGACATGTGTGAAAATTGCATACTTGGAAAGTAGAAGAGAGTCAGCTTTCAGACAAGTGGCAGAACCCCAAAGAAGGAAAGGCTAGAGCTCGTTCACTCTGATGTTTGGGGACTAACAACCGTCTCATCCATTGGCGGAAAACACTACTTCGTGACTTTCATCGATGATCACTCTCGGAAGGTATGGGTTTACTTTCTAAAGCATAAGTCCGAAGTGTTTGAGGCTTTCAGGAGATGGAAAGCTATAATTGAAAATGAGATAGGTCTGAAGATCAAAAAGCTCAGAACCGACAATGGTGGTGAATATGAAGACACTAGATTCAAGAAGTTCTGTTATGAGCACGGGATCAGAATGGAGAGAACCGTGCCCGGCACGCCTCAACATAATGGTGTAACTGAGCGTATGAACCGAACGTTGACAGAAAGAGCCAGAAGCATTCGTATACAATCAGGTCTACCGAAGCAGTTCTGGGCAGCAGCAATCAATACGGCAGCTTACTTGATCAATCGAGGTCCATCTGTTCCATTGGAGCACAGAATACCAGAGGAGATATGGAGCGAAAAAAAAGTAAAACTATCACATCTAAAAGTTTTTGGTTGTGTAGCATTTGTGCATATTAGTGATCAAGGTAGGAATAAGCTTGATCCCAAATCCAAGAAATGCACCTTCATCGGTTATGGTGAGGATGAGTTTGGCTATCGCATTTGGGATGACGAATACAAGAAGGTGATCTGTAGCAGAGATGTGATTTTCAATGAAAGGGTGATGTATAAGGACATGCATAAAAAGGACGGCAACGACTCAGAGCAAAATGAGCCAGTATTTGCAGATGCAGATGATGTCCCAGATAGTCACGCGACGGAACCAATTGTAGCAAGTCCTCAGCGTACAAGAGAGATATAAGCCAAAAGAGAAGAAAAAAAGTCTCCCGAAGTGTCCTCTAATCAATCAGAGGAGCCTCTGATTGATCAGAGGCCACCTTTTAGTGCAGAACATGCCCTCTGATCGATCAGGAAAGGAGAAACTTGTCTGCAAATTGCAAAAGAGCTTGTATGGCTTAAAACAAGCTCCAAGACAGTGGTACAAGAAGTTTGATAGGTTTATGCAAACGAATGGCTATTACAAGTGCAACGCTGACCATTGCTGTTACTTCAAAAGGTTTCAATCCAGTTACATCATTTTGTTACTTTATGTTGATGACATGTTAGTAGCAGGTTCAGATATGGATAAAATCAGAAAGTTGAAGAAACAGTTGTCGAGTGAGTTCGACATGAAAGATTTGGGTGCAGCAAAGCAGATTCTTGGGATGAGGATAAATAGAGACAAGCAAATGGGCGTCTTGCAGTTGTCTCAGGCTGAGTATATTGGTCGTGTTCTGAAAAGGTTCAGCATGAGTGATGCTAAGCAAGTTAGCACACCCTTGGCTAGTCACTTTCGACTATCCAAGGACCAGTCTCCCAAGAATGATGAAGAGAAAAACCTCATGGCTAAGGTTCCGTATGCCTCAGCCATTGGAAGTCTAATGTATGCTATGGTTTGCACAAGACCAGATATTGCCCATGCAGTGGGAGCTGTAAGCAGGTTTATGACAAATCCGGGCAAGCAGCACTGGGAAGCAGTAAAGTGGATATTGAGATATCTACGAGGTACTACTGACAAATGCCTATGTTTTAGCAGAGATGAGCTGAGACTTCAGGGATTTGTAGATTCAGATTTTGCTGTTGAGATAGATCACAGAAGAAGTACTACTGGTTATGTCTTTACAGTAGGTAGTACTGCCGTCAGTTGAGTTTCACAACTACAAAAGATAGTTGCATTGTCCACTACAGAGGCAGAGTACGTGGCCATAACTGAGGCGAGTAAAGAGATGATCTGGTTACAGGATTTATTGGCAGAATTAGGTTTCAAGCAGACGAAGAATGTCTTACACTGCGATAGCCAAAGTGTAATACATTTGGTAAAGAATTCGGCATTTCATTCGAGGACTAAGCACATAGGTCTTCGATATCACTTCGTTAGATCACTCCTAGAAGATGGGGTATTGAAACTTGAAAAGATTCAGGGAAGCAAAAATCCAGCCGACATGTTAACCAAGACAGTTACGACAGAGAAACTAAAGTTGTGTTCAGTTTCTGTCAGTCTTGAAAGCTAAAGATGGACGGGATAAGTCACACCAAATATTCACTATGAAAAAAAAAACCGATTCGGGGTGGAAGATTTGTTGCATTGTCTCCAAGTGGGAGATTGTTGAAAATGGAGACAAACAACAAAGCAGCCGCCCACCCATTTGTCAAAAATGGTGGGTTATTAATTCAAAGGATGATGTCATGGATGACATCATCTGACAGTTAATCTATCTTATAAATAGAGAAAGGAGAGAAGAGAAATATACATCAACAACAAACCTCGGCAGTAGCTAGAGAGAGAGAATTAATTTGCAGAGAGCAAATTAATTAAGAGCAAATATAATTTTGCAGAGAGAGCAAAATTAGAAAAAAAAAAGGTCAAAGAAAATAGAAGTAAAAATGTCTAAGTGAGAGCTTTTGCAGTGTCTATTTTTCTGAGTGTTGAGAGATACACAGTGTGCGTGTGTAGGTCTGCTGACCAGTCTTGTAAAACACTCCTTTTTGATATAGTGAATATTTGGTGCGCTCTGTGGACTAGTGGCAATTTGCCGATACCACGTAATTCCTTGTGTTGTGAGATTGATATATTGTTGTGTCAAATAATTTTATTGTGCAATTTCTTTTGTCATTTACATCTCAAAATCCCACTTGGAAACTAGTAGCATCTAGTTTGTTTCCCAACAATTATATCATACTAATTTTTTTTTGGGTGCAAATTATATCATACTATTATTATCACGATTGTTCCAATATTTTTTAGGTAACAGTGGAAATTTTTTGAAATGACAGCAATAAATAATTCATTGTGAAATGTAAGAAGAAGGGACAATTAGCATCCGTTCCTTTTCTAATTTTTTTTAAGGATGCAATTCACTAACTATTTTTTTTTAAGCTTGTGGTCTATCGAATATAGTATATGTGCCTCTGTCAAGTACGTAAATACAGGACTTGAGATTTTATGTCTTTTCGGTCACTAGTACCTGTAATCGAAATTTTTTGGTCACAAATATTATACTTGTGATTTCTTGCTAGAAGCATATACCAAAAATAAGGGAGCACAAGTTTAAAAAAGTAAAATTTAACAAGATCTGCATCTAAAAATGTGCGAAAGTAGAAACCGGGCCCTAATTTTTCACGTAAGAAATACCACAAAGGAGGAGTACTGTCATATATCATGGGGAAAAATTGAGATGAATGGGAAAAGGTGAAAGGATAATGTGTGACTCAATATTAGAAATCTCCTTTGCACATGACATGGTGCCGAAGACACAGATATATATGTATATATATAAAGGGTAATGTAAAAGTCTATGAATAATAAGCAATTTTACGCCGAAAGAAATTACTCATTTTAAATTTAAAAACATACTTTAAAACTTGTCCTTTTAAATGAAAATACCAATAAATTTTGGCTCATATATGGTATCGCAACTCACCTTTGTCAGTGCTCAACATTTATGGACAATTTCGAATCCATTTTACAGGATAAATAAAAAGTCACAAAAATAAAACTTTCTATATCTAGTATGTCGCTGGAGAAAGATTATTTCTAATTTTATTTCTAAAATGGAGTCGGCAGTCTTTAGGAAAGTGGAAGAGAATAAAAATATTGAGCCTTTTTGCATGGACACATGCTAATTAGGACATATTTAGGGAACATTATAACGCGTTCGCTGATACAATAAGTAAAAAATTGGTCCCATTATGAATTGATTTATCCAGAGATTATTGCTCACTAATACACAAGTGGCATAACACTGTTTTAGTTTTTTTTTGAAATACACCGATGACATATTACTATGTTCTCGTATTTGAATATGGTTTTCTAAAGAATTATCTATTAAAAACAGGAAACCAACACATGATGAATTTTGAGAGACAAAGCTGAAAAAAGGTTGAAATAAAGAAAATGATATTAATCTCAATCATAATATTGTGTCTTAAGAGTTTATGAATGGAAAAAATAGCATTCGTATCCAATCCAAAATCAATAATATCGGTACTGGTTGGAGTAGCACCTTATTCTTATATGTTAATTGCTTTGAGAGGATCCAATGAATTAACTGATGTGAGATTTATAGGAGTTTGAACGCAACCCCTCACTTGTGGCATGGTATATATAATTTTGGACCTACCACATATATGGACTAATTATTGGGTGAATAGTCCTCCCTCTGATAACATATTAGAGTTTGGAGTATCTAACCTAAAACTAATTTGTAATGTGTGGAATAATCTCTTATTCTTATATATATATATATATATATATATATTACTTTAAGATGATCCAATTACTCAAGGAGGTATTTATAGTCTCAATAACATCTATGAATCTGTGCATAATTTAATACATATATGTTTAAATTTTATTCTTTCTATTTATAAATATTTAATATGTATTCTTAAAATACATGTTAACATGACTCTCAACTATTTATAAGATTCACATAAATCGCAAGGAATTGATGACATTTAAACTATTTCATGCATTCCACTATACAAAAGAGAAAAGAAAATGGTGAAGGATAAATCTATAATATAAATATATGATAGTTCTTTTTGTACGATATGGATTTTTTTATTATTGGCTCCAAAAGTACCTCTTGTATTTTGAAGAGAATTAATGAGAAGAAAGCGCATGTTTTATGTTGATGTTTTTAAAGAAGATAATAAAAGCTCTTGCAAACGTGTACGATCTATGAAATGTTTTAGATTTGGAGTCAAGTTCAAAAATTAAGAATAGTTAACTTTCACCCTTGCCTTGAGGTTAAGGATTCGACTAATAGGGTGAGAAGGAAGAATTTTTTTTATTTATAAGATTAAGGGAGAGACTTAAACCTCTCTTAATTTTTATTTTATTTTTAAAAAATAAAAAAATAGTTAAAAGCGTTAGTATTTATATAAAGTATTTAAATTTTAGTCCCGCTCTTGATCCTTTCTTCAATTATTATGATCTGTCCACGACATGTATGAGAGGAAAATATATTTTTTTTTTGATATGACATGTTGTATTATCCAACAATTGCCAATCCATCATGTCTTAGGCAAAGGGGAGTAAACTGACTTTGACTAAATTAAATTAGTAGCCCGTTTGGTTGTACTTCAAATTGCGAATTAGATAATTTATAATTAAGTAATTTATAAATTTTTTATTTATTAGTGCTTGGGTGTGTAAATTGAACAATTGTAAATATGATAATTCAAGTTGATTCACAAAAACTCATTAAGTCATTTCAAGTAAAACTTGAAATTGCCTAATTTTAGAATTAGATAATTCATTCTAACTCTATTTTTCGAGAAGATCTAGTTTCTACCCCTGATGTTGATGCATCCAAACAAAATTTTAAATAACATAAAACAATAGAGAACATATATATTTTTATTCTAACAATCGGAATTTTTCATTTAAGTTTTCCAAACACTACTTGAATTAGAATTGAATTATTTATAAATGAGCAAATTCACAATTCTTCAATCGAAAATTAACTAATTCTAAAATTAGGTAATTTATACAACCAAACGGGCCTTAACACTGAGTGAATGGAAACAAAACATAAATGCCATTATTTAGAAAGAATTACTTCATTACCACTTTACATACTTCTTGGAACTCTACACCTACAATTAATGCATGGGTAGATTACATGCAGAAATTTCTACAGCTGGCCTACTATTTTTGAAGAAAAGTGAAAATGTGAAAGGCTCTTTTCACTGGTATTAATATGGTTCTTGCATTGAAGTGTATGGCAATGTACATGTATATATAATTAAATAATCTTTCAATGGACTATCCAATAATTAAATGATTTTAGGTATTTTTTGGCAGGCCTTAATTTTTGATGAATTAAATACAATTTTTATGTTAACTTTTTGTGTTACTCGCCAGTTTACGTTGGGGATATTGCAGAGGTTTTCCATTTTAATTTCTTTCAAAAATTCATCTATTCTTTCCGGTACTCAGAAAGTTGATGTCAAAATTATCCCACATATCCGTGGTATAATGGAGATATCATTGGTTTATATGCTGCTTCAGTGAACTTTAAAATACAATAATAATATACTTGTTTGGTGTGAGAAACCAGATTGTTATATATAGTATCAAAACCGATTCATATTTTCTATACACGATTTATCTGTGGTTATTGTGAGTATTATTTGTGCAGTTAACGACAACCGCAATTGTTTGTGTGGTCCTATCCCAAAAAGGATGTCAAAACTTTAACGTAGAGAGTTCATATAACAACTCACATATACCATAAGCATGTATATTGATAATGTAATGGAAAGATCCATAATTCATGTGTGGGTTTGGAAGTCAAAATATTAATTAACTTCCGCAATCAAACATGTAAATTGTTTCTTTATTAGTAAATCACTGGCAACCAAACAAGAAGTCATTGATATTAGATAGAAAATAGACCTAATTACATACGAACAGCCTTTTAGCAAACTAATGGCAACCAAACAAAGACATCGTTATTTAGCAAAGAAGAATAGTAAAAGGAAAGTTGTATCATTCAAACTATTTTTAGCAAAAGTTGGCTTTGAACGGCTACAGACGAAAGGATAATGATTGAATGAAATTAGAAATCTCATTCATTCCAAATGGACGGTACATATAATTTTGAAATTAACCCAATCATAATTCCACAGACTGCATGTGATGTGTACCTACAGTGACCTCATGGATACAAAAATTACTTAGTTACTATTATACTGGATAGGAATAGGAATTATGTGAAATACGATGGGACGAGAATCAATCGGATAAGAATTATGTGAGATCGGACAAAATAATGACTAATCGGATATGCATTAAATAAACTCTGTATTTGATACAGTTCTAGATTACAAGATCAGATTTGATGTAATGCAATGCATGTCTGCCATATATATTATTTTGGTAATAAAATGGAAGGATATTTTAAATATTTTGAATAGAAAGGATAATTTAGTGGACAATTAAGTGTCACTCTTTGAATTAAGCGATCAATATTCAATACTCGTGACTTATTTTCAGATGATAGCTATAAGCTTTAGATATCGAATATAAAGTCCAAACTCGGTGGCTAATAAAAAAATCCAAAATCCAAAAGAAACAACTTGAAAATTAAGCTGAAAAATTAGTCTAAAACCTGTAACAAAGCAAATTGCTAACTAAAAACTAATGGGAAGTCTAACAGTGCTACCTAAGAGGCCGCAAATGATAAGCATTCCCCGACTTTGGAGGTGAGTCCAATTTCTTAGCACTCTGAGCTGCTTTACCAGTATGAATAATCATTTGAATCACGGTCATTTTATGTTTTTCAATGACCCGTCTTTTTTGAACTTTTGAGCTTTAGAAGTCACTATAGTAAAACCATCATCTATTAAAAAGGAAGCAACTATCTCCCCCTACTCAAAAATATGCCGCAAAAATACTATTATCTAGCTACTATATTTTTTCTTTAATACTAAGAGTTGAAATATTAAAATACGGTCACTCATAATTGATTTAGATGTAAAACTCGAGAGAACAATCCGTAATGCCGATAAATCGTAAATGTAGTCTATTTTGTCTTTGAACTTTGATGATAAACATATAATATTGTTATTTCATATGCTCTTTTATAAAGTGTTTTAACACGTTTTTCGAATTAAAAATTCCAAATTCCCAAATTGCTTTCATTTTAGTTTCTTAACATGCTTTATAGACTTTCTCAAGTGCAAGAGCTGATTTTTCTGAGCCCGTGCCATCGATCATTTGACATTGACGACGACTAAAAAAAAAATTAAAAAAATACTATGTTACGTAACATGTTTTGAAATGAATAGCATATAGAAATTTTGCACGCAGCTCCCACAACAATTTTAAATTCGTCGGTCAATTCTTGTTTTATTATTTAATTTATTTAAATCAAACTTTAGAGTTAATCTAAAAACGCGTAAAAGTGAAATAAAATTCTTAATTTATGTGGAATGGTACACACTATATTTGTTGGGTATGAATTTGAGGTATAAAGTTTATTTTTAAAGTCATGGGTATGAATATATGCGTGAATGTGATAGTATTTTAAAGTCATGGGTATTGAAAAACATCTCACTATATTACTTAACTTATTTATTAATTTATCAAACAAATCAATTATTTGCTGCATTATTTTTTATCTCCTTCAAATGACTTTAATTTTTTTCATTTAGTTTAGTTGAAACTGGCCCACTAACTTTTAGCAGCATTCTCTATTTTTCAAATGCTCCACTTTAGTTGTTCCCGTAATCGTAATCAGGCTATATAGAATTTTCGCAATAATAAATGGCATTATTAATGTGCATCTTATGAGTATATGATAAAATTATAAATATAAAAAAGATGAGTGTCCAAAATGTAATAAATGAAGTCAAATCTCCTATGGAGATAGAGAATGGAGAAAAAGAGAGAATAGAGAGAGAAATAAATTCTTATTATTTCTAGGTGATATTTTACACACAGAATTGAGATACATATATACAACTTGAGAGAGATACAAAAGGGGGATCCAATGCTAGGCTATCATGTTGTCTAAGGTAGTGCTATATTGTCCAAGGTAGTGCTAGGTTATAATGTTGTCTAAGGATGAGAATGGTATACAATGTTAGTATCCAATGCCAATGCTAACACTCCCCCTCAAGTTGGGGCATACACATCAACCATGCCCAACTGGCCCAATGAATCGTAGAATGCTTTTCTCGAAATCCCTTTTATGAGGATATATGTAAGCTGCTCTTCGGTGGAGACGAAAGGAAAGTTAATAAGTTTGGCATCTAGCTTTTCCTTTATGAAATGACGATCAACTTCTACGTGCTTAGTACGATCATGCTGGATTGGATTCTGCGATATATCAATGGCTGCTCGGTTGTCACAATACAGCTGCATAGTGCTTTTGGGTTTGAAACCCAGATCACACAATAGAGTTCGCAACCACAGCAACTCGCATACTCCATGAGCCATCCCCCTGTACTCAGCCTCGGCGCTTAATCTAGCCACAACCTTTTGCTTCTTGCTCTTCCATGTAACAAGATTACCTCCTACAAAGGTAAAATACCCGGAAGTCGACCTTCTGTCAGTAACACTCCCGACCCAATCTGCATCGGTAAAACCACAAACTTCGAGACAATCACTGTGTTTAGAAAATAGCACCCCTTGTTGGTGTTTGAGAAACAAAGTATGGTCTAAGTTACTCTGTCTATAACCCACCTTCTTCATGAACTAGGAGAAACGTCCAAACCATGCACGAGGTGACTGTTTGAGCCTGTATAATGATTTTTCCAATTTACAGATAAAATTACCAGGAGAAGCTGCCACATACCCAGGTGGGAGAGCCATGTAAACTTTCTCAGCTAACTCTCCATGAAGAAATGCGTTTTTGACATCAAACTGTTGTAGAGGCCAATTAAAACTCAACGCAAGTGATAGTAGGACCCGAATAGTATTCATTTTTGCAACCGGTTTAAATGTCTCATCCTAGTCTATTCCATACGTTTGAGTAAATCCCTGAGCTACTAGACGTGCTTTATACCGATTCACAGATCCATCTGCATTATTTTCACAGCAAAAACCCAACGACAACCTACAGCCTTTTTGCCTTGTGGTGGGGAAACAAGTTGCCAAGTATTATTTTTCTGCAACGCCTCCATCTCTTCATCCATTGCCTTTTTTCACTTAGGATCTCCCAAGGCATCCTGCACTTTGTTAGAAACTGATACAGTAGATATTTGATTCACAAATGACTCATATGACTTAGATAATCTGTCAGTGGAGATATAATTTGCAACTGGATACTTTGATTTTGCATGGAGGGTAGGTTCATATCTTTTTGGTGGCTGACCCCTGGTTGACCGATTAGGTAATACATTAAACTCATTACTATTAGGGGAACATACCTCAAATGAGTGATCTTCAGTGCCAGGGAGTTGTGGATCGAGGGTATGATCGATAGTGGAGGGGACATATGTCATTCGAACTTCCTGTGTTTGAATTGAAACTGTCTGTGTATCCCCTTCCTATGGATTTTCATCCTCCTCACTACGGGACAACTCTTCAAAATATAAATGCTCCCCCTGAAGAGTAGAGGGTGGTGAGGAGAAATAACTCATGTCTTCGAAGAAAGTGACATCCATGGTGACATAATATTTTCTTGTAGGTGGATGGTAACACTTGTACCCTTTTTGAGATCCCCCATAACCAACAAAAACACACTTAATTGTTATATCATTTAACTTGGACCTTTGGTTTTTAGGAACATGGACAAATACAACGCAGCCAAAGACACGAGCTGGAATATTATGAAGTGAAGGTAATGGTATATGAGATGCAAGTATCTCAAGTGGAAGTTTTCCCTTGAGTACATTAGAAGGAAGATGATTAATGAGGTAAGAGGAAGCTTGTACAGCATCACCCCAAAGGTATTTAGGCATATGAGAGCCAAAAAGAAGTGCACGAGCCATATCAAGTAGGTGACGATTTTTTCTTTTAGAAATTCCATTTTGTTCGAGTGTTTGTGGACACGTAGTTTGGTGAATAATGCCATGTATTTGGAGAAATTCACTGAAAGCATTATTGATATACTCTCCGCCATTATCAGACCGAAGGATTTTTATGGTGCTATTGTACTGTGTGTGAATTAGATTGCGACAAGCTTGAAAAGTTGGAAAGACTTCATCTTTAGTTTTAAGAAGGATTACCCATGACAGTCTCGTACAATCGTCAATAAATAACACAAAATACCGCATACCAGAAACAATGGACTCTTTAGAGGGACCCCAGACATCAGAATGAATCAACTCAAAAGGAATAGTACTTTTATTAGAAATACTAGAAGAATAAGTAGCACGATGACTTTTAGCAATAACACAAGTTTCACACCACAAAACAGATTCGCCAACACCAATAAACAAAGTATGCATAGTTTTTCTCATAACTTTGAAAGACGGATGTCCTAGACGGTGATGCCATAACCAGACCTCACTCAATTTATCAGAATTCAAAGTCAAAGCGGTGCGGGATGGTGCTCCTGGTCTTTCCCCAGCATACATTCGATCCAGGTGAAACAATCTGCCCCTCATATACCCCCTTCCAATTACCTCCCTGGTTAGAAGTTCCTGAAAAAGGACATACATGGGATAAAAAATCACAAAACATTTGGAGTCGGTATTTAATTGAGAAACAGATAATAAGTGATGGGATAAGGCAGGAACATATAGAACATGGTGAAGTTCTAAAGTCGGGGTAATACGAACTGACCCTATTCCTAATACAGGAAAAGCTTCACCATTTGCATTAGTAACACAGGACACTGGTGGGGGAGATAATTCAGTAAAAAAAGATCTATCATAAGTCATATGATCAGATGCACCAGAATCAATAATCCAAGTATCAAAATTAACAAAATGAGAAACTTTTAATGTCATACCCATTTTACCTCGACCAGCTATAGATGCATTGGGAGTAGTTCCTGTTGGCGTATGATGGTCCTGTCCAGTTATTCCATAAAAATCTGGTTTTAGAACCAAGTGAACAATAACTGCTTTCCCTTTGTTATGATAACTTTGCCTTTGAGGTCTAAGATGTGGATTCAGCTTCCAACAAGTTTCTCGAACATGTCCCAATTCATTGCAGTAGGTACACTTTGGACGATTTGATCCTGATGGTGGGCGTTGCTGATGAAGCAAATTTGAACTTTGTTGTTGACGGTAAAGTACTGGTGGCTTAGATTGGATAGCCAGGCTAGAGACTTCAACATGTGCCCGTTGGAGACTTTCTTGTTGGGATTCATCCTTGCGAATATATGCAAACACTGCAGTCAAGCTGGGAGGTTCGGACATGCGAAGCAACTCTCCTTTAGCGCTTCCATGTTTAGCATCGAGTCCTCCCAAGAAGGCATGAACCCTCTCAAGTTCCTTTTCCTTTTGGTGCCACGCAATGCACTCGGGATGCTTGAGCGTACAAGGACGTTTCTGATCAATTTCTGCCCAAACGTTCTTCAGTTTAGTAAAGAACACTGATACTGGTTGCCCATTCTGTCGCATCCCAGTAGCTTTACACATTAATTCATGAACCTGTATGAAGTCAAATTCATTGGTGTACAGGTCCCCCAACGTATTCCATATGGCTTCAGAGGTTTCACACTCCTCTACCATCTGTAATACCTCATCAGTCATTGCTTTGAATAAAACTGACATTACGTACCCATCATCATCTTCCCATTTCGTAAATTCCTCAATATCTTTGTTACTGGGAGCCTTGGTTGCTCCAGTTACATGCCCCATCTTATGTATTCCTCGAAGGAAAACTGACATTATTTTCTTCCAGGTACGAAAATTAGTACCATTGAGTCTCGTACCTCCAAAGGACCCCCTTCTGAACTTCGAACTGACACCTCAACCTTTTGGATCGGTGTGTCACTCATGATAACTTAAGAATTTAGGATTAATTTGCAAAAGTTAGGAATATTTGTGGCTAAACAGGAACTTCTCTGGACCAAACTGTAAAACAGAAACTTGTGTGGACCAAATTGAGGATAACAGAAACTTCAGGGGGTCAAAGTGCAAAGACAGGAAGTTATCTGGACCAAACTGTAAAAACAGAAACTTGTGTGGACTAAATTGAGAATAACAGAAACTTCAGGGGGTCAAAACATAAACTGTAAAAACAGAAACTTGTGGACCAAATTGAGGATAACAGAAACTTTAGGGAAGACAGTAACTTATCTAGACCAAGCTGTAAAAAACAGAAACTTGTGTGGACCAAATTGAGAATAACAGAAACTTCAGGGACACCGAAAACTTTTGATTCTCTGGACGACGGGACAGGGGAGACGCGTGCAAAAAATGATGATTCAAATTTTGGATTGATTCTCTGAAAGTGAGGAATCGTTTGATATTTGTTTGGTGATTTTTTATTTTATTTTTTTGGAGATCGTTCGAGTAAAATCAACGAACGAACAAAACTCTTTAAATGACAAAAATGGGGTTATGAAGGTGATGGTCGTTTGAAGACGAAGCCAATAAAACCCAAATAACGGATCTAATTCCTCTTATACCAAGTCAAATCTCCTATGGAGATAGAGAATGGAGAGAAAGAGAGAATAGAGAGAGAAATAAATTCTTATTATTTCTAGGTGATATTTTACACATAGAATTGAGATACATATATACAACTTGAGAGAGATACAAAAGGGGGATCCAATGCTAGGCTATCATGTTATCTAAGGTAGTGCTATATTGTCCAAGGTAGTGCTAGGTTATAATGTTGTCTAATGATGAGAATGGTATACAATGCTAGTATCCAATGCCAATGCTAACAAATGATACATAGATTTTCATACAAGAACCAATTCTTTCTATTCATATACTCTCTTTTTTTCTTTTTTGCAATAAAGTTCATATGTTTAAATAACTATTTTTAAACCATACCACTCGGCCTTGGAAAATGGATTTAGAGAGAAACATTAAAAATAAAATTGTGTTTAAAAACTCTAAACCTGACTGCTATCAAAATAACTCCAAAGGAAAATAAAAAAAACTTGGAAGCTAAGCTGGAGAAGTTTAATTTAGTCCCGAAACTAAACAAACAACTAAAAATTAAATAGAAATATAACAACACTCCTCAAGTGAACGTAAATGATAACCCTTCACCGGTTTTGAAGATGGATACAACTCATAGCACTCTTAAAAATTGAAATATTAATTTTTCGCCATACCCTAGAAATAAGTATAATTTTTTAGCACTATATCGAGCTATCTAAAGAGATGCACTTAGAACACAAGTTAATAGTTTTCATAACAACTATGGTAAGCGTTTTTGCCCCTTTTTCACAAACTGAATGGTTGGCATGTCACTCTGAATGAGCTCGATGGATTGTTTCTGTTCACTATACTTTCTCTACCTCTCTCTCTCTATTTTTGTTTTGGGTACACTTCAAACAGAAAAACTAAAGAAAAATCTCTCTATTATTACGCAAAAAGACAAATCTTTCCATTTTTCTCCATTCTCTCGCCCTTTTTCTCTTCCCCTCACTCGGGTCGCCATCTTTCTCTACGTACATCTATTACCTTTCGATGGGCTGAAGATGCAATGCGGGTTGCGAACTGCCCGCTCTATAGATCCGACCAAAAAGGGTACCGTATATTGGCAAGAAATCCGAAGTAATGAAGATCCGTCCGTCCATAAACCACAGGACTACTACAATTTGAAGTTTTTGTGTATGCCTTTTGCTTTGCTTTTGCTTGCTCCTCTCCGATTTTCTTTGATGGTAGATTACGTAATACCACTGAGAACTAGCAAGAGGTGTAAACGCATTACTATATTTATGGTCATTTTGTTAACTCTAGTTATCATCTCCGGTTCTTTCATCACATATTTTTCTAGAAAATATGATCCATCCTTTCCAAATTTGAACATAACCAATGTCCAAATTCGCTCTGTGAAATTGGACCCCCAAAAAAATTCTCAATTTTAACATTAGCTTGGGTTGGATAATTACAAACACAAGCAAAAATCTCCTTTTGATCTACATGGCCTTCAATTCCAATAACCCTTTCTCACATTGCTGGAAATGAAATCCTTGTAACGCACTTGTTCTCTACTTTGAATGTTGACAAATTGTCCCAATCATTTATTAAAGCTCCAATGGCTGGGACACACCTCTTCATTCCACCAAAACACCCAGAAATTATGAGGAATGAGATGGGAGAAGGTTCAATCTACTTTATACCAAACAAAAATTTTCCACTTTATCTTCACTTTTGGAATTGATATTGGTTTACTATCAAAAAACATTCTTACACGAGGATGAAAGGAATTCCAAAACTGAAGATACAGTAGAAATTTTCATTTGGTATAAAAGTACATTGAATTTCTCCCATCTTGTTCCTCATCATTTCGAGGTGCTTTGGCTAAATGAAGAGGAGTGTCCCAACCATTGGAGCCTTAATAAATGATTGCCACAATTTCTAGATAATGAAAAGAGAGAACAAGCATGTTGTAAGGAATTCATTTACAGCAACATAAGAAAGGGTTATTAGAAGGCTATGCATATCAATAGGATATTTTTCTTGGGTTTGTAATTCCATATCCAACCCCAGCTAATGTTAACATTGAGCATTTTCTGGGCGCCCAATTTCACCGAGTAAACTTGGACATTGGTTAAGTTGGAATTTCGAAAGGATGGATCATATTTCTAGAAACAAAAATACATGAAGAAATTACGGGAGATGATAATTAGAGCTACCAAAACGATTATATATAAAGATAGTAATGCTTTTACACCTCTTGCTTGTTCTTAGAGGTATTTTTTAATCTGCCATCAAAGTAAATCAAGCAGAGGAGCAAAACAAAAGAGAAAGGGTGAGGATAAGAGGAGAGAAGAGGAGAGGAGAGGAGAGGGGATGGGATTAGATTCCGGCAAGGGGCTCAGATTATATAGAGAACTAAAAGTTAGTGGCCCAGCTTCATTAAAACTCATTGGAACAATAAAAGTGAACTGAACCATGGGAACACACTTCTTTTTCTTTCCTTTTTTTCAAACGCATTTCACAGGTAGGAATTGCGCATAAAATATACACAACCAAGATAGTCTAGACTGAGGAATATCAAAATCTCCCAAATAATAATTTTTTTTGCGAGTTTATCATCACAAGGTGTTCGGACTAATTTTCAGTACCTCAACTAATTTTCATTTGTGAAAAGTGTCAACCGCTAGTTACTAGAAGCTTTGCATGTGTAAGGGACACAAACTTAGAGAGCTCTCAAATATTATCTTAGACGCAAAGTAAATGAATGACAAAATAAAAAAATAAAACCCACCAAATTTATGTAAGGAACAACTAGTGATATTTTTGTAAACTAAAGTCCCCAGTATTGATCACGTCAAAAAGTGACACTTGTCGACTAAATTATCGTTTCTTCTCTCTCTTGTTGCTGAATAATTGATAATTTAACAGACGAGAGAAAGCATTGGGGTATGCTCAGTTGATTTCCAAAAAAGTTGTGTACAATTTTTCCTTTTTCAAGGTTTTATAAAAAGTAATATTGTTAACTCTTATAAATTTGGTTTGGAGTATTGATAAACCATGGGTCCTTTGTCACAGTATATTTAAAGACTAATTAGGCCCTTAATCTTTGGTGGATTCTGTGCGGATTCTCAGTCAACAGATTCATATGATTGGCCTGTTGCAAGAAGGAAGATACGTAGAGCTTTATTTTTCCTTAACATTAATTAAAAAAAATTTGAAAATTTTTAGGGAACAAAATTGCAATGAATTATATTTAATTTCCAGAGAAGTCCGATCTATTCTTTGGAGTATCTTCTAACATAAAAGATAGTGAAAGTTGATTTCAGAGCTTAATCATAGCTATATGTAGGGGATTATACGTTTCAAAATCGTACGACTGTTTTCAATTCATAAATTTATTGCAACTCTTAGAATTAGGACTTCACTGTTAGTTAGAATTGTGTTATATATTGAATGAAAACAGTGTTCCGAGTCACTTTACCCACTCTTGCTTAAAAGCTAGTTATATGTACGGCTTGGAAAAAAAATTAATAAAAAAATATATATTGGCAACTTCATTAAAAGTTTTTTGAAAAATATTTTGCAACTTCATTAAATGTTTTAAAAGTATAATTACTTAGTCAAATGAGTTAACTTGTACGATATATTGTATTACACAGCAGTAACCTTTCCGCCTTAGATACCATTAATTTTTTTTCATCTACATGTGATGTGCGTGACAGTACAATTCCCTATTTGCTTGGGATGATATTTCGTATGTTGTTTTAATTGGCGCAATACAATGTTTACGGTGCAAGATTCTTCAAGTTTATAGATTAACTGTACGCATTTAACCTATATTTTTACCTTAGGCACGAGAAAACGCGGTCACATAGGTGCTTTTAGTTGTACATATATTCTCTATTCAGGTGCCTAAATATATACCGAAAGTTTTAGGTGAGAACCAATCCATATAGACTGGACTTTTTACGACAATTTTTTGTTACTAAAAACATCTCTCCAATATTTTAACGACAAAAATCCGTCACTAAAAAATTCGGTCCATACTAGAAATACATATATATAGCTTAACATAGGAAACGATTATTTGAAAGAGGATATCATAATATCCCATGCTTGTCAGATTACCTGACCACTTTAATATCCTACACAATTTACACCGCTTTTCTCAAAACGGCAACTTGACATTTCTTTATGCAAATATTGGTTTCCAAGAAACCTTTTTCTCTATTTATCAATGCAAATTCCTATATAATTCACATGCATTTTCTTTTTTCCTTTACACGTTTTGTCTTTTTATCTGAAACACTTGAAGGACAAGATCTCGTAGCAGATTTCCAAAGGATCGTATTTTCCAATCTAACCCAGAAAAGGAAAAAGGAGAAAAAAGTTTCGGTAAAGAAAGTTTGTTCTGTTTTGGTAGGTGTCTATACATTGATGTCCTTAATTACTCAGTATTAATCTTTTGTCAATTTATACCTGTATCTAAACTATTTATAAAACAAATTCGTCAATGAAGAATTATTTTGATGTGCTGATTAATTTTTTTTTATACAAAGCGAAAAATTTATTACAAAATTTAATTTTTTTATAAAATACAATATTTTTCATAAAAAAATCATGCATTTAAAACCGCCACCACAATAAAGGTGGACATACAACAACCATAATAATGGTAGACCAACAAAGAGTTTAACAATCACGTCTGAATGGGTTCAACTTGGGACGTCCCGGTTGCATTGATTAATTAAATAGGAAACAATATTAACGTGTAATGGATTTTTTAAAATTAATGCATTTTTAGTTTATCCTCTAGTGAGAGTTAATTACATTATTCATCAATGAAGTTTGAACAATTTTTCACTTTATGTCACGCCCATCCATAAATTTTGATCTCACTGTCAGTTTAATCCAAATTTGGTAGAGATTATCAATTCATTATAAAAATCATTTCTACAAAATTTCATGAAAAAAATCATTCATTTACAAATTATCGAAATCGACGGTCCTTATTGTTTTTAAGATGAGGGATTCACTTACAAGAGTATTTATATATATATATATATTCATTAGACTAACGTGACCATTAATATATGACATATATTGTTTTTTCACAAAAAATGCAATGCAATCGGGTACATGCATCTAATTATTTCACCAAATTACACTCTGCTATAATGGAAATTAAAATAAGAAACTACAATTTTTCGTTACAAATAGCGCGCTAACATCAAAAACTAGAAAAGAAAGAATAGTGAATTTTTAACTTCAGATGAAAATAGTATCTTATATAATAATCAATTATAATTTTCACTAAATGCAAGTGGTATTAGTAATTTTATTTTGGTGGCAAATCATTTTTTAAAAGAATAGTCGCTTTAGTCATAGTTTTTAGTGACAAATATTCATCATTAAATTTTTTTTTTTGTTAATTAATAAACTCAGACCACCAAGTGGGGTGATGCGAAAGAAAATGCTTTAAAATGGTGGTGTGATAAGACCAATTTAGTAGGTGCATTAAAATCAGTAAATCACCGTTTTTTTGTAAAATGAAAAAGAAAAAAAGAAGAAGAAGAAGAAGAGAGAGAGAGAGGGAGAGAGAGAGAGTGTCGATGGATTTCATTACATCCTTCCTAAAAATAAGACATTATCTTCCATGAATTATAATCTCAATGATTTTAAAAGAGCAATATTCTACTTATCGGTTTTAATTAGTAGTTATTCATATCGAATATATTAATAGGTTGTATATTTTTTTATTTTACAACTCATTAATAAATGCGGTATGATTATTTAGTAAATTAAGCCTGTAATAGTGTAATCATATTTTCCCCAATCATTATGTTAGCGCCATATAGATTAAGAGTTATAGAAACAATATATATATATATAATTTGGATCAAAATTTGGTGGTCATGGTAATTACAAAAGCTCAAGAAACTTAAAAGGCATTATTCGTAGCTTTAACTAAAGAAAAAGAAAAGGAGATACGAAGATTAAAGGAGAGAGATCCAAGGAAGGCACGAAAGATGGATGTCTAGGGATTAAAAAAAAATCTCTCACAAGGTGTATCTATGCTCTATTAAATTCGTGTTTAATCTTTGTTAGTAGAACTGAACTTGTTGCTAGCTAGCCACAAAAGAATTTGTATCTGTGAGAAATCAAACACACAGAACATCCTATTAAATGAATCCATGCCATAAAAATTTAATGATAGACAATCCACTGAGCTAACCTAGCTTTGTGGTTAATAGATCGACCAAATGTTATGACTATGGTAATTATGTATGCTTAATCACTAGCTAGCTTGTGTACTCACATTAATTACCTTTGATTTCATTTCAGAGAAAAAATAGTAAATTATACGCCCAAAATTTATTTAACGACTTGATGTACATTTGTATGTACTAATTGTTTTGCGAATAACATTTTAATTAGTCTTCATAATGTTGAGATTACATATCTCATTCTTTGTTTTTTCTATATAATATTCCATGGATCACTTCTACTGTGTTGTTAAGGTTGTTATATATATAAATGATTAAATGACGTTGAGAACAAAAATGCTTTGTAAGATTTTTCCCCTTAAGGGGAAATTTAACTCGAGATTTTGAATTTTCGTTTTCTTTCGTTTTTTATGTGATTATGTTCACTTTATTGAATTGTTTGACTTTTTTTCTATATAACAAGTAGAAATATTTTTTCATAGAGCTGGGCTTAATTCCCCTGGGCCTAAGTCCAATTTTGCCCTGGAGTTGGTTCCCATAATGACTAACATGTTCCCCGAGTTGTGCCACTTAAAAAATGTCCTGGATTAATTTCTTAGAATTGCAACGCTATGCATAAAACGTTACGTTTTGATTAACTAACGGCCTTCCACTTTTGGATTAAAGCGATTGGATTGCGTGTCATGGATAATTGACCTCATTTATGGTATAGTTAATTTATTTTTATTTGTTTTCCTTTTAGCAATCACTTAGCTAGGAAATTAATGTTTGATTCTAAGAAACACAAATCTGATCAGTTACGGTATAATTAGATCTTTTAAATTCAAAATGACAACGTGATTTTCTTATTTTAAAAATGATATTGTATAAAAGCATGCATTGCCCCTTTGAAATTTTAAATAAATTCTACAAATTAACTAAATAAACAAATTATAAAATATTATAAAATTCTAAATGAAATCACATGTAATCCAATTAATTGTATTGTAATTTTATAATATTGCAATTCTAACAATTGCAATTTTATGGCATTGCAATTTCAAAAATTACAATTGTTTACCGTTTAAATTCTAATGTAATTCAAAATCGAGTATCCAAATACGTCCTTAGTTTTGTGTATTTGACATCTAAATGTATACATAAATAAGATTTACTTAATTTATTATAATTGTATTAATTAAACATTTTGGAGAACGAAATTGTAAACCTTATAAATTTTAACCCGCACGTAAACAGTTCTTACTTTATGAATACATAAATTATGCGGTTGAAAGGGAGGTTTCGTTGGCGGTGGAGATGGAGATGGAGTTTGCACCGGTGTAGAGTCCAGAGAGAGAAGTAATTTCGTTGTGGAGAAGCCTGTGAGAAATGTGCAGAGTATAGAGAGGGAGAAGTAAAATAATTTTAATTAGATAAATTAGGTTTACAAATTGGAAGAGTTTTAGTTGGCATTTGATAAAAAAACTGAAAATTGAAAACTAAACTGAAAAATTATTTGTTTAGTTTTGAAAACTATATTTGAAAAAAATATTGTTTGTTTGAATATAACACATCTGAAAACTGAATTTTTTTAGTATGACAATTTTGCCCTTGTTAATTTTTTTGGGATCACAAGATTCTAAATATAATAGGGTAAAATAGGTATTTTACACTCTTGAAAATTAAGGTTTCAATTTTAAGTGGAGAATTAACACTTAAAACTTTAGATGAAAATTTTTAGTTTTAAGTGAAAAAAATTATGTTGACAATTTTTATTTTTATTTTTAACAAACAACTTTAAAACCATTTAAATCTGAAAACTTAAAATTTTTCAGATTCAAGTAGTGTTATCAAACAACACCTTAACCTAAGAAAAATAACTTGTAATTTGATTTAATGTTTTTTGACAATCAACAGAAAAGTTATATTAAATCAAGTGCCAAAACGTTACAAATGAATGGAGGGGGAATACTCTCCCAATTCCAAAACTCAGACAAAGAATCTGAACCCCTTGCTAAACAATGGGCCACGAGATTCGCAAAGCGACGAGCAAACGAAAACTTATTACAATTAACTAAATCCCTGACAAGGATTTTACATTCTTTAATTATCAACCCCCAAATCCTTATAATGTTATATCTTATTTTCTAGCCGATAATTTATTCATTTATTTTGCTGCTGGTTAAATTTTGGACTTAAGTGAAAAAGAGGCGATTTAGGGAAGGAGGGAAAAACCCTACCAAATCCTTACCCAACAAAATTAACTTTGTCGATTAAAAACTCTTTGCCGATAAAACTATTCATCGGGTATATACATATTTTAACACTAAATTGTAGGCAAAAGTTTGCGCCAAAAACTTAAATTTAACGCCGTCGTTTGCTAACAAATAGGAAAATTCGCCGGCTAATAACGTAGAGTATGTATATATATACTCACGCGTGAGGCGTGAAGATTAGAAAGATAATTTAAAACAATATTTGATACATTTATTATTCATCGATCGAAAATAAACACATGCATGCACGAAATTCATTGAATGTTCGTTCCTCCATAAATTCTCATTTAATTGGTGATGTCGTGCATATATATATAAGTACACATAAGTAAATCGTTTTATTTAATTTCCTGTAATTACATCCAAGCATTTTGGAAATGCGATATATTTATTTATTTATTTATTCATTAGGTAGGGATATTATATCGATATTTCCGAGAGATAATTTTTATGAGTTACCAAGGATACTTGCAACACTCATCCCAAGGGTCATTATAGCAACAATCATCATCAGACGGTGAATTTGCTGGTGGCGGCGGTGGTGATACTAATGGTGTCTGTAGGATTTTTATACTATGCAGTGATCTTGCTGATGTAACTGTAGACATCGCGAAAAGAACACATAAAAAAAGCTTGAAGAATTTAATAACATCCATAGCTAATTTAAGATATAGAGGGGATTAATTGCAAGAAGGCTAGGGATACGGATTGGTGTAAAGGGCGAATTTGTGAAAAAGCTTTAAGACTTAATTTAATTGGTACGAATCGTGTAGTCACCAAGGCATCATATTTATATCAAGGTGCTTTTGGTTTTATGTTTAAACACCATTTATTAGTTACTATTAATTACTTTTATAAATTTAATTCGAGAGATATATTAATATTTCATTTAAGTGATTATAATTAATTACTGTCTTAAACGTATCCTCCTTAATTGCACTATCACTACATTGCGATTATTAGGCCGGTCTGGTTTTTGGACTATTTCTCAGACCTGGCTGATTTAATTGCTTGCTTAGCGTCTCGGGTTGGTCTGGACTATTTTCTCATTTTTAACAGAGCATTTTTTTGTCTCAAAAAAATACTCAATGAAAATATCATTAATTTATATATTACCCTCATAATTTAAAAAGTAAAAGTAATTAGGATTGATGCTCTGATACCATGATAAAACTAGAGAAAGAGAGAAAGAGTGTATATTCTGTATTATTGTATGTTTTTCTCTTACAAGAAAGATCACCTATATATACAAGAATATAGAAAAAGGGAAAACCTAAATATAAGGGGACAAGAAAACATTATAAACTCAATTACATTATTAAAGAGAATAAAGAGTATAGAAAAGGGGAATAATCCCATTAAAGGAGACAAAGAACATAGAGAGGAATAATCTTTTAACATAGAGAGGAATAATCTTTTAACACCCCCCCTCAAGCTCAGGATGACTTGGAAAGCATGCAGAGCTTGGACACCAGAAAGCAGAAGCGAGCAGTCATATGAGATTTGGTGAACAGATCAGCTGGTTGAAGAGCGGAAGAGATGTGGGGTAACTGAATGCGTCCTTGGGATAGATGATAACGAGTAAAGTGACAGTCCACTTCAATATGCTTGGTGCGCTCATAAAAAACATCGTTATGGGCTATTTGGATAACACTTCGATTGTCACAAAATAGAGGTGTGGGATCCGGAATAGAGATTCCTATATCTTGAAGGAGCCAGCGAAGCCAAACAATTTTTGCGGTAGTATGAGCGAGAGCACGGTATTCAGCCTCAGCACTGGATCGAGCAACAACAGTTTGCTTCTTACTTTTCCACGAAATGAGAGAGTTGCCCAAAAAAATGCAGAAGCCGGTGGTGGATCGCCAATCAGTAATATCACCGGCCCAGTCAGAATCAGAGTACTCCTGTAGCGTAAGACTAGAGGCTGACGAGAAATGTAGGCCTTGGTATATAGTCCCTTTTATGTAGCGTATGATACGAAGGACAGCAGCAAAGTGGACAGAGCGAGGTGCAGACATGAACTGACTAACAATGTGGACAGCATAGCTGATATCCGGCCTGGTGATGGTGAGATAGTTGAGACTACCCACCAGCTGTCGGTATAATGTATGATTAGCCAGAGGAGTACCATCGGAAGGAGAAAACTTGACATTCATTTCAAGCGGAGTATCTGCAACCTTGTTGTCTGTCAGGCCAGATCGGTCAACAATATCAGAAGCATATTTTACCTGAAAAAGGAAGTATCTGGTAGAGGAATGATCAACATCAATGTCCAAGAAGTAGCGAAGAGTATCCAGATCTTTTATTTCAAAACATGAACACAAATATTTTTGAAATCGAGTTATACCGTCCAAATCATCCCCAATAATAATCATATCATCAACATATATTAGAAGAACAACAATGCCCAGTGATGATGAAGAAGTGAACAAAGCCGAATCATGTGTACTCTGAGAAAATCCATAGTTAAGGATAGTAGTAGAGAATTTTTCAAACTAGGCTCGGGGTGCCTGTTTGAGACCATAGATAGCACGCCTTAGTTTGCATACGTGCCCGGGGGAGTGAGGAAGGCCAGGGGGAGGTTGCATATAAACCACTTCAGAGAGATCACCATGAAGAAAAGCGTTCTTAACATCCATTTGATGAATCGTCCATTGTTTGATAGAGGCAACTAAAATCAGAGTGTGAACCGTAGTTATACGAGCAACATGAGCAAAGGTTTCCTTATAATCAATGCCATATTCTTGAGTAAAGCCCTTAGTAACTAGACGAGCTTTGTATCAATCAACAGAACCATCAGCCTTAGTTTTAATTTTTTTAACCCATTTGCAATCAACAACAGAGTGACCGGCAGGTAAAGTGGTAAAATCCCACGTATTGGTCTGTTGGAGAGCAGTAAGTTCCTCAGTCATAGCCTGTTGCCAAAGAGGATCTGAAGAAGCAGCGCGGTAGGAGGTGGGTTCATGGAGAGACAACATGGCAGAGAGAAAACAATGATAATCTGATAGCTTAGCTGGTGTGCGACGATCACGAGTCGGTCGTGGCACAGAACCGTTGGTGGAACAGACAGAGTTAGGACAGGACGTAGAGTCATCAGCAAGTGGACATCCAGATACAAAATCCGTGATAAGAGCATGTAAGGATGCAGGATCAGGAATGGGGAGAAGAGTGGGTTGATGAGTAGAGGAATCAGTGGTAGAAAAGTCAGGAAATGGATCAACCGGTAGGGAAGGCTTAGTGGAAGACACGAAATCTTTAGACAAGGTGTAGTATGGGGTGTTTTCCCAGAATGTGACATGTCAAGAAATACGGAGTCTTTTGTGATAGGGTCATAACAACGATAGCCCTTTTGTTGAACGCCATATCCTAAGAAGACGCATATAGCCGTTTTTTGTGTGAGTTTTGTGCGTTCTCGTTTAAGAAGAAGCACAAAACATGTGGCTCCAAAAACACGAAGATAGGAATAATCAGGTCTAGTACATAAAAGACGTTCAAAAGGAGAGATACTACCGGTAACCATGGAAGGAATGCGATTAATGAGGAATGCAGATGTATGGATGGCTTCCCCCCAGAAAACGGAAGGGACAGTTGAAGAGACAGCTAAGGTTCGAGCTGTCTTAACAAGATGACGGTGTTTACGTTCGGCAACCCCATTTTGTTGAGAGGTGTCGGGGCAAGAAAGTTGATGAAGGGTCCCTTGAGATTTAAGAAAATCAAGAAAGGATTTAAACAGATATTCACCTCCGGAGTCGGATCGAAAAACTTTAATGATTTTTAAAAATTGAGTTTTAATCATAGTGGCAAATTCAATGTAAACTTTCAAAAAATCCGAACGGAAACGAAGTAGATAAGTCAAGGTATAACGGGAGTAATCATTAATGAACACAATATAATATAAGGCCCCACCCATAGAGGTAACCGGGGCTTTATCCCAGACATCAAAATGCACAAGATCAAATGGAGAGTCTGAAACGGTAGTACTATTATTAAAATGATAAGCTGGTTGTTTAGCCAGTTTACAAGCAACACAAGAGAGATCTTTGGCTAATGTAGCTAGTCCTAATAACCCTTGATTAACCATAAATTGAAGACGAAAAAAAGAAACATGACCTAATCTAG
This sequence comes from Lonicera japonica, assembly GCA_021464415.1. Taxonomy (NCBI): domain Eukaryota; kingdom Viridiplantae; phylum Streptophyta; class Magnoliopsida; order Dipsacales; family Caprifoliaceae; genus Lonicera; species Lonicera japonica. The sequence continues at coordinate 100,923,733 of CM038463.1, read as the reverse complement.
AATGTCAGGAAATAAATGAGGAGGGATTGGGGGTAAATGTCGCAAAGGAGGAACCGCTGGGAGAAGGAATTTGTAATTTGTCTGTCATATATAGGCGTCCAACTCTATGGCCTATCCCAACTGATATCCTGGTCAAACGGTCCTGCACAACAAAACCAGAAGAATCAAATGAAATGATTAGCCCAAGGTCACATAATTAGCCAACAGATAAAAGTTGTATAGATAGTTTAGGGACAAGAAGAACATCAGGAACAGACAAACCGTTGGTGGTTTTGATGGAACCAATGTGGCTAGTAGAGATAATGGACCCATTATCTATATGAATCGGGGGAGAAGAGTGTATCGGACTAGAAGTGGCAAAGTGCGTAGAGTCAAATGTCATGTGGTTTGAAGCTCTAAAATCGAGGAACCATGAAGAGGCGGGTGTGCCAGTAGGAGCAGAGAAGGCAGATACAACAGTATGAGTGAGCTGGGAAGGGTCGGTGGAGTCCTCAAGAGTGGTTGGCGGACAAAAACCAGGTGGAGGTGGATAGCTGATACTTGATGGATCAGATGATGTGAAGGCAGCAGTAGAATAGGAGGAGTTTTGTAGGTCTCGCATGTAACGAGAAGTAGGGGAGGGGCAGTACTTAACTGTGTGACCAAATTCCTTACAGTAGTTACATTTGACCTGTGATAAACCTCTGGGTGGCTTGGGGGAAAGGTGTTGGGAATATGTCGAGGTATGAGGAGGGCGTGGGGAAGGGTGATATGTGGGAGGTCTGTAAGATTGTTGCTGAAGGCGAGGGGTCGCAATGAATACTGATGACAGAGATGAAGAGATGCCTCGGTGGGTTTCTTCAGTAATTAATTCAGTTAAAGCCACTTCAACGGTAGGCAGAGGTTTACGGTGGAGCATGGCAGCCCGTAGTGGTTTAAACTCTTCTCTGAGAGTCATAAGAAACTGGACAATGCGAGTCTCCTCACGAAAGGTTTCCCATAATTGCATATCAGTGGTCCATTATGGTTCCATAAGTTCCAACTGATCCCAGATAACGGACATACTAGAGTAAAAATCTGAAACATATTGTCCCGATTGTTGCTGTAGGACCCGTATATCTTGTTCAAACTTGTACTTTTTGGCAAAATTCGTTTGAACATATCGGCTTGCCAAAAAATTTCAAGCTTTCTATGCAGTATCACATTTGCTGAGCTATATGTTAATGGATGGCATTACGGTACTGGCAATCCAGGTCAAGATTTTGTTATTATTAATATCCTATTCAGAAAACTTGGGATCAGTATCAGCGGGACATTTTTCTTTGCCAGAAACATAATTCCAGAGACCTTTTCCTTTCAGAAAATTATGAAACAACATGGACCAATGACTATAATTGTTCCCATCAAGTTTAATGGTAATAGGTATTTCTGAATTGGAAGACATGGTAAAAGGGGAACAGAGAATTAACAGAGATGAAACCTGAGATTGGTATTGTAGGAATGGAATTGGCAAGAACGGAGGCCACGGTTGAATCCGGAAGGCTGAAAAACCTTGGGAACAAGTGTTGTTTTTTTTTGTTTTTTGTGAACAGTGAACTAATGGCGTTAGTAAACCGCCGTTAAAACTAACGGTGATAGGAGACGGCGTTAGTAAACAGTTAACTAACGGCATTAGGAAACGGTCGTTAAAACTAACGGTGTCAGGAGACGGTAATGGCGCGCGTGTGAGAGGGTAGACGTGTGGGTGCGCATAAGCGCGTGTAAGAGACGTGTTGTTGACCGCGTGGGCGCGTGTACTGGACAAGGACCCGCCTTGGTGCGTGGAAAGTACTCGCGCGTGAGAGCATGGAGAGAGTGGCTAGGTGCGCATAGGATTTGCGCGTGAGTGGTCGAGGCGGGATGGGATTCAATCGCCTAGCGCGTGAGGGCGCGTGCGTGGGTATTTTTGGATGATTCTTTCGGGGTTGGCTTCGTCTCGATGAGACGATGGCAGTGGTGGTGGGTGGAGGAATTTTGACAGTGGTTTAGGTAGTTTTCGAGTGTGTGGAAGGTGTGGGCAGTGTGTTTGGTAATGGTGATGGGATAGCCGTAGATTGAACATAGGAGATGGGTGTGGGTGTGAAAAAAAAATTAATTAGGATTGATCATCTGATACCATGATAAAACTACAGAAAGAGAGAAATAGTGTATATTATGTATTATTGTATGTTGTTCTCTTACAAGAAAGATCACCTATATATACAAGAATATAGAAAAAGGGAAAACCTAAATCTAAGGGGACAAGAAAACATTATAAATTCAATTACATTAATAAAGAGAATAAAGAGCATAGAAGAGGGGAATAATCCCATTAAAGGAGACAAAGAACATAGAGAGGAATAATCTTTTAACAATTTATATATTAGGGTAAATTACCAAAAAATATAATGTACTTTACTTATTTTTACAATTTGGGTAATATATAATTTTCTCGACATTAGAAACATTGTACTTTATTTATTTTTTCATTTTGGGTAATATTTTGGGGGTTATTATTACCTAAAATGAAAAAATAAATAAAGTACAATGTTTCTAATGTCGAGAAAATTGTATATTACCCAAATTGTAAAAACAGGTAAAGTACATTATATTTTTTGGTAATTTACTCTATATATTACCCTCATAATTTAAAAAGTAAAAGTAAGGGGTCAATCCACGAAGAGTGTTAAAAATCAAGTTAAAACGGAGAAACTTATATACTTATTTAAACCTATTTTTGAATTTTTTGGAAATTAGGAAATGATTAAAATAAAATATACAGGTGGAAAAAGTAATATGAGAGTTAATTTCGATGTTAAAAAATTCACTTAGATACTTTTAATGTGTTTTAGAATTAATTTCAGATTTTACATACATAGATAAAATACTAAATATTAAGAATTGTTCTAGTCAACGAAATGATATAATTACTAGATAAGAGCAAGCATCCTATCTATATCAAAAAACATTATGTCTGACCAAAATAAGTAATCTAATTTAAAGGTTAGAAATGATTCTTGATGATGTTAATATTTAAGAACTATTGGAATAAGTTTATACTCACAATAAAACATCAAATCACTAAAAAAATTTACCCGTACACAAAATATGGCGGCCGCTATTTACACACCAACAATTACTTAGTTTTACTCCATGTTTCATTCGCTCGATGATAAGTGAATAAATGTATGTTATTCGCTCAATAATAAGCAAATAAGTGTATGTTATTCACTCAATGACAAGCGAGTAAGGCATTGAAGTTTTTACTCGCTTGTCATCAAGCGAATAAGATGCATTTATTCGCTTGTCATCGAGCGATGAACATGTATTCATTCACTTGGTATCGAGCAAATGAAAAGTGGAGTGTTATCAAATGTTTGTTGGTGTGTAAATAGCGGCTGCCCAAAATATACACTCAAACATAATACTTTCTCTCTCTATCACATCCTTTCTACTCTCTCATATATTTTTAATAAAACTTTAAAATCTGTCATAAATCAAATTTTAATAAAATTTGTATATTTGAAACCAACAAATTGTGCTTTATAAAATAAGATCCATTTACAAAATTATATATATATATATATATAATAATTTTAAAAAAATAATGGCATATATATTTAAATGATTTATACACTTTACTCATTATATATATTAGGAGTGGCAAAATGGCTCCGTTAGGCAAATTTTTACCAAACCAAATGCGAAAGATTTTGGCCATGTTATTTTTCAGTCTGGTTGGCCTGGGTTTCTCAAATTAAAGCCCCTCTCGAGTTGAGTTCGGGTTTGACTAAAATAACCAATTTGACCCAATCTAGGTCCGCTATATTTTTAGGCCAATGGGGTTCAAGATTGGCCAGAAATAGAAAATTTAGATTTATATAAAAAAATCTATTGTAACTATAATAGATAAAATGGCATAATAGTTTGGACGTTGTAATAGTAATTAAGGGGCCGCTTGATAAAAAAATGGAAAATAGTAAAAAAAATAAATTACTTTTGTGAGAAGTTGGAAAATAACTTAAGTGATGTAGTGAGATGTTCTTTCTTTTACTTTTTTGCTTTTTCCATATAAAAAATATTTTTGTGTGGTAGTGAAGAAAAAATTTCCATAAAAGATAAAGGAAGTTAGAGGTCATTTACTCATAAAAATGAGCATGAGATGGAAAAAATCTAACCACATCGAAGTGGTTCTATAATACTTAGTTTAATTTGCTTAGGAAAAACTTTGTGGTGCTCCCGAGCAAGGATTTAGGAAAAGAAGAGTTAGTGCCGTATGTTAAGGCATATGTTCTTTACATTATTGTGTCGGTTGTTTTGCCAAACAAATCTGGAAACTATGTACCTATCATGTACCTTCAATTGTTGATGGACTAGGAGGACTTTGATACGTTCGCATGGGGGTGTAGACACCCCGATCCGTGACCCCCGCAAGAACCCTAACGACCTTCGAGAACTTTTTTTAGGTCCGGGACCTTCAAGCACCCGAAACTACCCTTGGTGGGTTTTTGGCCAACAAACATAATTTTTTGACAGATTCGCACGACATATCACATTGTCGCGCGACAATCCCTGTATGTCGCGCGACAATTGCAGGGAGCACATCCCTCTCACCCGACCAACCACTTTGACACATCATAGGTCAGAATCCATCACTTCAGCCGTTTGTCGCGCGAAAAGAGATATGCCGCGACACTTGCCCTCTGGGAGAATGTCGCGCGAAATCTCTCCGACTAGAAATTAGGTAGGGTTCTAAGTCGGCAACTTCTCGCCACAATTTCTATACATTGATTTTTACTTTAAGCAAAAATCCAATGAATAATATTTTTTTGAAGAGTCTCGATCTAATCTTGGCACCCGAAGTGCCTATTTTTAATTGGTAATTAGTGTAAGAGGCCTATTTTGTTTTATATTTTAAATGAATGTATTTGAATAAATTTAAATATCATTTAATTAATAAAAACATGTTATGTATTACCTAAATTACCCCTTTTTATGAACTCGATTTTTCTACGGGGCGCTGCCCCGCACCCCGTGAAAAAATATAAACTGCAAAGTTCATATTGCAGTAAAATATGGACTGCAAAGTTCATATTGCAGTGAAATATGGACTGCAATATGAACTTTGCACTAAAAATATGGACTGCAAAGTTCATATTACAGTAAAATATGGACTGCAATATGAACTTTGCACTAAAAATATCGACTGCAAAGTTCACATTGCAGTGAAATATGGACTGCAAAGTTCATATTGCAGTCCATATTTTACACAATGCATATTGGTCCATTTTTTAGTTTATTTTAAGGGTACTGGGATCTGAACGAACCCTCATTTTATAATGAAAAAAAAAGGGACACCCGATGTCATGATTATCAACACATAAAAAATAAAACGGAATAGGCCATTTTCGATTTTCAACGCCCAAACGGGAAAAACCCAGGGGTCGCATTTGCGGATTCCACAGGGGGCTTTTTTTGGCTTTAGTGTTTTGAAAATCTTTTTGACAGATCTAATGTCTTGCAAGCACCTTTTTTTGGTTAAAATGCCCCTTCTTAAAAACTTTCAAATTTATATTTAGGTTGTTTCTTTAACTCCTTGTTATTAATTTTTCTTATAACATTTCACTATAGAGCATGTCCCGCATCTACAGTTGTACATGATAAGGAATGAGCATCCTACTAAGCAATAATTGAATTTTTTTTTATTTTTTTACACCTCTCCAAAGGACTTTCCTTAATTGCAAGGTTAGACCAATAATCTTCACCCTTTATCCAATAATAATCATGAAGGGAGATATGCGAACCCAAGTATTAACATCTTGAAGAATATATAGCCTCCTGATGTGAGTGTGTTTTCTTCTACTTCTTCTTTTGTGAACTTTAAAGTTTTAGTTTTTCATAATTTCTTGCATGACTTACTGTAATAAAAGTAGATTTTTGACTATTTTACTTTTTACTTTTCTATTTTTTAGTTTATATATTTGAACATGATTTATGTAACTTTCTAAAACTTCAAATTGACCCTTACTTCTAGATTTATTGGGACCCGTAAATAAAGGTTGATGCTGATTTCCTTCCCAAGCATTTGAAGGAACAGCAACACACATGATCGTCGTACATAATCTTATTGCGCTTTTGAGAAGGCCGTATATCACTGTCCCGAGCAGTGCACAAAACATTTTAGATTTGGCTTGGTTAAGAGGCCTAAGAAAATAGATTTTAAGATAATAACATATGATAAAAGGCATGCTAAGGAGTGGAGTTGGTTAAAAAAGACGAACAAGTACATTGCTATTTGGCAAAGAATGAGAGATTCTTTTATTGCCTATCCGCCCATCCCTGCCTCATCTTCTTATAATGATATGGATGTGGATGCAAGTGGAAGCAGTAACAGTTCACCTCTACCCACAACTATAGGAAATGAAATTAATAAAGTCGGTGGTGGTTCTGATGGAGGTGAAGCTTAGATTGGTGATAGAGATGCTAACAAGATTACAACTTAAAAATATTTTTCCAACTTTTTATTTTGAGACTTTATCAAAAGCAAATGAATAAACCTGTTCTCAGTTATTTCTTGGTAGGTGTTTTAACAATAGTGCCCAATATTTTCAATATCAATATATGCATTGATTCCTCTTCTCTTTTAATAGCTGGCTTTGCAACTAGCAATAGATAGGAACAGGGGAAAAGAAAAGGTCCGAACACAAATCGTCAACTTCATTTTCTGATATTTGATACATTATTTAATAATGAACTTCTATTGAAATGTCATGGTATATCTTCGAAAATAAATGTTTCCAGTTGGAATTTACAACTAGTTAAAAGCCAACCAGTATGTCTCCTACCAGATTCTGAAGCGGATTAATAATAATGCCTATGTTGTGGACCTACTAGTCGATATGACCATACCCCTTACATTCAACGTAATAGACTTGTATGAGTACTACCCACCCAATTGGCCCAATGATTCAAATGCAACTGACTCAAGGACGAGTTCTTTTCAAGTAGGGGAGACTAATGTAGAACTTATATCGGATACGTACTTAGCCACACTGAATCGTCATAAGCCCATTTGGCACAAAAAGTTAATGAGACCTGGATTGTATGGGGCCGGGCTAGTTTGTTAGTAGATGCTAAGCATGTTACTGGTTGTGACGACAATCATATGAAATTTTGTAAAGGCTTGTTTGGTAAATATGAATAATTGTTAGGTAAAAATGGAATGTTTAAAAGAAGTGGTTTTGTGAAACATAGTTTGCTTAGTAAAAACTTCATGGTGCTCCCGAGCAAGGATTTAGGAAAAGAAGAGTCAGTGCCATATGTTAAGGCATATATTTTTTACATTATTAGGTCGGTAGTTTTGCTAAACAAATCTGGGAAACATGTTCCTATCATGTACGTATCTTTAATTGTTGATGGACCAAGAGAGCGTAGGGGGCTGCATTTTTGTTTCACCTCCATAAGTATTTTAATAATTTTTTAACAAATTCTAAGTGTCTTGTAGGGAGCACATTGTATTCAATGGTAAGCAAATGTTTTTCTTAAAAGATTTCATATTTATATTTTTGTAGGTTTTTTAATTCCTTGTTATTCTTCTTATAGCATTTCACTATAGAGCACATCCCATGTCTAGTGTTGTACATGATAGGGAATGAGCAACTTATCGAGCAAGAATAAAAAAAAATTGACATATGTCCAAAGGACTTCCCCTTATGACAAGTTTGGTCTAATAAGCTTCACCCTTTCTCCAATAATAATCATGAAGGGAAAGATGTAAATCCAATTGTTAACATCTTGAAGAATCTACAGCCACATGATATGAGCGCGTTTTCTTATTCTTCTTATTCTTCGTCTTTTGTGAACTTTAAATGTTTTAGTTTTTCATAATTTCTTGCATGACTTCCTGCAATAAAAGCAAAAGTGTTAACTATGTTTACTTTTTACTTTTTGGTTTTTTTAGTTTATATATTTCAACATGATTTATGTCACTTCCTAAAACTTCAAATTCACCCCTAGTTGTAGATTTATTGGGACCCGTACACGTGGGATTGTCATGCACAATCCTATTGTGTTTTGAGAAGGTCGTAGATCACCATCCCAAGCAATGCACAAAACATTTGGAGTTGGCTTAGTCAAGAGGTTTAAAAAAATAGATTCAAAAATAATAGCATATAATAGGGGGCATGCTAAAGAGCGGAGTAAGTTCAAAAGGATGAACAAGTATATTGCTATTTGGCAAGGATTGAGAGATTCTTTTACTGTCCATCTGCCCATCCTGCTTCATCTTCTCGTGATGATATGGATGTGGATGCAAGAGGGAGCAATAATAGTTGACCTCTACCCACAATTACAAGAGATGAAATTGATAATGTCGGTGGTGGTTCTGACGGAGGTGAAGCTCAAATTGGTGCTGGTGATGCTAACAAAATTACAACTTAAAAATATTTTTCCAAGTTTTTGTTTTAAGACTTTATCAAAGGCAGATGAATAAACCTATTATAATAATTCTCAGTTATTTCTTACTACGTGTTTTAACAACATTGCCCAATATTTTATATATCAATATATGCATTGATTCCTTTTCTCTTTTAATGGTTGGCTTTGCAATTAGCAACAAACAATAGTAGGGGAAAATAATGGTTTGAACACAAAACGTTAACTTCATTTTCTAATATTTGAAAGGTTTTCAGTTGAAAGCTACAACAAATTAAAAGCCCAAAAGTATGGCACGTACCAGATTCTAAAGCGGATTAATGATAATGCCTATCTTGTGGACCTATCAGCCGAAATGGCCATCTCCCCTACATTCGACGTAGCAGACTTGTTCGAGTACTACCCACCCAATGGGCCTAATGATTCAAATGTAGTTAACATGAGGATGAGTTCTTTTCAAAGTAAAATGAGACTGATTTAGAACTTATATCGGATATGTATTTGGCCACACTGAATTGTTGCAAACCCACCTGACCTAAAAAAATGACGAGATTAAAATCTTGTGGAACCTAGCTAGCTAGTGTTTTCACATGCTTATGCCTTTATGTGCTGATGCGTTCCTCAAGGCGCTTTATCTATGAACACACCAAAGTGCATTAATAAGTGCATGATGCACAAAAAACTTGCGACTCTTCACGCTTTTTACGCTTTTTTGTATGTTTCACACACTTTTTGTGCCTTTTGGAAGCTTTTTGTGCTTTTTCTCTTTGGTGCAACTTTTACATGTATACGTAGTTTTTTTTTGTCCATAAATTCATATTGTTTGCTGCTATATAGATATGAATTAAAAGTTATACACATTCCTCCCATACGTATTTTATCATATTGTTTGCTGCTATATAGATATGAATTAAAAATTATGCACATTCCTATACATATTTTAAGCCTTAGCTTAAAACTTCATCTTTGTTGTTCTTATAAGTACTTTTATTGCCATTAAAAAACATGAGCAAAAAATATCAAACAAAGTGCAGAGTATATATTTATATATTTCCTTATTTGAATGATATTTGCTTCGTCAAAAGATGATTATGTGATTGTTATTCCTTTGTTTTTAGTGTTAGATGTGTCTTTTTACTATTTCTTATTTTTTAATTTAAATTTTTTTAAGATCAAATGATAGAATATCCATGTAAGATAAAAAGTATTTGTAATATTGGACCGATGTCATACATGCAATTTGAGTTTGCACTTATGTTTTTTAGTGGTATTTTGAATTTGTACCCATATTCTTTTTTTTCTTGGTCCCAAAAAGGGCGTCCAAAGTCAAAACACCAAATAACAAGACATAATCCCTTGAGGGGAAGCATCAAACACATATTTCAATTTGAACTCACAGTTCCACGGTCTTCGACGTACTAAACCATATGCAATCTTGAACATGGAAACAATAGTACGTGCACCCCATATTTCAATTTTGCCTTTATTTTCATGTTTTTCTCCTACTTTGTAAAACCCAAAGGTCCCTAGAATGTAGTGCTCTTGCTGAATAATTAAGCCAAAGATAACATATTCCGGAATTATGTTTATCACAAACTCTTTTAATTTTTATTAACAGAACTTTTGAGGGTGGAAAAGTTTGATAACAAATGCAAAACATTAACAAAATTGATCGATATGTATCGAGAAGAGAAAGCAAAAGAATTAAAATAAAGATAAATCTAAAGCCATGAAGCATGGACACAGACATGACGCACGAGTACGATGTGAGATGGACTCTGCGACACAAAGAATTTAAAAAATATAGAACACATACACAACAAGAAAATGATATATATATACAAAAAAAACTCTTGTGAGAGAATCCCTTACTTTAAGAACAATAAAGACCGTCTATTATGAGGGGTACATGAATAAAAAAATTCATAAAACTATGTGGAGATAATCTCTATATCATTTCCACCAAATTCCATAAAAAAATATTTAGAAGTTGGTAATATGATCGTATAAAGTTTCAATGGACGAAAATAAACTGATATATCACATTTTCATTACACCCATTTTTTGTTTGAAATTTTGGAAAATGATCTACTCATTATAAAGATCATCTCTATAAGTTTTATGAAAAAAAATCATCCATTTACCCCTCAAAATGGATGGTCCTTTGTTCTTAAAGTAAGGAATTTCTTTGTGAGAGCATTTTCGATATATATATACATATATAATTTATAGTTTAAATTATTGTAAACAAAAAATTAGTAGTAAAGTAATTCTTTGTAGTACCTAATTTGTCATTACTATGTCACAAGTTTTAATATATATATATATAATCAACTAAAAATGTTACTTAATACTACCTAAGATTGGAATGTAAGAGATTACTAGGGTAAGGTGGAATTGAATTAGTGGGATAATTTATACTTCATATACAAAGGCCATCCTGCTAGCCAGAATAACAAACCTAATAAAATATATACATTGGTCTCCCAATCATATCAGCAACAACAACAGCAGCTCGTATTTTAGGAATTTCATAATTCCACCAAGTGAAGCCATCAAATTCAATAACACATTAGAAAAAAGAGTAAATACCATCAATGGTCACTGAACTATTGGCAAATTCTACTAATTGCCATTGTACTTAATTTAGTTACGATCGAACAATTAAACTTTTAAAAAGTACTGCCAATGGCCACTCTGTTAAATCACACCGTTTTAGTCTAACAGCAATTAGATCATGTGACAATCACATGATATTTTAGGGGCATTTTGGTCATTTTGCTCTTATTTTCCCTTCCCCTTCTTCTTCTTCTTCTTCTTCTTCCAATCTCTTCGTCTTCCAATCGGTTCTTTTCCATCCAATCTCTTATTCTTCCAATTAGTTCTTTTTCTTCTCCTATTTTCCCTTTCCATTTTCTTCTTCTTCTTCTTCTTCTTCTTCTTCTTCCAATAAGTTGTTCTTTTGAAAATCTATATCTGTGTTGTATTCTGAATATCTCCACTAATGCCTTCTACCCATTTTCAAACTGGTTAGGATTTATCATTCTGGCCTTTCAATATATTAAAGTTCTTCCTTCTCCAATTTCCTCTTTTCCTTTCCCACTCCTCTCCAATTTCCTTCTTCGATTTTTTTACTTGTTTGAGAAATTGCCATTTGATTTAAATAATTCGTGCCATTGATTTGGTGGATTTTGTTGTAGAATTTAGCTTTGAATCAAAGGAATTGAGGTGATTTAGGGGGTTACGGTTAGGGTTTTTATGAAGAACAATTTTGGGGGCTTGATACTTTGATAATTATTTTATATTTGACTAAAATACGTTTAATTGGATCATGTGATTGCCACATGATCTAACTGCCGTTAGATTTTAACGGTGGAATTTAACAGAGTGGCCACTAGCAGTACTTTCTAAAAGTTTAATGGTTCAATTTAACTAAATAAAGTATAGTGGCCATTGGTAGAATTTACCAATAGTTTAGTGGCCATTGATGGTATTTACTCTAGAAAAAATATTTGCAAGTGTATTTCCTTCCTGATATTATGCGAAGCACAGAACTCTGTTTCCTCGAGAAAATATAAACACCTTTCCCATCTTGTACAAAGCTGCCATGGGGGTCATAATCTTTCTTGAAGAAATTCAGGAACGTTTGAGATGGACCTATCTCAATCCAGACTTTTTTCCATCCTCTAGTATAAGCTATCTCTATTGTTAAAAGATATGCCGAGAATTCAGTAATATTTTAAATAATTATAAATATTTAAAAAAAAATGACCCACCGTATCCTAAAAGTGTTTTGCCAATGTCCATTGCATGTCCATCAGGTGCCCTACCAAAAAGTTAACTAGCTAGCTAGAACACTTGCACGAGTGTTGATATCCCTCTAGTGCCGGAAACCACCATATATGACACCTCTAGAGGATTGTCGTGCTTTGTAGATAGAAAGTGCCACAGTGATAAACGCATAATATTGTCATGTTTAAGCTCCTTCCCGGAGTCGCTTGACGCGTTTGTTGCTTTAATTCTGCCTAATTATCCACTTATCTCGAGATTAGTACCTTAGCGAGTGTTGTATCTAACATGGCCCAAATTGGTGTGTATTTTGTAGTATTCCATGTGTTTGTAGGATTGGGATACAATGGCATTGCATGAAGTGATCAAGAGCAGGCTTGGAGGCTTGCTAAGTGCTGAGTGAAGAAATTTCAGAACCATGATTGATCATGGGTATAACCATGATCGATCATGGGCATAACCATGATTGATCATGGAACCAAAATTTTCTGGCAGAGCATTTCCATGATCGATCATGGGCATAACCATGATCGATCATGGCCCTGGCAACTTGGCCATTTCACACCCAAAATAGGCTATTTTAGTGGTTCAAGCTATTTTAGATATTTAGTTAGATATTTTGCAACCTTTTAATATATATTATTTCTCTTAGCTACTTGGAAAAGCTATCTAAGTTTTTGTACAAGTTCTAGAGAGAAGTGGGAGCTAAAACCTTGTAATTTCTTCTTCTTCTTGTAAGTTTACTTTGATTTTAAGAAATGAATGCTTCTTCTATAATTCTTGTTTCGAGTATTATGGAGTAGTCTTTTACTAAGGTTACGGAGGTGAACCGCAATATAATATTCGGTGATTTATGGCTCAATCCATGTTTAAAGTTTGAGAAATAGTTGTAAATCCTTTTCTTCTTCATTTCCTCCATTGTTGCAAGCTTTCTAGGTATATTCATAATAAATTAAGACTTTATATGCCTTGTATATTTAGTGCTTGGTTGTTAATGAACATACAACATATTTATATGGTTCTAGAAAGCTTGTAGTCTTTTTCCCCCATCCATGGAGCTTTTCCCTCTTCGTTGAAATTATGAATAGTTCTTAAAACTCCATAGATGGATTATAAATTTGTTAATCTCATTTTTGATTCATTTATTGATACATTGAGTGCTTTTTACACTTTATGTGATACTTAGACTCTTTGTTTTCTACCATAAATGATAAAAGATGAGATGACAAATTTATCCCATAAACTTCATTCCGTTTCATTGTTTGGATTTACTTTTTAATTTTCATTCTTTAAATCATGAGATTTCATACACTTGCTTTATGTTAAATCATTTTACGATGAGTTTGTCATATCTATCTTGGATTAGCTTCATCAGGAATGGGTTGCCTTGCTTCACACCCGTAGCTAAGAGGTAGGAATGATGACTTTGTCTTTGGTGGAATGTTGTTTGTCTCTTTCTTAATATAGCTTCGATCCGGGAATGAGTCGCCTAGCGTCGCACCCTTTGCTATGGAGAGATACACCAACATTTCCCATATCTCGAGAAACCTTGTGTTGAAGTCTTTGTATGAGCTAGTGACCACCGTTTCTTAAATCGTAACTAATCTCCACCTACCTTAGTGCTTTCTTGTTAATTTTCGCAACCGTTTTACATTTTCGTTGTCTCACAACAAATCCAACTTACAAAATCGGAAAACCATTTAATCCGTAATCCATTCCATCCCTTTTCACTTATCCCTGTGGTTCGACACTCGGACTTCCGAGACTATATTACAACTTGACGTGCCTGCACTTGGGCTTTATCAAAGCGCGTTTTTCTAGCGGCGTCACACAGCATGCCATGACTAATTAAGAGAAAGCAATAGATGAATCAACCAACAAATGCAAATCATTCAAAAATTAAGAACGTATGTTGAATTTAACCCTGCTAAAGATATCATAAATTTATGTTTATCACCACTGAAAATGGATTTCTACTCACCGGAAAATTTATTGTCAAATGTGTGTATACATCGTGTACCTTCTGCATATAATTAACCAACACCAAAAAGTAGTGTTCGAGTTTACTATAAAATCAATAAATAAAGTTGTCTTTTGGTTAATTAAAGTGTGTTTGGATATTTAATTCTGAACTTTGGAATTGTAATTTGATCACAATTAACCTACATCAATCAAATTATAACTTATTTTCAAAGTTTGTAATTATGTCATCCCAAAGATCGAAAAGTTCCCGTGCAATTAATTACAAGAAAAGTCAAAAACTAATTAAGATTCTAGAGTCCAAATAAATCACGTACTATATACTCAATTTGTCACATTTTATATTATAAGTGAAACCCATGTACATGTTCATGGTGGTCCCACGTAGTTTCAGTCTCGAATTGCGTTCTTATTACGTAAATGATTGATAATATATGAGTGCTGCGGCTTGAAGTAATTCTTCCTTAAAATATGGCATTTAATATTAATTTTCTATACGCATTTAATTTGTAATACTGTAAAACTATAAAATTTTCCAGCAAATATGAACAAATATAGTAAGTAGTTATTTCCATGTGGAATTATTAACATGTGACAATGTGTTAAGACAAAATTCACATAAACAAACTTGGCGTTTCATTGAAAATAACGATCATGTATAGGTAAATCAGTAGTCAATTAAGTATAAACTTTAAAACGTATATTAAAACCTACATAGTGGTGTTGTTTGGCCGCTTTTAAAAAAAAACTCAAAACCTACGTAGCATTGTTACCCAAACGACTAGTTGAAACTCAAAACAAACTTAATTTGTGAGAAAAATGGAAAATGATTAGAAGGATCTTTTATACATGTAATTTGTAAAAAACTAAATTGAAGAAAACCACTTCTTTGACTAAAAATTCAAAATTAAAAAAAAATAAAGAGCTCTTCGTAAGTTAGCATATCCATAATTGAAAGTCAACAGCCAAACAATGGACAAACAGTCAGAAAAACAAAAAGAGAAAAAAGCAACAACTGCTGCATTTTCTGACTTCTAATAAAAAATTAACTTTTTATTAATAAATTTCTAGAAGAGCAAGGGATGCTTTGTTCGTTTCTGAAGAAATTTTCAGAATCTACATTGCATTTCACTCTCACTAGTCTATCAAAATTACCCTTAAAGTATTTTTCACCCCAAGCTTTGGCCCTCGAATATGTCGCCATACCATTGGGCTTGTTCATCCCAACGTCCAGATCTCTGTAGTTGGTGTACGCAGTCCTTGGGGAGCTGGTAACATACGGCTCCATGTAGGCATACAACTCCCTGATAGTTCTCATGGACCTACGCGCTTCACTAGCATTGTTCGCGGTCCATGTTATAATGTACTGGATGTTGTACAGAATGCCGTTACGGTGAGGAAATGGAAGATGAGACTCTGGAATTTCGCTAATCTTCCCTCCGAAAGGATCCAAGATTATCAATAGGTTTGCATTCTTCAGGATCCTTTTCCATATCCCTTGTAGTATGTTCTCAGGAACTGGCGCAGAGACAAAATCAGTTTTTGCCTTGTAGCTAGTTTTTAGCGTATCAGCCCTGTTCAGCATGTCATCAACAGTTTTTCCTCGTGATGATATCTGAACAGTGGCGTTTATCCAAGACAACTCATCACAGTCTCTTCGATTCACCCCAAGCTGGGGAAACCTCTCTTTCATCAGGCGAACCGCTTCCCGAGCCCCCCCGAGAAACTGTGAGCTGAAGGCAACTCTAATAGTTTTTTCAGCTCCGGCTCCTGTCTCCTGTCTGACAAAGAGCCTCATCAAAATACTATTGGGCAACTTTTCCCCGATGAGTTGCCACTGGTGCACGAGCCTGGTGGCACTTTCGTTTAGCCGCCTGTGCACGTTGCACACTGTCACCACAGGAGGCACACGGACTAGCTTCAGCTTCCAAGAGGTTATGACTCCGAAACTAGCACCGCCACCACCCCTAATGGCCCAGAACAAATCCTCACCCATGGATTTTCTGTTCAGGGCTCTTCCATTGACGTCAACCAAACGAGCGTCAAGGACATTGTCGGCAGCTAGGCCGTATTTCCTGGCCAGCATGCCAAACCCACCGCCACTAATGTGACCCCCGGTGCCGACACTGGGGCATGTCCCAGCTGGGAAGGCATGGGTTGAGCTCTTTTGGGCGATTTTATAATAGAGCTCACCGAGGGTCGCTCCGGTCTGAACCCAAGCGGTTTCTTCGGTCAAATTTATTTTGATTGCCCTGAAATTGTCGAGGGCAAGCATGACATAGGGCACTCTGCCTTGAAATGAAAGGCCCTCATAGTCGTGGCCACCGCTTTTGACACGTATTTGAAGGCTGTGTGCTCGGCAACAAAGAACAGCACGTCGTATCTGGGATTCGCGGTGGGGGGCAAAGATGAAGGCAGGATTTCTATGGCTAAGATTCAGCCACCTGGTGTTCTGTTGGGATGAGAGGAAGAGAGTAGTGTAGTGAGGGGAAGAAGTGTTGTAGAGCTTATTTTGGAAGGTAGACATACATTTAGAAAACCCATCTTCCCCACTGTTCACTAGTGCTACTGAAGAGATGGAAAGGAGGAACAGAGAAAAGACAACTATTTTGGCTGCCATTGGGATCTTGAAAAATAAAGAGAAGAGTTTTGAGAGCTAAGTGAAGTTTAAAATGGAGAAGTTTTTAGTTAGAGCTGAGGAAAGTGAGGAAGCAAGCAAACAGAAATTGAGGAGATATCCTGATGGGAAAAGCTGAAAGGAAGGAGTGCAATAAATAGTACGTCCATTGAACGAAAATCCAAAAGAGAGGTCTATATCATGCATGGGAAAAAAGAAATTAAAAATTATAGGTGCACATTACATTAGCGATATTATGATTTACTTAATTTATTTCATTATTTACATGTACCGTCCATTGGGAAGAGATTTCTAATTTCATTCAATCATTTTCCTTCCGTTCTACCTTTTACTAGAACTTTTGCTAAAATTTGTTCATTGGTACAACTCTCTACATTTACTATTCTTCTTTGCTAAATAGTGATGTCTTTGTTTGGTTGCCATTAGTTAGCTAAAAGGCTGTTCCCATGTAATTAGGTCTATATTCTTATCTAATATAAATAATTTCCCTACTTTAGTATATTAAGTTCAATGGCCCCACTGATAAGCCAAGGACTTTTATCTTACATTTCTAATAGATGTGGGAGTATATGAATTGCGACAAACTCTCTCCATTAAAGTTCAAACATTATCATCAGAACCCACAATAACAACGTATTGGGTTTTGTCACCCAGAACGTACAGCTAACCCAATGACATTTTTAAGTTCATTAAACTCACGTATAAACCACAAGGACGTCGCCATTAGCAGATATATGGTATGCGTGGGTTTTGACATCAACTTCCCGAGTACTCGAACAAATAGAAGAATATCATTGAAAGAAGTCCAAGAACCCCTTGCCCCATCCCCAATATAAATATGCGATTAATGTTAGAAACACTAATAGTACACAAAAAGTAATATACAAAATGAATTTGATTGATAAAAAACTAGATCTACGGAAAAGTAGTACGTTGAAATCATTTAACTATTTTATTTTTTGGACGAGCTATACTTCAATTATCCGCATAGCATTATTACAAATTAGCATACATGTGCATTGGCATACAATGGAATCCAAGAATAACCGTTTTAATAGCACGGAAAAGAGACATTCACATTTTCACTTTTCTTTGAAAATAGTTAGCTAGCTGCTGAAACCTCTCCATGTCATCTACCCATTAATTATGGCTGTAGAGTACCAAGAAATTTGATTCCAGACCCATTCTTTTTTTATTTTCTTCTCTGTCCGTACGTTGCATGTCACTGAGAGTTTCAAAATTATAATGTCATCAATTCTTTCCATTTTATGTCAACGTTGTAATAAAGTTAGTCTACGTACACCCTTTTTGGAAATTCTTTCTAAATGATGGCATGTCTGATTTTGTTGACATTCACTTGTTATTGTGAATGCTCCCACTTTAATAAATATCGTTGGCCTTTCATTTACTAATTTCATTAATTAAAATCAATTTACACTCTTTTGCCTAATACTAGGTTGACAGTTGTTGATTAATACATCAAACACTTCTTTACGTTTTCTTTTCTTTTTCACAATGCGGTACGTGGCTAGATAGATCCTAAAATTTGAGGGGTTTGGCAGTGGAGCTCGAATTTGACTATTATGTGTGAATACTCGATCACATTGTTAACCACTTGATCGAACTTAAACTCATATCTAAAACATTTCCTAAATACATATTATGAAATGCTTTTACCATGTCGTTTAAATAGCTTTCACTTTTTTCTTGTTAATTCTCTTCAAAATAGAAGAGGTACAGTACGTACTTTTGAAACTTTAAAATTTTGAAAATTAATTAAAGAACATATAAATCAAGAAGCATAGCTGTTTTAATTAAGTACCCATTGGAGGAGTTTTATTAATTTAATCAAATATGATCATTTATAAATGGCAAGCTCGTTACGGTAATGTTCCTCGTTTATGATGGCAACACGGATTGTCATAGCTATATTCACAGCACAAAAAATCACTAATATCAGGTGGTGGAGGTGATATTTGTGATATTCGTCCATGATTCGATTTCCGTCCGTGATGGGGTCTAGCTGATTCAACTGTACTCATTGTAAGTAGAAGAATTATGCAAAACTTATAGAATTTAAGGATATCCATATATAACTTTAAGAAAAATTCAAGCGTGGGTGTAAGAGAACAATATAATTTTAATAAAATGGAAGAGAGGTAATTTTTTCACAGATGAGTTAAGAGAGGTTGATCTTTAATCTAACTTCTCCATATGAATTTATTACTTCCCTTAAAACCACTATATTTATTGCGCTTTATTAAACACGTGGCGCATACGTACGTTAAGATGATCCCATAATAAAATTCTTAGTTCTTGTGTTAACCTTACTAATTTACAATGATCCTTTGTTCTACAACCCACTTAATCTAGCATTATCATCTTTATTTACCTTTTAGTCCCTCCTTTTGGACTACAGCTAATGTGGCGCGCATGTAACATTTTGTACAAACAATAAAGAGCCAACCCCCCCCCCCCCCCTCCCTCTCTCTAACCAATCAAATTCCTGGTTCTGCCCTTAAGGGTGAGGACTCGTTGAATATAAGGTAATTGAATGTAAGCACTTTAGGTTAATACTCACCAAACCCTTGACTTAAGCCTGAATCTTAAATTATTGGGAATATGTATATGTTCGAAATGTTTTGATGTTAATATTAATCCACAATTAATTGTGCCAACCATGTGTTAGGAAAAAGAGTGTGATCGAACTGACTTTAGTCAATCAAATTAGCAAATTAAATGAAAGGCAAGCGATATTTAAGTAGGACCAATCGCCTAGTTTGTGAACTGGCGGCAAAGCAGACATGCCATTATTTAGAAAGAATTAACTACCAAAAGGGATGGAATTAATTGATGACATTGAAAATTTAAAACTCTTATTGCCACCATTCAAAAAAGAAAGAATGGGTCTCAACTCATATTATTGGCTAGATTACATAATACTTGACCAATTGAATGTATTAATAGCATGGAAGTCGAAGTGCGCGCAATTGGGGCCACACCTCAAGTTGATAAATAAGGTCAAGACGACTGCTGTGAATGTTTTTAGCAGCCAGAAGAAAAGTCCTAAATGAAGCACATATATATATATATATATAATTAGACATTAATTATCTCCTCTGGTTGCTTAATTTAATTTTGGGTTGACTAGCATTTCCATAATTGATTATTTTTTAGGGGCAATTAAAAAAAAGGGCTTATTAGAGAAAGATTTTCACACTAAAGCCAAGGAATAATTTCTTTTTAAATAAAGGGCCTATTTTTTATTTTATTGATAATATGACATGTGTCTTTTTTTTTCATTATAAAATGACATCCCAACCCTTAAAATAAACTAAAAAATACCAATATGCATTAAAATATGGGCTACAATATGAACTTTGCAGTCTATATTTCACTGTAATATGAACTTTGCACTCCATATTTCACTGCAATGTGAACTTTGCAGTCCATATTTTTAGTGCAAAGTTCATATTGCAGTTCATATTTTACTGCAATATGAACTTTGCAGTCCATATTTTTTGTGCAATTTTCATAAAAAGGGGTAATTTAGGTAATATATAACATGTTTTTATTAATTAAATGATATTTAAATTTATTCAAATACATTCATTTAAAATATAAAACAAAATAGGCCTCTTACACTAATTACCAATTAAAAATAGGCTCTTCATTCAAAAAAATATTATTCATTGGATTTTTGGTAAAAATCAATGTATAATAAGCCCTTCTACCTAATTTCTAGTATTTTTTATTGACTAAATACTTCCATAATTGATCCAATATTTTAATGAGTTTTATTATACAAAACTATGACCAATTAATTGTATTAATAGCATTGAAGTCAAAGTGCGCACAATTGAGGACGATTTTAAGATAGTGACAATCACCCAAATGAATTGCGAAGAGCTTCGCATGGAGATCGTGGATTTTTATTTATATGGACGTGATTAGAAGTCAATGTAATTAGCTAAATCATAAAAATGATAACAAACTTTTAGTCTTAATTTTAGCATTTTTTGCATTAAACTTTTTTTGTAGTCAATCGTGATTATGAACTTTCTAATTGCTCTCAATTAGGTATATCCATTACATTCCGTTAAAAAACATAATAGAAAACTAAATTTATTTTCAGACACCACCCCCCAAATATTAATATATTTACACAAACTACTCCTAACTTTTTAATTTTATATTCAACGTATTTGTAAAGACCACTCTTTTACCATATTCCTTTAATTTATTCCCTTTTAGATTCAATTTCCTTGTTTTGAACAAAAATAGAAAAATCAAGTAGTTTGAATAAAAAATAATGAACAAACTTGTGGTTCAACCGTTTGCTATTTTTTTTTCTGGTACATCAACGTTGAATGAAGTTTGCACACCTCTGTCATTGAAAATTTTACTTTGAGGACTTGTTTTCAAAGAAATCATTATTTAGCAAAAGAAGAATGGTAAATGTAAAGGTGTAGCACTGATCACTCTACCTCTTAAAAAAAATAAAAAATTAGCTGCACATGGTCTCTCTTCTTCTACCTTCAGCTGCCATAGGAGGAGGGGAGAAACTCGTTTTTTTTTACAGTTTTATACTATATATATATAATAATACTTTTAGATTTGAGTGTCTTTGGACATTTTTTCAGATCTATGAGCTGAGGTTTTTGTCCTCCTTCCTATTAGATATAATGGAGTTTTGTCTCGAGTAATATCGACCACAGTGGAGATGAGAAGATATGTTCCTTTGGATGGAGATCTTACTCAAAGTGAAGAAGATTTGTACTAGCTCGTTAGATGGCATTTTGATGTGAATGAAAATTCTTTTTGGAAGGCTTTTTTTGGTCATCTTTTTATGGTTCAGGGCGTGCCTTATGTATATTTATCTTTGATATCCCTCCACTTTTTCAAAAAAAAATCTTATATCGTAAGAACCTTGATTGATGTGGGTTATATTTTTTCAACCCTTTTATAAACTCTTTGAAGTATTGATCTTGTATTCTTATTGTAATGTTCGAACTCTATTGTTAATAATATTATATTCTTATTTCAAAAAAAAAAAAAAGGCGCTGGGGGATTGGTTATGGCGTAAAGTTGTACCAATGAACTAATTTTGCCAAAAGTTTGTATTGAAAGGGTAAAAACGGAAGGAAAATGATTAAATGAAATTATAAATTTCATTCATTCACACCGGACGGTAGATATAATTTTGAAAATAAGCAAATCACAATTCTGTGGACTGTGATGTGCACCTACAATGGCCTAAGGGTAGCACAATTTAGAGCATCTTCAATGTAAAAATGGATTGGATAGCTCTTGATCATGGATATGTAAGTATGTCTTTCCTATCTGGCATACAAGGGTCTTTTGATGGACAAGTCTTACAAAAACCATCTCCAATAGATTACTTAAGAGATTGTCTATTAATAAATTCATAAAAAATAAATTAATAATTTTATATATATAAATGGGTTATTGTTTGATTAGGTCTTTAATTCATACTTTTGTTAATGTATAATTTTTATTAATAAATAAATTATAAAATTACAATTAAAATATTTGAAAGCTTAAAAAAGATAAGTATGTAGATAAAAATGATGATGTTGTATTAAGACATTGTCTAAGAGAACCATCTAGAAATAGCTAGAGGTTATCCTTCATAATGTCTATATTAATTTTTGTCACATCATCTTCATAGTCATTATAGGATGGTTGCATTGGAGAACATTTTATTTGCTCATTGTTCATCAATCCTATGTGTCATCTCATTTTCATTCCAATTCATAATTGCATTGGAGATGCTCTTATGAATACAATTCCATAATTCTACGAATGTACACCTAACAAGTGAACACACAACAACTAAGACAAATGTAGATCAACAATATAATCACGTTTGAATTGAACCCAAGTCTTCCTTATTATACAAGGATAAATGGAATGCCAATAGACTATAATGTGCTCATATCAATCTATTTTGTTGACTTTCACTTGCTAAGTGATTGCTCCGATCCTACTTTAATATATACCGTTTACCTTTCATTTAGTTGCATGTTCAAGCCCTGGTAAGGTTCTTCGCTTTGCATCGAATTAAACCACATGCTCCACCGCATTGGAATGCGAGCCCCCATCACTTGATTCCTTTGAAAAGTTTCTTTCCTTGCGAACATACTAAGATGCCATGCCAGGCGGGATACTTACACGTTTAGCTTCAACACTGCACGGGTCGAATACGCGCAGCGCCTAGTATCCATCGTTTACGGCTAGAAATACTACTGGGGTATCTAATCCCATTCGGTCGTATATGCCAGATGGGAAGACATCATTACCGCAGGGCTAATTTTCAAAAGGGGAGATCATTAAGCGAACGCTATAGATGGAAATTAGGCTCGCCAAAAATTATGCCCACATGCCTCTGCTGCAATATGACTAAGAGGCTTTTCCTCCGGGACAAAAGGATTACAATTTTTGTAATTAAAAAAAATTACAACACGCCCCAGAAAAAAGCTAGAAAAAAGTTCCCCATCCCTCTCTTTCCCTTTATCGCCCCCATTTTTGTCGCAGCAGCGTAACTATGAATAGCTAATTATAAGTAGCTAAGATTCTTTAAACGGAATATTTTCTATGCATGGATGGAAAAAGAATTATCTCTTATGTGAGCCCTGCTTAGCTCAGGAAGAGTATAGTTTAGTGGTCCTAGCATGAAAAATTAAAAAAGATGCCCATTGGTAATTCGGTTTATTCCTTATGAATCCCCTTAAATGAGAACTTGGGAAGGGAAAGGTTTGTTCCTAGAATTTGATTCATATTCCGGACTTAAAAACTTGATTTCTTAAAAACGGATTGAATCCTTTACCTTTCAATGGACATATTGTAGCATTCCCGGAATGCTCATTAAATCTTGAACCAAACGAGTCCCCATTAGATATATCACCGTTTATCTTTCATTTCGTTGTCAAAATAGTTTTGATAGAATCTATTAAGAATTTCCATTTGATAAATAGGAAGAATATTTTTTTGTGTAATAAATTAGAAAATAAATTGAGGAATGAGATGAGATGCTCTATATCACATGCTTATTTTTATGAGTAGAATTTCCTCCGTCCTATATTTTTTGGGGGAAAAATTTTCTTTATCACTACTCAAAGAAAAAAATTTCATAGAAAAAAGCTAAAAAGTAAGATAATATCTCACCACATTAATTTCTTAACTTATTTTTCAACTTTTCACACAAATTAAACATTTTTCATATTATTTTTCCTCTTATTATCAAACAGAACCTTAAAAATCAGTCTAAGCCCTTTTATTTTTTTGCCTGACAAATCATGAATTAGCAATATATTCGAGGATTAATATTAACAGCAGAAGACATGCATTTTGTAGAATCAAGTACACGCATATTCGCCATATATAGGGAATCTCTACATGAAAGCTTTTACTTGAGTGTGGTAATTGACACTTCCTAAAAAACTTGAGTATTGAACATTAACCTTTTTCTCATTCTCTTCAAAATAGTAAGAAGGTCCTTATTGTACAAAAGAACTATGATCACATATTCACATGCACTATAGATTTTTTTACTATTTGATTTCTTTTCTCTTTTTTGTGTGGTGCAAATGAGTGAATCCTCAATTCCATTCTATTTATGTTTTTTTTTTTTAATTTGAAAAGGCAAAGCCCCTGAACTTTATTAAAATAAAAAGAAATTTACAACTTCAAAGTTCTAATATCCGGAATTCCAGCCCTATCAACTCTAGTGATACCCACTAGCTTCTTAGGAATATTACTTTTACAAAAAATACATCTACGCTTCTCTTGATATCCTACATTTGCAAGGAAATCCACAGCTTTGTTTCCCTCTCTATATATATGCCTCACCGAACAGTTCAAAATCTCAAGAAGAGCTTCAATCAATCTTACTTCATAAGCTATGGCCCAAAGAACATCAATCTGCTTTGTAATGACCTATACCAACATTTGAGTATCCATTCTATTTATGTTAACATTATTGTAGTAAGTTTAGATTGTTCGGAGAAGAAATCGCATGATACGAACAGAAACATGATTAACGTACAAATTGTGAATGGAAGTGACAAGCTTAAACCTAAAATGGAAAATGGATTTTTATTTAAAGTTGGAACAAAAATCAATGATCTGGTCAAATGTTCTCTATTTTTCCTTATTTTTTGATGAAAAAAAGATTTCTTTCTCTCGTGTAAAGAATATTATTATGTATTACATTGAAAACCCAAAAAGTATACAGCACCACCAAATCACGCATCTTTTTTTTTTCTAACTTCTCAAAAAAATTATTAGACTTTTCAATTGATCATTGTTCAATTTTATTATCAAACGTGACTTAAGAGTACATAGGTTTGTTTTGTATTATTTGATCGTTGAAAGTTGAACTTAAATGCAACTAGAGCTATGGCTTGGGTCTATCTACCGTTTTTATTGATCAGGAATTGAAAAGGCCCGGGCTTCAATTCGACGCAACCGGCCACTTCATTGCGACTTTACTAGGTATAGACCTTAAAGACAACAAGCTAAGAAAACTTCTCAAAAACAAAGTGACATGATAAAAAGGTTCAAAACTCCAAGTGGACTACTATATATAAACCAAGTGATCAAAAACACTCTCGGTCTTTTGAAGTTTTGTGAAATGTGTTAGGATGTCATCTTTTTGCAAGATAATAATGTAGCTCAATTGAAATAGATCAAATTGTTGTCCAAAAATAATAAAATAAAAAAAGAAATAGATCAAATTATATACAGCAGCCTTTGCAAAAATTGTATTGTGCAGGGTTTTTACTTTAGAGAAAAGTAGTTTTATTAATTTTGACATTAAGGTTCTGTTTAATAAGAATATGAAAAATGAAAATAAAAATAGTTTATTTTTGTGAGAAGTTAGAAAATAAATTGAGACATGTGGTGGGATGTCTTCCTACTTTGTAATTTTTTTCATGAAGAAATTTTCTTTGGTGGTTGAGGAAGAAAAATTTTCCACAAAAAATTTTGAAGGGTGGAGGATATTTACTCATAAAATGGGCATAAAATGAAAAGCATCTTATCATATGCCACAACTTATTTTACAACTTCTTACCAAATCAAGTGTTTTTATTTTCATTTTCCATATTGTTATCAAACGGAGTCTAAGGCTTTGTTTGATAAAAAGTTAGAAAATGATAGCAAAAACAACTAATTTTTGCAAAAAGTCAAAAGAAAAATAAAATGAATTGAGTGATTAACAAGATGCTCTCCCTTTCACGCTTGTTTTTATTTTTTATAGAAAATTGTTCTTCGACAACACTCAAAGAATTTTTATTTTTTTTCATGGGAACAGCAAAAAAGTAAGAAAACATCTCAGTATATCACGCAACTAATTTTCAACATCTCACAAAAATAAAGTTTTTTATTATTTTCTATCTTATTAACAAAGGGTTTTAAACATTGATATAATCGTTATGGTGAGGTGTCCTCTTTTCCGAGTCCCTTTCCCCAGTTCGCCAAGGCCAACGCCTGTTGCTTCTTGCCGTGGAATGTTTGGCTGGTTCAAATTGGTCTATTTGTGTCATTAACTCAGATTGTACCTTACCCCCCCCCCCTCTCTCCCCCTCAAGCCTGCTAGGGCAGGTGCGCATATCGTTGAAACTATTCGCTGCAAGGCCTCCTTCACGTATCTTTTGCTTTTTTTACGCGTGATTGCAATGGTGTTGCCCATTGGTTAGCCCATTGATCATCAAAAAGTTGGCGTCCAGGGGCGTCACCACACTAGGACGAGGGAGTGCGCACGCACCCCCAGGATTTTCGGCAATTTTTTTAAAAAAGAAAATTAAAAAAAAATAAAGTTAGGGACTTATATGCATAAATTAATTTATACTTGAGGGTATGTAGTTGTAAGAAACAAATATTTAAGGGCTTGTGAGAATTGAACTATACTTAAGAAGGAGGAGAGATATCACTTCCCCCTTTTGTTTCCTACTTTCTGCACAGCAGCCCCAAACTCCTTTCTTTCTCTCCTCTTTCGCTCCTTTCTTTCCCTCACACTCACGGCTCACCGACCGATGACCGGCTACCAAGCTTGCACGGTGCACCACTCACACTCACCAAGGACAGCGATAGCTCACACAGTCACACGGATCACACTCACCAAGCTTGAGGTTAGAACTTAAAATACCATTTTTGTCCCTTTTCCTTTTATGGTGAAAATAGATAAGTTTTCTGTGATATATGTTATGAATCATGAATGCATATATCATATATGATTAATTTTATAAGGTTGATTTTAGGGCTTAATTTTGTAGAGTTGATTTTAGGGCTTAATTTTATGTGTAAAATTATGAATGGATATAGCCTATAGGGTTGTTTTTTTTTTTTCTTTTATTGTTTTGTATAGGGCTGATTTTATATCTCTATATATACATAATTTATATCTGAGAGAGTAATGCATCTGAATCCAAACTAATAAATATTAATTGTTGGAAAGGGAGAGTAATGCCCGTATTTTTTGCATAGGGCTGATTGAGTTTATTCAAATTGCGCACCCCAGGATAAAAATTCCTGGCTATGCCACTGTTAGCGTCACCTCTTTTGTGGAAATCCTTTGTGCCTCGTTCACTCCGTTGTTCTCTCATATATATATATGGAAGTTGGTTGATTGATTTTGTTTAGTTGTTTATTTGTCAGTTTCGATTTTTTGTACTGCCCAAAAAAAATTTAAAAAAATTAAATAAAGAATTATAATGATTTTTGTTACGAATGCTTCCTTTGTCTAAAGTTAATAAGAGCAATAAATAACCGGTTTGAATTAAGGCAAGTTATAAATTCACATTAAAATATTATACTTATCTCTTAAAACATTACCTCTCTTCCATGTAGTTAATATTATCTCTTTGTCTTGCACCACACTTCTGTTTTTCTCAAAGCTATGCATGTTTTTATATTTTTCAAGTCTTGCCTAATTCGATCTACTCCTCACAATGTTTTCAGTTGCACCAGCTAGACCACATCGTGGAAGAAAATCACATCATGGACGAAGATCGCACAAACCACCACCACCACCACCAAGCGGTTTTTATGACCAGTTTTGCTGTTACTATAGTTATGACAACCCATGTTGTCTGCACAAACCTCCTCCACTAACCGAATGAGCGTAGCATAAATGATCGTATTCATGATTAAATTAAGAAAACTCCTGCCATGGGTGTCTGATTAACATGTTTCGAGGTTTGTATGTGCTTTATTTCCACATTTTTAAAGTACAAAAAAGCTTAAGAATTGGCATTAAGTATGTAGACTCGTTATATATACTAAATAGGAAAACTTAATTCGTGTGAAAAGTGTAACTTGTAATTTTTATACAATGTAGAATTTTAGGGTACATTACTGAAAGAGATATGTCCTAGGACTATTCATAGATTATGATTTGTACTTGGATATCTTATGCTTATTGTTATTAATAAAGTTTATTTATTTTACTTTATAATCTCTTGTAAATAATATTTATTAATACTAGTTCATCAAGTACGTGACTAGATTGTGGGATGCTAGTAATGTAATAATAATATTGTTTAGATGTCCCTAATCATGTATCAATAACCTAGGATCACATTGATATAATGATTAGAGTATGGGTCAGCTGATGACTATGTTCCACAAGTCATGGATATGGAGATATCAAGCTGAACATACTGATACTTGTTAGGGAACAAAGTATTGGACTGACCCGCTTTGGGGACACTGCGAGGAGTGTTACATAATGTCATCAGTGATGTTCCCCATTTGTGATATCGTATTATCCTCAGACCTGAGATCGCCATGGTTACCAACATAGGGATTAGCATGTCAGGCATTATCAAACGTTGCTCTTGACCGAGTAATTATAAAGATGATGACCGAGCATACTATGAACTATGTAGCGGTATGTGGTTGATCAAGATGGGATTTGTCACTCTCATATATTGAGAGAGATATCGTTGGGCCCCTTGATAAGTGTAATTAATATTTGCATGGCCATGCACAAATGAGATGTCATTTGTTTTGGATTAATTATACTTAGAGATCAAGAAATAAAGATTGAACTATACAAGAATGACACTTGCCTAGTCTTGTGTTCAATCTAGATATCGATTGACAAAAGGAGTTAATGTGTGAAATATCAATTTAAGGTTGTGTCGTTTTTGACCTTTATTATCCAAAGGGTATAAACTAATCACATTAATCTGCCCTATCTCGTTAATCAAATCAACGTGAAAGAACCCGATAGCCGTGATCTCATCAAGTCTACCAGATTGCGTAAACCCTAAACGAACGATTCTGAAAACGCTAAACATGATAATTGCGGAATTAAAATCACAACAGCATATGATGAACCCTAATCAAAAACGACTTAACAGAATCATGAACATGTCGATAACAGTCATACAATAATCACGTTTTTGACATATCAGATCTCTATTAATCAGATTGTAAAGGGACATATCGTATATGTAAACTGATTAACGAAAACAGAAACATGCTACAGAAAACGATTAACCCATTAATCGATATTACTAAAACCTAGCATGATACTAAAATCCGAATATGAAATTAATCGAAATTTTTAAACGAGAACAGATCTTCAAGTTATAAAACGATTATAATCATGATCGAAATTAAAGAACAGCAATAACCTCGCTCTGATACCACTGTTAGTAAATTAGGGCAGTAATCATGCATCGCATACACTAATTTACGCACTAATCATTGAATCCTATGATCTATGCAGTTCAATAAAATCGACAGATGACATACCTTAATCGAGATTTGATGTCAATGAAACGAACAGGATGGATCTGATCCTTCTGTTGTTGTCGTCCTTAGCGTAGAAAACACGACGCCTCTACGGTATGCACACACGAACGAGATGAGATCTTGCTTGGTGTACTAGCGCCCTCTAGGGTTCTCTCTGCTATTTCGAATTTTCTTGCCTCTCTCAATTTCGTTGACGGCCAAGAAGAACAAAGGTTCCCTTTTATAAGGGAACCCTAGTGAGAACCCTAAGCAACAAACGAACTGGGCCCAAGTCCAACTTGGCCCGTTTTAATTCGTTTTGATCCAACTCGTTTTGGTGTGCGACCCTGTAGGTTTTACACTCTTTGGCCGTACAATTAAAACCCGTTTTATTATACGAACAGTAAGCGGTTTCTAGTAAAACATTACTATTATCCAAAGGGTATAAAGGTCAAAAACGACAACAACAGAAGGATCAGATCCATCCTGTTCGTTTCATTGACATCAAATCTCGATTAAGGTATGTCATCTGTCGATTTTATTGAACTGCATAGATCATAGGATTCAATGATTAGTGCGTAAATTAGTGTATGCGATGCATGATTACTGCCCTAATTTACTAACAATTACGTACATTTTGTGAAAACTTGAAAATGCTACTGTCACATATGTCCTAGTCCGTCTTTGTAAAATATTTTCCGCTTGAGGCCTAAGTACTCAACATTTAATATTTCCCAAAAGACCTCTTAATAGAAAGGATTAGGATACCACATTAGTTTAACCACACACAATCTTTGTTGCCAAGCCCGCATTAGTGTAAATTGAAAGCGATGGCCAGGACTACAAGTGCCTCTCCTATCAAAGCCGAGTGCAGTACGTCATGCTTGCCCTTGAGAATTTTAGGGCAATCAAAATAAATTTGACTGAAGAAGCCGCTCAAGTCCATACTGGTGCGACCCTGGGTGAGCAATAGTGCAATACTATAAAATCACCCAAAAGAACTCAATACGTGGTTTCCCAGCTAGGAATGACCCAATGTTGGCACCGGGAGCACATGCGCAGTGGTGGGTTAAGCATGCTGACCACATTACAAGAAAAGTGACTTTTCATGACTTTTTTTGTGTGACGTTTTATGATAACGTCATGGTACTTATCCAATCGCGTTGTTTGTACTCACAAAATTTTACAACGTAAGTGTACAAACGACGTTATTTGAGTACATACTACGACATTTAATAAACGTCAAATGTCGTGAATTTGTGTCATTTGTCAAAGAAGATGTCGACAATTTTTACGACATTTATGAGAAAACATCGCAAATTAGTGTAATTTTGAAAAAAAAAATATCTTTTTGTCTTAAGGGCTTGTCTCATATTTTTGTTTATTTAAATTTGTATTATTGTATGATGATGAATTAAATTAAAATACTATTTTCTATTCAGATTTTGGATATAATTACAGAAATGTTAATCATTGACTGATGTATGGCTTTGGTGAAGTAGTTAGTGGCTTTGTCTAAGATCAAGGGCGTGAGGTTGTGTGTTTAATTAGGTTATGGCATAATTTTAAACAATGGATTTGGGACGATTCGATCTTTAAACGTCGCAAAGGATATAGCCTCACTTGTTATAAAAGTCGCAAATTTGCGACATAGGTGTAGACGACACTTGTGAAGAACGCCGTACAATGCACATCTACTTATCAATATTGTAATTTTTTACAACCAATGTGAAAATAATTTGTAAATGCATATAGATATATGTGATCTTATACAAACTGGCTTTCAGTAACAAATTTCATCAATAAAAAACATATCTCCACGTTTTGGCGACGAAATTCGTCGCTAAAGATCGGTTCGCACCATATTTGAATTATATGTATGTATTAAACAACCACAAACGAGTCTTATTAATTTTAACAATTTTCATGGATCTAATTGGCAACACAGTAATGTACAGTCACAGGTACATCACAAATTACGTGGATCATATTGTGGGGGCTGTGTGGTACATTTAGTGTGCATGTGATCTTCTTTTGTGTCGTGACCTATGAGACGATCCTCCTTTGTGTGGTGACTTGTGTGACGATCTTCCTTTACGTGGTGACCTATCATGTGATGATCCTCCTTTGTGTGGTGATCTATGAGAAGATCCTCCTTTGTGCGGAGACTTGTGTGACGAGCCACCTTTGTGCGGCGACAAGTGCGACGAACCTCTGTTTGGTGACCTGTGCGACGATCCTCCACTGTGCAGTGAACAATGTGATGACTTTGCTATCTGAGGCAATTTTGCTGATGTAATAACTGTTAACATTGCTAGAACAACAATTAGAAATAACGTATATATCGCCATAATGTTGAGATAAAAGAGGGATGGGTTAGCAGAAAGATTGGGACTTAAATAAAAGGGAATGAGAATACTTGGGAGTGATAGGTATATCGGAGAACATACAAAATCATCAATATATAAATTTAGATACGTTTGACCTCATGCTAATTAATTAAACAATTTACTATGTTCAATTAATGTTTTAAAAATAAATACTCAAAATTTATTAATCTTCATTCAATTCTTAATAAATTTCTTAGTGGTTGTTAATTATTCAACTACGTTATCTTTAAGCATATTTCAGTACGTTGCAATCACGGCAATGATTATAAACATATCTTGCTATTAGTTTATGTCGAAGATATCTCCCTTATAGTTTCACTAATCTCATCAAACTGTCTATGACGATATTTGAACCATGCCGAAAAATCAACAGTGATACCAACTAACCTAGAGCTCAACAGTACATTTAAAAATTTGATTTCTCCTTTTTTAAAAGGTAACTTTTTTGAAGCCTAAAATAACTTTGAATTCATTTTCATCACAAATTCATTCATTCATAAGATTCTTTAAATCACATGCTTAAAATCCTGCGAAAACAACACACTCCTACTACATATTTTTATTATATTCTATTATATTTTTTCGATATTTCTCAAGTTGAACATCATCGTTGTTCTAGATAATACTATGTTTGTTGATGAGAGAATACAATTTAAGACAAATAAACTCATAAATATTTGAATATATTACATCTAACTGCACCATGGGCTATTTTTAAGCAACACAGTGTGTATTGACCCCTTACATTATCTATGTTATTAATGTAGGATTTAAATTAAGGATTTTTTTAGTATTTTTCTTG
Source organism: Lonicera japonica (assembly GCA_021464415.1). NCBI lineage: Eukaryota > Viridiplantae > Streptophyta > Magnoliopsida > Dipsacales > Caprifoliaceae > Lonicera > Lonicera japonica. The sequence goes on along the minus strand of CM038463.1, from coordinate 100,890,939 downwards.
CGACAAAGAAATGCTCCGTGAAATACAAAATTAGCCATAAACTTGATGCATCAAATATCAAAATGGTCCAAGCCAACCCAATACTGACCATGCAAAAATTTAAGTGGTCCAATCTAAAACTAAATGTTCCAATATTCCTAATAGCAAAATCGATCAAAAATAGTCCAAACACTAGACCGACTTATCTGTGTGCAACCGAACAATAATCACATATTTTTGAAAGAAATCACATTTCAATTGAAGTGCAATTAAGGAGGACAATTTTATTATGTCTATAATAAAATTTATAGCACTAATTAATAGTAAATAATAAATGGTCTTTAACCATAAAATCAAAAGTATCTTGTCTTGATATAAATAGATGTCTTAATAACAGAAGATTGGTACCAAATCGATCAAGTCTTAAAATTTAATCACAAATTATATTTCTCAAAGTTATGGATGCTATTAATTTTTTTTCAAACTTTTTTTATGTGTTCTTCTAGCAACGTTTGCAATTGCATCAGCAAGATCATTACAAAATATAGAATCCCCGGAGGCACCATTGTTGTTACAATGACCGTTGGGATCCGTGCTGCAGGGATCCTTGGTAACTCATTAAATTAATCTCTTGGAATATCAGTATAATATCCTTAGAAAATGAATAAATAAATATATTGTATTTCCAAAATGCTTCTATGTAATTAGAGTAAATTAAATAAAATGATGTATTTTTGTGTAACGCACAACACCTTTAGTTAAAGTTTTATCCATATAAATAACTAAAAAATATCCTTAAAATAAGTTGAGATAAGTGGTGAAATGTCTTATTACTTTGTGGTTATTTCAATGAAAAACAAAATTTGGATGGTTGAGGAAGAGAAAAAAAATCACAAAAAATAATGATAGATAAAAGACATTTACTCATAAAAATAAGCATGAGATGGTGAGTATTTCATTACATACTTCAACTTATTTTCCAATTTATTACACAAATCAAATATTTTTCTTATTATTTTTCATATTGTTATCAAACGGAACTTAAATCTCTGAAATTTTGAAATAAGACCTTGATACGATAAACCAAATGGGGAAATTGAGATCTAATAGTTCAACACATGTATGGAGTGAGAAGGGGAGCTTCGTGGGAGATGCAGAACCAACAGTGGCAATAATATTAATATTGAGATAGAAAGAGATGAGCTTCGTTGAGAGATCGGTATGGAGAGAGAAGGGGAGCTTCGTGGGAGAGAGATGGATATGCACGAGAGAGAGAGAATTAATTGCCTCTTAAAAAAATATGAGTCAGCTGCGCGCCACCTACGTTGCGAATTCATAGTGTCCTTAAATTGTATTCCTTTTGAGTGTATCCCTAAAATTATTGTGTTAGTGTCCTCGACTAAAAAATGTTTGTATAAATTTTTTATTTTTTAATTAATTTTGGGACTAAAGTGGTTAGAGAATTATTTCATTAAAAAGGAAAGAGTTTAAATCCAAAACTATGAGAAAATTCCATTGGCAATAAGAATTATATCGGCCCACCTTATGCTAAGTTCTTCAGCCCAGCCCACAGTTTCGCACTCCTGACCAAAACACAACGTTCGGCCGCTGCACCAACTCGATCCTCGTTTATATTTGCCACTTTTATCTTATTATCCCGGCAATATCCGTATAAAATGTTTTTTTCCTTCTAAATGAAAAATAAAATTTATTGTAAATAGCAAAAATACTTATAATATTTTTTCATGTATTAGATTATAACATTTAAAATACATGATTTTTAAAACACTCAAGTAGGTTTAAAGTTTGTTAGGTGTAACAAGTTTTAGGTCATGTTTTAAATTTTACTTCCCTTTATTTATTCTCAAATTCAATTAAAGCGATTTATTCAAAATTGTAGATTCCTCCACCATAAATTCAAATAACCTGAACTAGGTGGCTAACAAAAAAGGGGGAGTAGGTGACCTAAATCGGACCACCCAAAAAAGAGAGCTGAAAACTCCCGTTTTTTAAAAAAAAAAAAAAATTAAGCGAGGTCTAAGTCTCTCCCTGAATCATACAAATAAAGAAAAACCCTCCCCTCCCACCCCATGAGTCGAACTCTTGACCTCAAGGTAAGGGTGGAGGTTGTTGTGGTGTTCAAAAAAAAAATAGATACTGTAGCCGGCTAAAAAAAATTAAAACTAGAACCTAGTGAATGACTAAATTAAAAGAGGGGATGGCACAAATATCTAACTTCCCACGTATAAAGAAATAAATAAAAGTATCGAAAGAAAATAGGATTTGAATATGAGAGAATTCATGTGAAACATTTCTTCTCCGGCTTCACAATAATTTTTATTTATTTTTTTAATATGACTATTTTTGCACTCCATATTAAATTTTTCATGAGTATGAAGTGTCCCAAAATATGCATAGAAGTATCACTAAAGATCATATTACAATACTATCTTGAATAATAATTTGGAGAGCTAATAATCCTATTCTTATTTTTTGCATTGAGTTGTCTTAAAACTAAGAGTACAGTTTGCTTTTGTTAGATAATCATTGTACTAAATCTTCGTTTAGTTTTAAATATAATTATATTGAGAATAGTGTATCCTTTTATAATCTTAGTTGAACTTTTAATATATATATATATATATATTTGAGATAAATAAATTAAAAAAGAAAAAATGAAAAAACACTTTCATTGAATAAAAAAGATATATTAGAAAGAAGAGGACTGGGTCTCCAACCACGAGGAGAGGATCTTCAAACACTATAGTTCAAAATCAAAATACATTCTTGATATATTAGCCAATATATGGGCGACTTCATTGCCACTTCTTTTTACAAATGAAAATACGAAAAGATTTAAAACTTGACTTACTCCTATCAATGTCTATAGGATATTACCCAAAATATCAAACTCTAAAACACTTTTAGATATCAAAAAGATAACTGATATATTATCTCCCTCAACAACAATGTCCATACCCGAGGACTCTACCAGCATGTGCACTGTAGAAAGAATGGATATTTGCAACTCACCAAAAAAAATACAAAGTATAAACTTGTCACTATTTAAAAATCGGGTTTTAATTTTTTAATAATAATAATAATAATGTATAAGCTTAAGCCCAAAGACCAAAGTAAACAATGTTAAAGACCCCCGTTAGATTGTATTATTGTACCAAGCACTAATGAATGAGTAACAAAAACATAACACACACCGATTTGTTTGATTAGATTTTTATAAACTTCAATATATAGTGGGATGGTGACCTCACTTCTCATCAAATTTTATTAAAAAATTTAATTTGAAGCGAGCACTGGTTAAAAAAAAAAAAAGGACAGACAAATTGTATGTACAATATTTTTTTTTCACAAACATCATGTGTGAGGTTTAGATAACATAAATATATATAGTAAGTAGTACAATAACCGAGAGTAATACTTTTCTTTCTAATAGCAATATTGTGAATCATATTACTTGCATTATAATGTAAAACATCTTTTTTGAAACAAAAGAAGGCAAAAATAAAAATACGGCAGAGTTTCAATATTCTTCCAAACGAATTTTGAATGTATATAATAGTAGACAAAATGAATCCATGCAATTAGTAGATGGATTAATATATTGGTAAATTGATCAAAAAACATTGTAATTAGGGTGCTAATCTTTATTATATATGTTAATTAATAATATATTCGTATATCTTTATATCATTCTCATTCATTTAGTCAATTCTCCAAAATCAATAATGATTCCATACCTAATTTAAGTTATTCTATATATCATAATTAACTCATTTAAAAGCATATATAAGGCCCATTTATTTTAATAGTTTAATCACATAATTAATTCAATATAGTCTTATCTTTTTTTCTATTGTCTAATATTATAATAGTATTAGTGCGTTAAGATTTTCCCGTCCTAAATTTTTAGTCACTATTTTTTTTATTGTCAGTAGCCCGTAGACAATTAATTAATATTGCCACCCACTAAATCACTCTCGACAACTCATCTAAATCTCCATTCTAGACTTGCTTTCTCACTTCCTCACCTAATCGCCATTTTAGGCTGACCCCAAACCAACACCTAAATCATTAACCAAACACCACCCGCTGCCGGCTTCAATCACCCAACCAACCAACCAATTATGTCACCACCTCCCCTTATCATCCATTGCCATCAACCATCCCAATCATCCATTGCCACACTAACCAGAATATTACCATTGGACCTTCACTATTGACCACTTACAGTATATACCATAACCCCACAAAGAAAAAAAAAATAGTCGTTTTCGTTGGCTCCCCCTTTTAAAAAAAATTAAATAAACCCTGACCATTCTCGTTAGCTTGCTCTCAACATCAATCGTGCCGAATCTTGCCCCGGACGACAGTTATGCCAGACAACCAACTATCATGTTAGATCTCCGTCATTTCAGTCACTGCCCAATTTCAAAATTTGGTTTCAAACTCAAGTTGGTCTCATAGTTAGTATCTTAAGTTTGAGAGGGATGTTTATATATGTGTGTGTGTGTGTGTTAATAACATATTCGTATATCTTTGTATCATTCTCTTTATTTTAGTCAACTCTACAAAATCAATAATAATCTCATACCTTGTTTAGGTTATTTTATGTACCAAAATTATCTCACGTACAAATCTATATAAAGAACCCCTTCATTGTAATAATTTAATCACATAATCAATTCAATATGGTCTTCTCTTCTTTCTATTCTGACTCTAATCTTATCATTTGTTATACTTCAAGAGTTAGTGAAAATATATGACCCGGGTCGAATCCGGAAACAAATTGGAAGTGGGTCGAGGCATACGGCCCAGCCCAATATATGAAAAAATATACTACAGTCCATTAAGCTAGACCAAGGCTAAAAGCCCACAAAGCACTAATTGCCAAGCAAGCCCACTTGAGCCACTCAAGCCCAAGGCAAGAACAAGCACAAACCATGGGCGTAACCAATTAATCTGATCCAATGACCACATTCGATGTATAAATGAACCAGTTTTTCACCGCGCAAAACACTCGAGGAGAATATTTATTCTTATCAGGAGATTATATTCCTTGTTTATATTCCCTACCCTTGGTTGTATATGTTTCCATAACAGCTATCTATTATTAGCCTACCATATAAAAGCCTTTGTATCTCAAGAATATACAAGAAAACACACATGACATCCAAAATTTCTTATAACAAAAGTGACTGGGGAGTAAGACAATTTTCAAACCACGATACTTACCGGCGTTGTGCGTTGTTTGTCTCTACTTTTATTATTTTATTCACGGCATAAGTTATAGTTGGATCTTGGTACAAGCAAACAAATATTATTGATGTCTCAAATTAAGACTCCTTTATTCTTTATATTTATTTTTTTTTGCAAAGTTTTAAGTTATGATTCATTCTTTTATTTATAGGGATTTCAATCAATTCATTGCTCTAATCGGAACATAATTTATCGAACAAATCTTGCTGTAGTAAATAAAAATTATTTTTTGCAAATAATTGTGCTGATGTGCTAAAGCTAGTATATATTATATAAAAATTAAAATCGAAGTTGAAAAAGAACACTAATGCATACGACACTTCGAAGTAACATATATATCAGGATAAATTCTTCTCTCCTTTTCTAAAAAGTCACCCGGTCTTATTATTGCTTCATATAAAAAAAAATAGGTCAAATTAAAATATTTGACTAATAAATATGGAATAATGCACAGTAACACGATGTCACCCATGACGGAGGAGTTTCAATGCCTCGAATAAAAAAAATATCTTTTATTATTTGTTAAATAATTAATTTGCTTACTTTTCAGCACTTAGCATTACTGTGGTGTTTTTTTTTCCCTTGACTAAGTTATATATTTTTTTTTATTAGGAAAATGCCTTGTGTAAAACTAATTAAGAAAATAATTGAGCTAAACAACAGGGACAACCCTCACCTTTAAACTGTCCCAAAAGGATTTGGAGTAGCTCTTTGTTGAGGATTGAATGATTGCCAAAGTGATTTTTATGTTTAACTGTTGTAAATTTATTTTGCAATTTCTAATTCTAGAATAAATTAACTGACGCAACACTCCCAAAGGAATTATTTATGCAAATTGCAAAAGGTTTGTAAATTTTCTTTTCTTTTTCTTTTTCTTTTTATTTGCACATTCACAATAAATAAAGTTCTGAATTGCCAAATTAAGGAGTGTATGTGTGCATATATATACTTGTACAGCATGCTTCAAGCATAATGTATTGCTCTAGTAAAAACTATTGCCTTAATTGCTTGTAGTATAACTTTAGGTACCAAAAAAAAAGGTTAACTTCAGTCAACAATCTCGTAACCCATTGACGTATATCCCCCCTATCCTTGTAATAGGGATATATTAGATTTGACCCACATAAACATAGTTGTCGAACCTTGTCTTAAACCTCTTTTATTGTGAAAAAAGTTTTATTGTGAAAATTATCATATAAAAAAAGTTGACTTCAGAGTCCACACAAGGAATAAGCCCTCTAAATCATTTGTAAGTAAATTTGTTTAGATTGAAGGTGGAGTAAAAAATGTATTCAAAGTGGTACGTGCACTCGTAATCCAAATCCGCCCCTATCCATGCTCACCAATGGACCAAACTTGTTCAAATGCTTGATAGCTAAGGATGTAGTTTAGCTATTTCTATGGATAAAGCTTTAACCAGAGGTGTGTATCTAACATATATATATAGTAGCATTTTCGTAATACAAATGATTTATTTATTTACTTTCTTAGGGCAATACGAATCATTAGGGAAGTTGATAAAGCACATACCAGGGTCTTCAGAGTAACAACAAATATGTGCTAAAACTGAACGTGGTGGTGATGATGGTAATATTGTTGCCGGTGACGGTGACGCTGAAGGTGATGGTGATGATAGTTTGTGAAACGATTTTATTCCAAGCAGCACTGATCTAGCTGATGCAGTTGCAAACATTGCGAGCGAAAGACACAAAAATAGTTTGAAAAAATTAAGAGCATCCATATCTTTACAAAATAGATTGACCAGACTGAACACAACCAACACATCTTATTTATACATCAAAATACATTTAGTTTTATGTCTGACTAGCATTTAATGCTTATCTATATAGTTATTATGGAAGAAGCAGGAACATTGATTACTCATTAATTATTTTTCTTATATTTTTAATAGTAGAAATATTAATTAATCATTAATTACTTTTGTTATATTCTTAATGCATAATAATGAAATAATAATTATAACATTTTTTAATCTATACTTATCTTACTATATAGTATTATGGAAGAAGTAATAACATTAATTTCTCATTAGTTATTTTTCTTATATTCTTAATGGTAGTAACATTAATTAATTATTAATTACTTTTCTTATATTCTTAATGCATAATGAAATAATAACTATTTGATTTTGTTAGTAATAATGCAAGAATTCTGATCGTAAGAACAAAGAGAAGCAGATTTATTCTATAATCGATAAGTACCAATCTCAATTGGGAGGTTGATATCGTTTTCTACGAGTGAAAACGTCCATATTTGTTCATCATTAGAAGGGCCTATTCGTAATAATTTCCCCTTTATTTATTTTGTCTTTCTTTATGAATTTTTCGAATATATACGTAAAATACGATAAAGGAAAATATTAGAAAGACAATAAACCGATTGTTATGTTTCTACATCAAAGTGAAATTTAGTGCTTAATTTTTCTTTTATGCCTGTTGGTGTTCTAAAAATACCCTTTCAAACTTCTAAAGATAAATAAGCGTCTTGAGTTGACATATGCAATGGACTTTATCGAAGGGGATTCCTTTTTATAGTCCAAGAGATTGATGCTGAACTCTTAAATCAAATTGTACGTCTTATGGTATTTCTCAGTTTGGAGGATGAGGTAGCGATCTGTATTTCTTTATATCCTCTTTTGGCGGATTCATGGTAGATGGATTCGTTATTTTTGATATGATGGTATATTTGCCACCAACGATGCATACATTGAATATCGGAGAATGCGCCTCAATGGCATCTTTGATCGTGGTCGGAGGAAGATTTACCCAACATATAGCACTCCATCGCAGTAGGATAATGATCCATCAACCTAATACTTTTCCTTTTGAAACACTAATGGGAGACACTTTCCTCGAAATAAAGGAATTATGTTGCCTGCATGCAGTGGTCGGAGAGGCTTATGCAAAAATAACGGGCCAACCCCTTTGGTTTGTAGAGATAGACCTGGAAAGAGATATTTTTATGTTAGCACAAGAAGCCAAATATTATGGAATTATTGATCTTGTAGCGAGTGGCAAACTTGAATTTCGTCAAAACACGAGTGTGCACAAGCGGCCATTTGAGATTTTCCCTTCTTAACCAAGTTTAATAGAACATTAAATAAAAGAAAACAAGCCATTCATAATCATCGATCTGGTTAGAATTGATCTAAACTAGCCCATTATGTATTCAATTCAATATGCCAACTATTAAACAAAAGAGCCGATTAGAAATATCACAAAAGCCCCCGCTCTTCAAGGACGCCCTCAACGTTGAGGAACATGTACTAGGGTATCTGTGCGACTCGTTCAGATCATGAGCTGGGACAAAAGAAATAAACCCAATTTTTCAGCATCAATGATCCATCTCGATAAATAAGATAGAATGTAAAAGTGAACTCCATTCACTACCTTGAAATAAATAAAAATAAAAATCTATCATATCGTTCAAACAAAGTTTGTTAAGCTTATGTGCACCGCGCGAGTCATTAACTAGTTATTATTATTGTTGTAAGTTAAAATAAATTCAAGATCTCAAAATGAAAAAGTTAAAACGAATCGGTATGCTTTATTTATTGTTCATTTAATTTAGTGAGTATCATTTTCTTAAAGTGGCCCTCATTAATTGTGCTTCAGCATCATGTCAATGCTATCAATACTCTTACACGATCGTTCAGATTTGTTCATCTCTCGTGTCAACATATATATGATGCAGTAAAAGAGTATTTAATTTACTGCAATAAAAATTATCCTCAATGTCTTAAAAGTATTTATAAAAATGCATATAAAATATTATTAAAATTATTTAGAGCGGTAGAAAGCTCACTTGAAGTATTAATAATTTAATATAATAAGACAATTTGAAAAAGGTTGACACCTTCGAAAAAAGGGGAAAGTATGAAACTAATTTCAAATCTGACAAAAATCAATTTTCACTTTAATGTTTTGCCTTAATCACCTTTTATTTTCATTCGAAAAAAGGCGAAAGTATTGATTTTCAAACTAATTTCAAAAAGGAGTCTTATTTATTTTCAGAGCATAATTAATCTATCAACTTTCACAGAAAATTTTTACTGCTAATCAGTCCATATGCGCGTATATGGGCCTTTTATGTTAAATATCCAAGTCACAATGTGAGTCTTAGTCTAAAAGAGAAGTAATATTTGATTTTCACATACGAACAAAGTGTTAAAATTCTTCTCAATGTTTTTACATTTTATAACCCTTGGTGCTAAGAGTTCCGATTTATTGACCCCAAATTTTAATGCATCCACTAATTAAAATGAGTGATCATTATACCCATATTTTAATGCATCTACTAATTAAAATGAGTGATCATTATATTAATATAAGACTGGGCTTAAGTTAATATATGTTCAAGTTGTTGGGAAAAGTTGACTTAATTACATTGATTGATAGTATAGACGTTCAGGTTGAATAAGTGGTTGGATATGTTAATTAGTATCCAAATCTTTTGAATTAAAACCCTACATCGGTAGTACGTATAAAGGAAATTAAATTAGAGATAATATCGATTAAAGTAGTGGTGGAACCACTATTTAATATTAATGGGAGCAAAAAATTAACTATAACATGGTGACTTTTTGATACTCTCTAGTATTAAAAAAAAAGATACCAAATTGTCAAAAATACTAAATGAAAATCACACAAAACATTATTTTAAAGTATTAAAAGTATTTTTTTTAGCTATAAAATTTGAAATAATTTACAAAAAGGTGGGAGAATAAAAAAAATTGAAAAATAAGGTGGATAAAAGTATAATTTATTACTTATTAAATTTATTTATTTATTTTCAAATAATTAATATAAATAAACACATTTTAAAAATTAAGATAAACGAGTACCCACCTTAATCAACGCTTAATCTTACTTCTAAGTATAAGTGTGAACCCACGGGTCAAACATAGGCCTTGGCTAATATGTTCTTTAATTAGTTTGGCTCGCATGCTACACGAGGGCATTAATAGTTTTTTACTTCTTTTTTTTTTTTTTTTTTGGTTCAACTCGTGGGATTGTTCCACTCTAAGCACCGTACAAATCTCAAACTCTATTCTTTTTAAATTAAAGAGTGTATATATAAATTTTGCACAATTTTCAGTATCCATTAATCTTTCCATAACTAATAATTTAGAAACAAAAATTGTGTATAGTACATTGATTTTATTCAACTCAATGAAAGAAAATTCTAAACTGCATTTGATGATAAGATATAAAAAAAATTGTGTAAAAATTTAAAAATAAATTAAGGGATTTGGTGATATGTTTTCTTACTTTTTATTATTTTTCATGCAAAGAAAAAACGATGGAGATATCTCCTCATAAAATGAACAATATCTTACAACGTTATTTAATTTATTTTTCAACTTTTTACACATATTAATTGGTTTTCTTATAACTTTAATTTTGTTATCAAAATAATCCTTAATTTTGGATGTTTCTATAAAAATTGAAAAAAAATACAACACGCTTAATTTAGGACCAAGACAATATTTAATATATATCTTTTTGGAGTCAAATATGAAATACATTTTTTTATTTTTATTTTTGAAGTCTCAAATCATGAAATACATAGCATAAGAGAGTTAAGGAAATTCGAGTCGTTAGTCTAAAATGAGATAATTCACGTTATGACTACCAAATTTTTGTCCAGATTATATATCTCAGTGAATCCGCGCCATAAACAAGTACTGTGTGTTAAATATTAGTCATCCAATTTTAACTCACATTTGCTTTTTTCAAAGATTTGACTCTCAGCCATTAAGAATTCATAAAAATGTCCTTTATTTTTCAAAATTAACTAATTGCTTTTTTAAATAGGATTCATTTGATAAAAATATGAAAAAAAAATAATTGATTTTTATGAAAAATTAAAAAAAAAGTTAAGATATGCACTGAGGTGACTCCTTACGGTATGGTGTTTTCCATGAAAAAAAAAATCTATGGTAGCTAAGGAAGAAAAAAATTCACAAAACTTAATGAAGAAAATTCAAAAAATTCTAATAGCATCTCATTACATACCTTCTTACTTTTTTAACTTCTTAAATAAATCAAATATTTTTTTTATTATATTATATCTTGTTATCAAACATACACTTAGGGCTCGTTTGGTTCGAGTTTTAGGAATGGAATTGGCATTCTAGATGCCAGGAAACCTTTATCCCTGGCATCCTTTATTGGATTCCATTAATGCTCGTTTGGTTGGAGTTTTAGGAATGAACTCGGCAAATTTTTTTTTAAAATTTTCTGGATTTTTTTTTCATTTACTGGGAATTTTTTATTTTTTTCATTTTCTGGGGAAAAAATAATATTTTTAATTTTCTGGGAATTTTTTTTTTTTTCATTTTCTGGAAAAAAAATAAATTTTTTCACTTTCTGGGGAAAAAAATAATATTTTTTATTTTCTGGGAATTTTTTTTTTCATTTGCTGGAATTTTTTTTTTTCACTTTCTGGGGAAAAAATAATATTTTTAATTTTCTGGGAATTTTTTTTTTCATTTTCTGGGAAATTTTTTTTTTTCATTTTCTGGAAAAAAAAAGGATTCCTCAAATTGGGAATCCAAGATTCTTCTCAATTTATAAGGGAATAGATTTTGGTAAAATGGGGGAATTTAGGATTCCTAGAAATCCTAAATTCCTACCTAAAACTCCAACCAAACAAAATAATCCTCATGGAATGGAATTTAGGATTTCAGGAATCCTCAAAAGCTCGAACCAAACGAGCCCTTAATGTCGTACAGAACTAAAATAAGAATCTTTAATATGTTGAATAAAACCTTTAAAAAAATGTATTTGATTTTACCTGCTTGAATGCTAAATAAATGTTATATATTTTACAATTTTATATTTACATTACTATGATACACACAGGTCGAGGGGGGCAACTGCCTCATCTGAGATTTGGGCCCATATTTTATTAGTATGGTATGCCGGAGACATGTGCAATTATACGTATAAATATAGGGGCGTGACTTGTATTCAGGAAAATATTGATAGTGGCAGAGGCGGTCATGTAGGGCTGGATTCGGTTCGGTAACCGAACCAAACCGAATATTTCAGTAATATTAATTAAAATTCAAACCGATCTTGAACTAACTATTAAAAGGTAACTGAACCGAACCAAACCGAATATTTTAATAATATTAAAACTCAAACCGATCTTGAACCAACTATTAAACGGTAACTGAAAACTCGTTACAATATAGTTTAATTTTCGATATTACTGAAATTGCCAATAAATAAAATAAGTTACCAAACAGTAACACAGCAACAGTTCACACAAAAATATCAAAGTAATATACATAAATAAAATGTAGGGATAATCATCTCTAAAATCAATCTAAAAATAAAACTATCAAACTATCAAACATTTAATTAGCAGGTATATACATAAGCCTTAACTCTAAACTCTCAACTTTTAAAAGAAAAATAATCTTTAAAATTATTACGGCTAAATCTTATCAACTATCAATCTATCCACTAAATCACAATCAAACTAGCAAAGTAAATACACAAACAACTAAATTAAAATATGCTAAAAAAAAAAAGAGAGATTAAGTTTAAATGTTGTACTTGGACGAATGGATTGCTAGCCTTTTAGAGTTTTAGGGCAATATGAGATTTGAGAAGAGGGAGCTTAGAGAAGAGAGAGGCAAGCGCGGACAATGGAGTGCGGACTGTGTTGCTAGCGAACAAAAGAGAGGAGCAAGAGAGTGAGAAACAAGAGGAGGACGAGAGAGATAGGCTTGAGTGTTTTGAGTGAGAGTAAGTAAGTGTGTTCAGTGAGCTTGAGTGTTTGAGTGTTTGAGTGAGTTTTTTGTTAAACCGAACCATTTGACTATGGAAACAGTTTTTGTCCTGATTTGAGTTCGGTAATCAACTTTCGGTTACCATTTAATATTGGTTCGTTCGGTTTGGTTTTTTATAGTCTGTGTTGTTGTTTTTTTTGTCAATTTTCAATTTCTCTGTAAAAAATGCCAATCCTAGGGTTATGTGCAATGGGGAGTAAAATTATAGGTGGAGGAGGGGGTCAAGTGAGATATGTGATAAAAATACAACACGAAGCTTTTTAGAAAAATTGATCAAATTAAAAGCTCCTTTTACCATTTATTCTCCATCGTCGATGCTTGTGAATGACTAGTTTCTAACATATTTTGAGAAAGTTGTCTTTAAAACTATTGATAATGAAAATATTATTCAACATTTTCAAAATATAAAATCTTGAAAAGAATATTATAATTAAATATGTAATTTTGCTTTTAGAAGTATACGATGTTAAGTATTTTAATATAATATTTTGATCTTATTAAAAAATATGCTAAAAATTCTTAAAAGTCTTTTACGTTAAACTCTCCTAACTTTAATTCTTAAATTCGCCCCGAATTACGTCAATAATTAATGAATGAAAAAAGTAAAATTACCCATTCAACACATATCTTACTTCTTAACAATAAATATTTAATATTTTAATACAACTGAACATTAGATTTACAACCAACAAACAACATTTCTGCCTCAATAGACTTCCATCATATCTCTTGCTAGTTTTGAACAAAAGCTATGAAACAAAAAGGTGTAAAACTGTAAATACAATAAATTGTCCCCAAAGTAACATACATAACGTACTAAATATACCAAATATATCACGTGGTATAGCCTCTGTATCTCAATAGTCACATTAAAAAAAAAAAATAGCTCTAAATTCTTAAGCCAATAAGCTAATGGAACTTTCAGGATCCGATCTGAAGTTTTCAAGATACAGTCTTTCAATTCTCTTTTAAAAAGTAAGGTTTCTGTAATTATGATATCGAAAACTATGTATAATCAAGAAATTCTAGTATCTTTTACTACAAATATTAATTTTCTCGATTATAGATATTATTCTTCATGATCACAGCTACTAAAAATAGTATCTACAGACTACAGATAGTATCATTTAAAAACAAAATGGAAGACTGCATCTCAAAAAGAAAATTATTAAAGTATCGGATCCTAAAATTTTCATTCAACGATTAATCCTCAACGTAAAATCTCACTTCTTATTAATCGGAGCTAACGCCGTCGATGAAGAAGGAAGCGCCGTGAGAATGATCTTCTTCTTGTTAATTTCTCGGCGATTCAACGATGTGGGTTGCTTAGAATCATTGGGTTGGTCTTTAATTTGGGTACCGATCGGAAGAATATTCCTGCCGCTGATGGCCTTTTCGGCGGGATGTGTTTGAGGAAAGAGGAAATCTGTGGGGAAGAAGTTGTATTGGAGACCTGCCATGGAAACAGAACTTTTTTTTTTTTCTTTTTTTTTACTCTTGAAGAAGGCTCTGTTGTTTTGAAAATTGAAGGGGTAGATTAGATAAGTGCATTTGCTTTGCTATCTGATACTTTATAGAAGCTATAATATAAAGGTAGTCAAAGAGTGAAGTCATTGGCGGCTGGTTAGAAGAATATTCGGTGGTATCTTCCATAGTAATACAGTCAAAGCAATAATGTTTACTTTCATATTAATGTATAAATTTTATTGGAAGATTGAATAGTTTACACTCACTCTTAATTTTTATTTTTATTTTTAAATTTATAATTTATTGATTTTATTGTTAGATTAATTATTTTTGTAATATTTATCAAACACAAAAAGTTTTAAATTAATCAAATATTTATAACTATTTAATCGGTATGTTTAATTTTATATAAATTTTATAAGGGTTACAATTTTATATATAATATAATTATGATGAGAGGGCCTACAACTCTGATTAATTTAATTTTTTTCACGTATCTTTGATATGTAATAATGATCTAATTTAATAGATGGATTGATGGATTAATTAAGAAGAAAAAGTTATTGATGTGTGTAAAACTTTTTTCTTTTACACTTGATGTAACTTGGACCTTTTCTAATTTTAAAATTTACAGTATATTACATAAGCATAATATGCTCTAGTAAATATATAATTATTTTGCCAATTTAGAAAATGAAAAAAAAAAAAATCATTCTAATTCATTAATTGTAAATTAGTTTAACTTTTATTAATGCATTGTAAACTTGTATATTTACGTATAATTCAATTTTAATTCATAAAGGTTTTGAAATTTTTAAATGAAATTCCAAATATTAAAATAAAAATATGATTTTTTAAAAATATTCTATGTAATTTGAAATTGTGTATAGAGATCAAGTGAAAACACTATTCTCCTAGAAAATTATAGAAATGGAAGTGGATTGTTTAATTTTAGAATAAATGGTTAGCTCTGTATATATTAAAATAATCCACCTTGACATTATGCCAATATTAGGAACCCATGCATAGCCATGGTGAGCAATTTATCTTCCTCCCTCCTCACCATTGTTCCAATCAACCAAAAGAATTATACAATTTCAAGTTTTACTTGAAATGATTTAATTTGAGTTTTCATTAATTAACATAATTATTATTTATAAATGATTGTTCAATTTTCATAACTAAAAACAAATAAATGTAAACATTGTATATTGTACCATTTTAAATTATTGGATTAATAATTTGAGAAATAGCCAAACAGAACCTAAATAATGTCAAAATAAGAATGTCCCAATTGTAAGTGAATGCATTTGTCCAACAATTTTAGCTCAAGTAGTATCGATTCTCACCCCCCACTTAATAGGAAGGTTTTGGCTTGGTTCCGTTGCCCCTTGTCATATGATTTATATTATTCTTTTTCTATTCTTTTTTTTTTGATATGAAATAATGATAAGATCCGATGGTTCTTTGGAGGAGGGACTCGAACCTTAGGCCCATGTGATAATTTACACTCTTAATTATTTGGCTAAACCCGGATCTCGAATTTATGATATATTTAAAAGAAGATACTTTAAACCTTTGTTTTAAAATAAAGTGTTAATATTTGAGTTTTAAACTTAAATTTTCAATTTTTAAATAAAGAAAAGAGTTGTACCAGAAAAAAAATAGAAAAAAGGAGGAGTTAAATATATGTGGCTGAAGTTGAGACTTTATTTTTGAAACACTATTTTATATTTTAGTACCACGTGTCTCGCAAGCTAGATAAATTAGGTGGGATTGATAAAAATAAAAAAGTGTAATCAAACCAACACTCATTTCATATTTTTCAGCAACAAAGCAAATTAATTTCAAATTTAAAACGTGGGTTTTGCTTTTTTGGTTCGCTTTCAATTATTAAACTAACTTGCACGCTGCACACGTGCCCTATGGGTGTGCAATTTTATTGCATTTTTATTTTCTTTCAATTTTAGTGTTACAAGTGAAAATGGTCTCTAGTCCGATTAATTAATAATTGTACTTAGAGATATTATCGTTATATGATCACCTAGTTCATTAAATTACATCTTAAAATTTCTTGTTATTTTTTTGAATAGAATGTTGAGGGGATTAACTCGAACTCACAACATTTGCTGCTGGATGGACAAGTCGATCAGTGATTAAACAAGTAATTTGGCAATAATGTTAAATATATTCCTTTTTATGTTGTCGTTAGCCTCAAGAATTTGTTTAGTGGCCGGTACATATTATTTCCAATAGGCTGGGATTCTTTACTTTAATCAAACAGCGAGGTTGTGAGTTTGTTTTTATCCCCCTCTTTATTATTGGTAGATTTAGGGATCGAGGTCACGAGTTTCTATTCATCCCCCTTTAAAGTAATGGTATTATAAAAGGATGATAATTATACACTCCTTAAAACAATGTGGCTTCATTTGAACTAGTTATATTCAATCAGAAAACGTTATCTGAATTCAAACTTTAAAAAGAAAGACGCTAATGAAATAACTAGGGATTGCATGCACCATCGATTAAATCAAAATGATCAGCTTTGCAAAGAGCTAGAATGAATGATGAATAGCTTCTGGTGGGGTAAAAAATCAGACAGTTCAGCGGGTATTAGATGGAAAAAATGGGACAAGTTATGTTATCCCAAGGTTCAAGGCGACTTAAGGTTTCGAAAGCTTCATTGTTTTAATATTGCCATGCTTGCGAAATAGGGTTAGAGGTTATTATCGAGTCCAAATTCATTATGCGGAAGGGTATTTGCAGCCAGATATTATCCAAATTCGAACTTCTTAGAGGCGTCTGTGGGGAATAATCCCAATTATTTATGGCATAGCATTCTTGCTAGTCAGTCCCTTATTGCTGCATAACGTAGACTTTGTGTGGGTTCGGGCTTCGATATAAGAATTTGGTCCAATCCTTGGTTGTGTGATGATAACAACCCATATATTGAATCTGCTATGCCTCCGGAGCTGGAAAATGTCCTTCGTTTGGATAGAATATTTAAAGAGAATGGAAGGAATGGGAAGGAATGGAAAGGAAAAGAGGAGGAGGGATTGCATTTTCTTTGTTTGGATAGAATATTTAAAGAGAATGAAATGGAAATGGAAATGGAAGGAGTGGGAGGAAGTGTCATTCCTCTCTATTCCATTACTTTCTTTCCTTCCAATATTGGGAGGATTGGGAAGGAAAGGAAACATTTTTAATAAACAATTTATTTTTTTAATAAATTACATTTTTTTTCTTCCTTTCCTTCCTTTCCTTCTTTCTATTCAAACATAGTAATTTTCATTCCCTTCCTTTCCCTCCATAGCTATCCAAACAATAATAAAATTAAACTCATTCCATTCCATTCCTTTCCTTTCCTTTCCTTCATTATTAATTCTTTCCGTTCACTCCCTCCTTTCAATCCAAACAAACTGTTAGTGGTGGTGAATTCCTTGTTATTAAACACGTAAATTGGCAATAATGTTATATTCCATTTTTAAGTTGTGGCTTAGCCACTAGTAGTATAGTGGCCAGTATTACTTCCAATTGGGAGATCGTTATAGGGGCCATTACATTCTTTACTTCCGAAAGGGGGGTCGTGGGTTTGTTTCCATCCCCCTCTTTATTTATCATTGGTAGATTTAGGGAGGTCACAAGTTTATTTTCATCTCCGATAGATTTTAAAAGGATTAGATTCATACCTTTCTTTCAAAAAAAATTGTGGCTTTATCTTGTATGCATTAAAATCAATCAAAAAGCTTTAAATCAATTAAGCTTTAGAGTGGCGGTATTTCAATTAAATGAAAAATTAAAGGGGTATGCTACATGAACTTGTTTCACCATTAAAATTAGGTTCATAGTACGTATTACAGTAAAACATTACCAATGAGACCAAATACGAAAGTATGAATTTTTTTTCATTAAAAGAAAAAAAAAGCACAATATATATATATATATATATTGGTACCACGTAAGTCGCCAAAAATACAAAGACCAAAAACTCGAGCTTAATAATTAGTTCAATTGATCTTTGTCTTCTTGAATGACCTAGATCTACATATCGTTTGTATGAAAGAACAAAACACACACAATACAAAGACACAAATTAAGGACAGAGAGCCAAAAACTTCCACAACATGCCCAAATGCCAGCAAGCCTCTAAATTTCCGACAAAGCATATATATATATAAGTTGAACTCCTTAATTCTTCATGGCATGATTTCACCTATATTTTTCTTCTTATAAACTGGAACCAGACTCATTGACAAGCCAGACTTGACCTTAAAAAGCTTGTATGTGATCGCCTCGTCACATCCAAAAACTAGGTTTTCAGCCTTCTTACTGTGAGTTATCTCTTTTTTATCCAATTTCAGTTGAAAAGATTTTTTTTGCTGATGTTGTTGATCACTTTCTATATCGCTGTGGACCGACTGCGGTGGGCGAGGGTAAAAGAAATCTGTAGGGAAAAAGTTGTATTGAAGAAGTCCAGCCATTTATGGTGATCAAGGAACTATAAAATTGTTGGGGATGATTGAAGGATTTTTCTTTTCTTGCTAAATTAGATTATGACTCTTTGCTTCTGTGCTTATAAATAAAGTTGAAAGAGGAGAAAATTTAGAGAAACAAAGTGTTGGTCTTAAGACTTGGGCTCTACGATATATAATGCGTGAGCGCGTAGTTTGGCACGACTTTTGTCTTTCTAGATCTTCTTTACAAAATAGGAAAAAAGGAAATTTCTTTTGACTTACTATTCTATAGAAACTTCTTTCTTGTTTTTCCTTCTTTTCCTTAAGAGAAGATTTAAATCTCTTTTATTTAATTATATTAGCAATCACAAGTAATGACTCGAATCCGCCATCTTTAGACACATTTACCATCCATGCAATTTCACTCGCTCTTTTATCTAATTTCTTGTCTTTTTAATTTTGTTATTTTCTATATAAGTATATTGGTTAGATCGTAAGGCTCGAAGACAATGTGGTGGATCTTGAATTTTAACTGTTCTATTTAAAAGTTTATGCTTTTAATCACTTGCACAAAACTTGTATATTTTTGACCTCTTCCTATGCTTTAAGGGTGTGATTAAAGATTAATAATACTTTCTTTCTAACAAAATTTAAAATGTTTATGTTTTCTGCTCAAGAGGATTTTTTATTGTATATAACTTTTTGTGAAATTAATTTCTATTACGTAACTTGATTTAATATATATATATATATAGTGATTATGTTCCATTTTTTTTATTTGAGACATTTCTAAAGAAATGGAATTAGATACATTGGTTAAATTTTTAAAAAATATAATTAACAAAATTTGGATTAATTATCAATTCAATACAAAGAGAAAATTTTGGAAAAAAAATAACTATTTGTCTTGTAAAATCCAAGAAACTTAATTTTGCAACAAAGCATTCACATAGCCTCGCTCATTTTGTACCACCAGTCATTATACTAGATACCTCAATTTCAAGATATTGGTCGCAATTTTTTATTTTCCAGGCTTTCAAATTTTTTCTCTTCCTCAAATTTTCTCAACTTTATTGTGTAAGAAAGGCAATTCAAAGACATATTGTTATCAACAGAGCCACTTATCATATTCAACCCTCCAATTCAGACAAAAAAAAAAAAAAAGAAGAAGAAGGAACCTTAAGCTCCAATGTCTAATCACCATTAAAAACTGGGCTAATACAAAGCACAGCAACGCTTGGGCCCACTAAAGCTAGCCAGACCCAAAAGGCTCTTTTAGACTGGGAATTTAGTTGACCGGTCCTTTTAAAGAATTCCTTTAAAATGTGGATCCATTCCCAACCCCATTGAGTATTCAAAATTGCACCTGTAATATTATATATCGAATAATTTTTATCATACATAGAGTTTTAGTACACTTAAAAGTCATATATAGTAAAATTTGGTTGAGTGGTTAAGATGTAAATATTTGTAGAAAAAATTAAATTATATAATATTTTACTAGTCATCCATATATATTTAGTAAGGAAATTTTGGGGGCCTAGATGAGTTGGAAATTGTGTTATTTTTCAGCAAAAATATGTTTTAAATAATGCTCTAGCGCCCAGACTTGAGCTTCTATAAAAGGGGGAAAAAAAGCATATATGTTCAATATTCCTTATAATATTGTGAAGTTGATTATTTTGATATAATTAGCAAATCGGCTTTAACTTCACCAATTTCAAATTGTGATTAACGTGTTCACATTTTTTGTCTATTAGAAACTCATGAATTCAGGTATTCCAGACTAGTTGAAAACCATTTTATATAGTGATCATTAACTAATTAAAAATGTTAAGATTCGCAATTACAATAATACCTCTCAATTAATCATGCATACATGCATGTGTTTGCGGGGCGATGATTCGCTCTCAGCCAAAATTACAAAATAGAAACAAATAAGAACATACGTTATTTTGTTTAAGTCAAAAGTTTACAAAAAAAAAAATATATTTTCCAAGTTGATGAATCTAAGCAGGTGGTTAAGCAGCAGGTGCTTGAGCAGTGCATTCTGGTGGGTTCAATTTCCCCGAAAATGTTGGTGAAAGATTAGCACACTGGCTAATGGCAGGTCCTTCTTTTCCACTATATGTCAGGTCAATATCTCCAACTTCCACGCCTTCGCAGGGGAACCCTTTACTGCAAACAAGCTTTACAGCAAGTTGCGTAGACGAAGTACCCCTAATGTTCTTAAAACTAACTTTACTAATCTTAACTTTCGAAGGCACATTTTGCGTGCACTGATTATACGGGCAGTACTCTTGATCAATAAGAACAGGATTACCAACATTGTCCATGATAAGATCCTCGAAGTGCAAGTCAGACGCGATCCCTGGAGGGGAAGCTGGCCAAGTTTTCACTCTAACGCCATTCATTGTACCGATAAATGTGCAATTTTTAACGGTGATTCCAACCACGTCTTGTTCATTAGGGTACCTCCCAAGACTTCCCACACTGATGCCATGGCCAGGTCCACAGGTAACTTTAGTGACACTAATTTGCTGGCTACCATCGCCGAATGGACACGCAATCGTCTCCGGTTTTTATGTTTGAGTCGGTGATATTGATACCGTTTGAACGGCCAATGTGGATTCCATCAGTGTTTTTGCTCGTTTCGGGTGCACTTATGGTAAAGTTTACGAATGTTAAGTTCTTACATCCCAAGACATTGACGTGAAATAATTTGCTGTCTGCGGAAGTTACTCCTTGGATGAGCGAGTTAGTAATGGAATTGAGGCTCAGATTCTGTTTGACGAGTAACAGAACAAACAAATGAATAAACGCATTAGCTATGAATCACCATAAATAGAAGGTATCAATTTAGTCGAGGTATTCGATCAGTGTCAAAATTAAATGTGATAATGGTCACAGTTAATTTTAAATTGAACGGTTAAAATTTTGAGTTTTCATCAGAGAAAATGTATCCCTCTAACTGTGAGGACTCTATTAAATAAAAGTTAATTTGAACTGTTTAATTTAAAATAAATTGTTCAGATTTATAGAAAGAGAAGGGGCTTACAATGGGAAGTTTACTACATTGTCCAGTTTTGTGGCAATCATTTTGTCCCCAAGCAGTGGCACCTTGGCCATTTAAGGTTCCGCCACCAGTTAGAGTGAGAAGGTCAATGCTTTGCAAAGTAACCCATTCTTGATCTGCCTTGAATGTAGCTGGGTCTTCCGGGGCTTTTAGGGTACCCTGCAGTTGAATGGTCACTGCAGCCTTGCAAGGACCTGATAGGGTTATTTGACCTAACATATATGTCTCTGGTGGGATCATAAGCGTGCTTGGAGCTGTAGCTTCGCATGCCGCTTTCCATGCGTCTGTCAAAGCCTAAGAGAAAAGAGAAAAGAAAAGAATCTTCAAAAATCGAAATATTTACTTAAATTTGTTCGTCTTTAATCTTTAAATTTACTTAAGAGAGTACACTGAGACTATAAATGACAGAATAGATAAAATGCAATGCTTTATAAGCACTAAATGTGTTTGTATAATGTTGCATTTGAATATCATTACTTTTAGCAAAAACCTTCACTGATTACAAAGGATCGGTCCTTTTGAGAGCCTGGTTAAAGTAAATACATATTTAGACTATGTTTTTTGTAAAGAAAAGATTAAATAAAGACACGGGGAAAAAGAAAAGAAACTAGAATGTACTATCACGTTTAACATTTATAATTTTCTTTCGATCTCTTGAACACATTTCATTTATGTTTTCATACAAATCTAAAGCATAGGGTACTAGCATAAAATCTGATTTTTCCATACTACTCGTAAAATCTCACCTGAGTAACATCTGCATTTGGTTGGGCTCCATATTTTGCTATATCAAAAGTGTCGTCCTGCGCTCGTACATATGCCACCAATAACAACAAAAATGTGGATATGATACTATATTTCATATCCATTTTATTTTTTTTATTTTTTATTTTTTAAAAAAATTATTTTTCCTTTATTTTTTTATTGCTAATTTTTTTTTTTTTTTTACTTAATACCCAAAAGCTTGGAGTTGTATTTATAGGGTTACAGGGAAAGCTAGCATAACCTTGGAAGTTACGATCTTGTGGTTCAATTTTGTTTTCTATATTGAGACATCTTTACACACCACACAATGCCATGTTATGCGGGTCAAGTATTTGAAGTTATCAAAGAATCTGATACTAAACTCTACGTAGAATTGGCAATAGATTTTAGGTTTTTGGTCCAAATTTATTTTTCATAATAATGTTATCTATTTTTATATGGGGTGTTTAGGATCCAAATAATTTTTAGAATGTGATTTACTAATTTTTTTTCATATGTTTGCGGAACTCCGGTACACTATCTGCCTCTGTCTAGAACTCAAATATACAAATACAGTACTAAAATATTTGTGATTTCTCAATCACATATATCATACCTGTGATCAAGAAATCTCAGTTCAATGGTCACAATTATAATATTTATGGTTTCTCAACAAAGACAAATACCAAAAAAATGGACCGCAAGTTTTTTTAAAAATAAAATAACAAGTACTGAATCTTAAATCTGTTTGAGAATGGAATTCAGATCCTAATTTTTTTTCCTGCAATATTTTTTCGGACTTTGGCCCCTATTTTAAATAGAATCTTAGTCAACTTAATCAAATGCCTAAAAAAAAAAGGGAAAGAGGCCTTGGAAATTACTTTGAACTTCTTGGAAGAATACTATCCAACCATATACAGTGGTCCACTTTAATTAGTAGTAGTAACTGAATAGATCAACGAGTCATCGACCACCTATTTAGGTCGATCTAATCATATCAAATACCAATATATATATATATATATAGAGAGAGAGAGAGGAGGGGGTGCAAATTAAACATATATATAAACGAATATTATGAACTTCGAGAATTACTCTTCATCTAATTAAAGGAAGGCAAATTAAATAAATGACTATAGAGCTCTATTTGAACACTAGTTAAAAAATTATAGTAAAAATAATTTAATTTATTTACGTGAAGTTGGAAAATAAATTGACTAAGTGATTTGATGAGATATTTTCTTATTTTTTTCTTTAGATGGTAAGGAATAAATTTTTTTCATTAAAAGTAAGAAACGTGAAGAACTTTTCCTCATAAAAATAAGTACGAGATTGAGAGCATCTCGTTTAATTACTCATGAAATTTTTATAAGTATCTCATCTTTCAACTTCTCATAAAAATAATTGCTTTTCTAATTATTTTATAACAATATATTATTATCAAACAAAACATAAGCTAACATTTTTAGCATCGTCAAAACTAGATTAGGTCAAGCTTTGGCTTAAAATGATAAGTTAATGTATCACAGCACTTACTAGAAAAATTGGAATTTCGATCTACGCCATTGCAAGCAAAATTTCAAAATAATTGCAAATTTTAAGAATGCCTTATATTTTAAGAATATTAACTTTCACAAGCATTATAGATCAAGAACCGGCAGTTAACGTGTATATTTGCATCGTAGGCGATAATGAATTGTTGGTTGTCTTGAGCAGCACCAAAAATACAACTCCATGAAAAATTAGAGCTATTATTATTGGTATCCGATTGTTGGCTAAAGAAAGTTGTATTTCTTTTCGTTTTGGCAAAAGTAATTCTAATCAAATGGCCAATTGGTTAACGTGTGGGGCTCACTCTAATGGTTTGTTTGGCAATTGGATCGTGTCTTCCCTCCTGACTTGGCGTCTCTTGTTGAATTTTTGGGCTAGTTTTTTCATGTTGTTCCTTTGTTTTGATGTTAAAAAAAATAAAGAATGAATTATGACACTAATTTTGTATATTCAATTTTGAAGTTATTATCTTTTTTTTTACGAAAATAGAACTAGCATTTCTACAAGTAACAAGTCTTGAAAAGCCAAGTGTCATATAAGTTTGTCATAGTGGTGAAAAATTCTGGACTGCTAGTATGAGGATCCCATATTTAAATATGGTCACCAATAATAATAAATGTATCATATGTTTTATTTGTTGTGTAGAGTGAATGAGCAAGATAATTATTGTTGAGGTCGACTGAATTTGATGCCCAAATCAATTCTTATATCTATCAAAATAATACTTTGCTAACACCAAAAATAAACCTCCCTTACTCAGCTGGTTCAAACACTTTATAAATAAATAAATAAAAAATCCCACAAAATTTATGAAATTGAATTAATAATGACAGTGAATTCGTGGCTGTATTTCTTTTCGGCAGTTGGTACAGAGAAATGTACGTTCACGCGTGCTGTCCCCGTTGGCGCAAAAGTAATTCCAGCTTTCACCTATGTTGTCCCCAAATTACGGAACCATCATAAATTCGTAGCTGGATTTACTTTATTTTCATTATTATTTTTTTTAATAAAGCTCTCCCTTAAATTTAAGGGTTTTCTTTTTCCTAGTCTAATTACTAGTAAATTTTAGTGTCTTATATTCGCCTGACAAAACAATATATGGCATAATAATACAACACGAATTATCCCTAATTTTAGGTTAATATATGTAAATTTAGAGTCATATTGGTACTATGTTTGTTACTTAAAAAAAATTTAATTTTAAATTTTAATTTATCGCTAATGTATCTTTAAAACCACCGAGAAAATCAACACAATCCGAATTAGAAGCATCTCAAAATATTCTCTAAGAGGAGAGGGGATTCCATGTTTAGTTTGTCTAAAATTGAACATTACTAACATTTCTTTTTTGCATATAATTTTGTAAGGATATTACTACTACCACTTCAAAATATTATCATAACCCAAAAGAATTTGGTGACATTTTATGAAGACGTCTAAAAATACTTATTAAGATATATTTAGCATTTTTAAAGTTGTAAAGTATGTTATTGGAATATGAATATGTATATCCTTTCTTCTTCTTTTCTCTTTTTTTTCCTTTCACAAAATATTTTCATATCATATTAAATATAAGATTAATTTTCATTCACAAAATTAAGGATTCCAATAAATACGAGGAATATATACCCTTTCTTAATTCATAAGATTCTAGATGAGATGATGTGTGATCTCTGCGGTGTGGCCTATGGTTGTGGCACTTAGTTTATTTTTCGTTTGTGTTTTGTTTTTCTGCTTTTTCTTTTCCTTTAGACACCAAAAAAAAATCATAAGATTCATTGAGAGTATAGGGTGATGTTTAGTTGATGTTTTGAGTTGAGTTTTTAAAATTTGGTATTTGATAAAATTTGGAAATATGTTGAAAAGTGATTTTGGTTTTATTTGAGTTTTTTTCAACCAACTAAAAAATCTCATAAAAAATTTCAAAAAATAGTCACAATGAATTTTATTTTATAGATATCGACGAGTATGTTTCAAATATATATTTTTTTTATCTAATTTTGATTTTTGGATTTAAAGTTATGGTATTTTAAAAGTTTTTTTTAAAAGAGAAAGTAAAGTGAAATAAATTTTGACAAGTGTAAAAATAAAGTTAATTTTAAATCAAGTTTTTAAATTTTGAAAAAAAAAACGCCAACCAAACATGGCCTAAATGTCTTTCTCGTGCTCCGTAAGGGTAATCATTCTAAAAAAATGGTTGTCGGTGACACACCAAAATAATAGAATTTTGGAGTTTTTCGAATTTATCCTATTTCTCGTGTATGCTGTCCTTTTGTATACCTTCTAGGAACCTTCTTGTTAAAATGCTACAATTTCCTTCTGCGCTTTTCTTTTCCTTTTTTCATTTTCCTATGGATATAATTTTTTGTTTCCTAGCTTTGGGAACATACATTTATTTTGTAACAATGAATTAAATGAGATGATTGTAATGATGTAACGTAACGGAAAGTGTTATTTATTTGGATTTCAAATGGATAACACTTATTTATTTAGGTTAAATTTGTTGTGAAGTAAGCAAGATCATATATACTCAATTTAATAATGAAATCAAGAAAAACTCTTTTAGAAATTTCTACAAACATTTGGCATATGGAAAATTACCAATCAATAAGAATTGAATAAATTAACAATCCAACCGTACACATAATAATAGAGTTATGAACTAATAATAACGCAAACAAGAATTATAAAATAAACATGAGAGAAAAACACCGGATAACATACGTGATTGTTCTTCAAACTCTCCACGTGAAATGAAGAGAAACTTTAATTTATTTAGGGATCAAGACATACACACTCGATCTCTCAATAATTTACTCTCTAGAATCAATTGGACAATCCTCAATGGAACCCTCTTAAATGCTCTCTATAAACTCTAGAAAGAAACCTCACAAGAGCTTTGTCAAGTGTGAAAATAGATAGGGTTCATTTGCCGACCTAAATTATCTACCTTATTCATTGTAAATTGACAAATCATAAATTGTCATTTTAACAAAAAGCTGTGTGGTGTAATTTTTTCAACATGAACATTTAATTATGATAATAAAAGTTACATAGTTTTAGATATGTTTTTATGTCTTCTTATTTAATACACATGAAAATTTACCATGTTATCCATTTAAATTTTAAACGGATAACAATTATCAATTTAAGTAAATTTTAAGTTAAACAAGAATCCTAAGTAAATAACTTTGACATCTTCTTTTACTAATTCTACCCACCATTAATGCTTCAATTTTGTTTTAAAATGATTTGGAATTAATCTTAAAAACCATCGCAAATATTGCTAACAATCTTGTGTTCTGATTTACATCCTCTTCGTTTTTATAATAAGGAGATTATAAGTTTGGTTCATATAAACGTAGTATCAAATTTTTTGTTATATCTTACAAGTATTATGGTGGGTCGTAAACTTATAATAAATACAAAAGGTTATATTGTATGAAAATGATCAAGCTACACACGAGGGATGCAAATTCCAAGTGTTAGATTTTTGATGGCATATACTATTGGATGTAGTGTCCTCTATGATCAGACTATTGGCTCTTTGACGAAAACTTTTAAATTATGTTAAAATATAACGTATATGAATTTATGTTGGAAAATATTAAAAGTCATTAATAAAAAGAGCTAGTCATATTGTACGAGAATTCGTAGCATTCCGGGCACATTAAATTAAGATTTCAAATTTAGTTAAGAAAATGAATATTTGACTAACTACCGAACACACACACGGAAGACACACGCAAAAATCAAATCAAAACAAACACAATATAAATACTCCCCAAACTTCTTCTTACGAAGCTTCCCCGAAGCTCACTTACTATTAATATTATTATTATTATGGCCCTCCATTCTTCCTCACCATCATTTAACCTCCCAATCTTCTCTTCTCTTCTCTTCTCTCTCATCTTATTCCACACTTTCTCTGTTTCTAACAATCCCTACTCTTAATTTACACTCTTAAATTTATTCTCATCATATTCGTATCAGCCATGAAGCTCGGCATCAATCCTAAGAGGTTTTTCGGATCGAGGAAGTCCCGATCCGTGTCGAGATCTGACCAATCGTGGTTCAGCTCCGGCACCGCGTCTTCGTCGTCGTCGTCTGATTTGGCGGAGACGAAGCTTACTGGTGAGGCGACTCCGACGAGCGTCTTGCCGCGGAATTTGCATGGATCTGAGTTTGATTTGGAACACGCGTTTAAAATTATAGATAGAGACGGTAATGTTACAAAAACACTTGTTTTATAGTAATTTACGTATTTTTGTTTACTTATTTAGGGATATTCTAGGATCAGGACATGAGATAATCGTTCCAAAGTATGCGATCAGGTCATGAGATAATTACCACCGCAAAATATATGTTACAGTATTTATCTCAGTATCTATGTCGTAGTATACGTCCCTTTCGTACTATTTGTCCGGCATCCATAAGACTGTAACCATGCAAGTATTCAATTCGATAAATATCTAAAGACATTCAATTCAATAATGTTTGTTTCAGATTACACGGTATTTGTCTCAAGTTTTATTATATTTGCTTCAATTAAACCAAATATTTTTTTTAAAAAAGGCAAAGCTCGTGAATTGTATCTAAAAAATATTGAAACTTAGGGACTGAATTATAATTTTAGTTGTTATTATTAAAGAGTATGGCTATGAACACACTATCTAAATAATTTGACACTTCAAAAAGTGTCCTTATTAAATTATTTTTTGCTAGAGTAGTGTCAGGGGAATATTTTCAGATAGGACGATAATGGGTGAGGGTACATTTCTTAATTTTTCCACCAAGGCCTAATTTAAGTTTCACAGGTAATGGATTGATAACGAAGGCGGAGCTAGAGGTTCTGTTCAGCCGAGTCGGCTCGCCCCCAACCGAGGAGGAGCTGACAATGATGGTAAACGAGCTCGACCGCAACGGTGATGGCTGCATTAGCCTCGAGGAGTTCGGCGCAATCGGCTCGGCTTTCGGCCCGCCTGCTTGTGACTAGGGGTGTTCAAAAACCGAACCGGACCGCGAAACCGAATGGACCGGACCAAAAAATGGACCGATTTGGACCGGACCATTTGAATTCGGTCCGGTCCGGTCTAAATTTTTGTGGACCGATTTGAATCGGTCCGATCTTCGGTCCTCCATAATAAAAGTGCAAAAAAACCGGACCGGACCGGTTATATTTATATATATAATTTTTTTTAAATATATAATCCTTTTTTATCAAACCCTACTAATCCTTACTCCTCTTACTAGCAGCCCCACTCCTCTCTCTCTCCAACGTTCCTTGCTCTCTCTCCCCTCCGTCGTTCTCCTCTTGACTCCCAGACGCGCTCTCTCTGCTCCACTCCTTCGCCGATCTTTCTATCCTCCGCCAATCTCACACCTCCGCTGCTGTCTCTCCTCCCCTGCTATCTCTCCTCCGCCGATCTCCTCTCCCTCACCCGTCTCCGTCACTGATATTTTTCCTCTTCTCTCTCTCTTTTCTTTTGATTTTTACTATTTGGATGTTCTGTTTTCATTTTTTTTTTAAGTTTGAGTTCTTTCCAACAAGAGAAAGACAAATTAAGAATTGTTCATTCCAAGATTCGAATTTGAACCGTCGCCTCGAGCTAAGACCTGAGAAGATTCTGCAACAGGCATTCCCTTAGAGGTGCTTCATTTTCGTTGGTTCAGTTGTGCATTTGTTTAATTTAATGATTGGCTGCACTGTTAGTACTAGTTTAATTAGGAATTTAGGACTTGTTTGGGGCTAATTCAATGTTGTTCTTGTGTAAAGTCATGTCTATTATAATATGAATAATTATAAAGATTTCTCACCATGTTCATATCGGAGTTGTGGCACAAATTCCGCACTTCTTTGGTAAGTGTACTTGTTGTGTGTGATTGCTTCCCTTTTATGCCTTTGTTGTTAATGAATTGCAGACAATATAGAGGGTGGGAGTTACGCTAATATAAATTAGAGCTGAATATTAGATCTTTGAATGCTGAATATTATAGCTGCTAATAAAAATTAATTAGCAGACAATATAGAGGGTGGGAGCTACGCTAGAGAAAAGGGAATTGCTCTGTGTAATTAATGGGTAGTGCCGTAGTGTACATAAACTATAATTGTAAAGGGAATGACTATACTTAAATGCAATTGATCTTCTTCTAGTACTGCAGAATTGAATTTATATTTTGGGGTTTGCATTTTATTTCAAGAATATTTATGAAACTACCATGTTTTCTTTGATACAATTTGTTATGTTTGAAGCTTGGAATTTGCTGAGTTGCTTGTTTTGAGAATAAGCCCAACTCTTGGGTCCAAAATAAAAAGCCCAGACCGAATGGACCGACCGGAACCGGACCGGTTTGGTCTGGTCCGGTCTGGTCCGGTCTTTACACTTATTTCGGTCCGGTCCGGTCTTCAAATTATTAGGACCGAAATCTCCGGTCCGGTCCGGTCCTCTGCTGTTCGGTCCGGTCAACCGGACCGTGCACACCCCTACTTGTGACGATGAGATGAGGGTGGCATTTGAGGTTTTTGATACGGATCACGATGGAAAGATCACGGCGGAGGAGTTGTTGAAGGTATTCACGGCGATCGGCGACGAGGGGTGCACGTTAGAGGACTGCCGGCGCATGATAAGTGGCGTAGATAAGAATGGGGATGGGTTCGTGTGTTTCGAGGACTTTAGGATTATGATGGAGCAGCAGAGGTGATTTGGTTGGGAGTAATTGTTTAGGGACAAGATGGGCAGTTAAGTCCTTGTATACAAAATTTGTTGGCCCTCCCCGGTGGCCTTAAACTCTGTTTGGTGATTGTTTATTATAGTCACAGACCATTTGTTGGCCAATTTAAGATTCCAGAGTAAGAAAATATAAATATATACTTGAAATTACGAAATTTATAATTATCGTACTAGTATGTGCTAAAAATTCACACCGCTCAGTTTTATGTTAAAATAAAAAAGAAATTATAATTTATCGGTTAACAATGGAATAATTATAAATTAGATAATTTATGCAACTAAACGAGTCCTAAATATTTTTATATTTTCAGTCTTTACTAGCAGAAATATTCCCCAGCGGATGCATAAATCAATTATAACGTAGGGGCGTAGTAACACTTTTTAGACGAGGATTACCAAATTTGAATTTGCTTTCAAGGGTTGAGAACTTGAGATTGATTTAAATTTCAGATGTTTAGGAGAATAAAATAGGAGGAGAATTGGATGGCTTGAAATTGGTCTTGAATTGAAGGTAGGTGCATATGTATTGCATAATCTTATTTTACATTTTTACCTATCAATGGAACAAATAAAAGTGCCTAAAATGTATACTGTGAATACGTTTGCATTTCCAGAAAGCATGGAGGGCGTAAATCAGCTTAAAGCACTGTAACACGAGGAAAAATGATTTCATTTTCATATTCAGATCAAATCAGTTGGATAACACATTCTCTAAATCTTGCATTTTACTACTTAAACATCCCAAAATCTCATAACTTTCGACAACCCGAGGATGAGACCTATCTCCAGAAACAAACCCATGAATCAACCCCTGTGCTTCAATGCAACTCCACCCAGGCTGCTTCATCAAATCCTTCTCTTCCATTACATTTCTCACTTCCTCAACTTCATCCCACTTTTTGCCACTAGCTTGTACATTACTCAACAGCGTATAATACCCTGCATTATCAGGCTCCAATTCCAAGATTCTCTTCGCTGCAAACTCCCCAAGTTTTTGGTTATTGTGAATTCTAGAGGCAGAAAGAAGCGCCCCCCAAATCCTACTATCTTGATAATCCACCATTCTCAAAATTATAGCCAATGCCATGTTTAGCTTCCCAGATCGGCCCAAGAGATCCACAACACAAGTGTAGTGATTCAAATCGGGTTCAATACGAAACTTCCATTTCATCAAATGGAAGACTTTGCAGCCTTCGGTCAATAGACCAGAATGGCTACAAGCCGATAACAAACTCAAGAAGGTAACACTATTGGGTTCTATCCCCTCGTCCACCATCTGATCAAAAAGATCAAGCGAATCGAACCCAAGTCCATGGGTCCCATAGCCCTCGATCATTGACGTCCATGTTACAAGATCTTTGCCAACCATTCTATTGAAACAAATTTTTGCTAAAGAAATGTTACCGCATCTGATATACATGTTTAAGATTGAGGTTTCTAATGCAGTATGATCTTCATTAGAGTTATAAAATGAATTCCTTATAAGATGAGCATGAATCCCTTTGCCTAGCCGTAAAGCACCCATATGGCTATATGTTACTATAAGGGTTCTCAAGATTTCGGCTGAAGGCTCAATGCCTAAAGCAAGCACATATTGGAATAATTCAACAGCGTCTTTAAAATAACCATTGTGAACAAAACCAGACATCATAGCACTCCAAGCAATACTGTTTGTACAGGGGATTTCGTTAAATAAGTGGACCGATGACTCTAACTTTCCACACTTAGCATAAAAATCCAACAAAGAAGTCCTCAAAATATTGTCACAAAGTCCGGTTTTAGTAACAAGACAATGTAGCTGTTCGCCTTGAAAAATATCACCACTATCCGCAGACATTGAAATAAGTAAGGTTAATGTCTCAAAGCTTGGTACTACTTCACACTGCATTTTGCGGAAACAATCGGCTACTTTTGTAATTTCTCCTCTTGAAGAATAGGAAGATATCATTATATTCCAAGAAACAACATCCCTTTTGTCAATTTCTCCAAAAATAATCTCTGCAT
The DNA here is from genome assembly GCA_021464415.1 of Lonicera japonica. Lineage (NCBI taxonomy): Eukaryota > Viridiplantae > Streptophyta > Magnoliopsida > Dipsacales > Caprifoliaceae > Lonicera > Lonicera japonica. Next base: position 100,857,831 of record CM038463.1, on the reverse strand, counting down.
CATTAATGTTTCCCATATTAGCATACATTTTCATTACAGAATTTTGCAATGATTGGTCCATCATGAGCCCTTTTTTGATCACATAACCATGAAGTTGCCTCCCTTGGACAACATTTCTTTTAGTATTACACAACTGAAACATGACTATCATTGTCACAGAATTGGGCTCCAAATCCATTTGCATTTCACAGAACAATGTAAACGCACTAAAATCACTTCCTTTCTTAACACAACCCGAAATTATCGATGTCCAAGAAACCAAATCTCTCTGAGACATTTCATCAAACAGTTTACGAGCACTACAAAAATACCCGCATTTCACATAAACCTCAATCATTGTATTACAGAAATACAAATCCGATTTAAAACCCATTCGTATCGCTAAACCATGAACCACTTCTCCACACCTAATCCCATTCTCAACCAACACAACTCCCCTGTTCACAATCGGGAACGTAAAACCGTCATGTTCAACACCCAATCCTCTCATATCCTTATATAGAGAGAACCCCAATTCAAAGAGACCCGAATCAAAACAAGCCCTAATGATCAAATTCCATATTAGTGTATTGGGTTTAGTTAACCCTTTAAATATTGAAACAGCACTATCAAGGTCGTCAAATTGAGCATATAAAGGTATCAATTTTGAAGCAATTGAAAAGGGTTTGTTAAAATTTGAGATAATGAGAGAAGAGTGGAGTTTTTTTAGGGTTTGAATGTCTTTGCATGAATGTAGGATTGAAGAAGGAGAAGGGATTAGTGGGGTGAAGTGGTGATGAAGGGTTTTTAGGTGATGGGTGTGAAGTAGTAAAGGGGGCTTGAAAATTGGGGGACGGGAATTGAATAAGAAGGAGAGATTAGAGAAGGGAGAACGAAAGAAGCCATGGAGGAGATGAGAAAGAATAGTGAAGATTGTTTGAGAGGGGAAGGGTTTCCAATTTACTGAATGTGGCCTTGCAAAAATAGGAGAGGGTATTTGTCCATCAATGCAGTTGTGTTGTTGTAGCACTTGGACCGATGGATTTGGTTAATTTAGTTGGTTCAATGGCCAAAACTAACATTAGACTAGGGGTGGGAAAATATACCAATAATACCGTACCAACTTGTACCAAACCGAACAAATACCAAAATATACCGAAATTTGGTAATGGTACAATACCAATCGGTATTGTACCATACCGATTTTTTTTGGTACGGCACTGGTACTCAAACTCATTACCGATGGTATACCGTACCGTACCGAAATTTTAGTATTACCATGGTATACCGTACCGAACCGTACCAAGTGTACCAATTATACCAAATACATTAAATTACCAAATTAATTACCAATAGTCTAATTATTTATATATTTGTGTATTTCAGTATTTATATATTTGTGTATAGACTATAGAGTATAATTGTTAGAGTATGAAAATAAATAAAAAATAATACAGTTTGTGTATTTATGTATATATATATGTAATCAGTAATCTGTGTATTTGTATATTTATTAATTTATATATATATGTAATCTATGTATTTTTATATTTGTGTAATAAAGACATATATATATATATATGTTTATTAATTGCATGTAACATTATTAAACAATAGATGCTAAAAAAATAGTGATGATTTACAATGCATAGGAATAGGAGTATGTATATGAGCACGCATCTAGTTATTAGTTGATTAAATTGAAAATGAACTTGATTACAATTTAACATTATTGACCAGCTTGTGATAGGATTTTGTTTGTTTTGTTTTTTATTTTTTTATTTTTAAATAATGATAAGCTGACCTTGTTTGACAAATTATAAATGGTTTGATGGTTGTATTCATTTTTAGTTTGATAGTAAATAAGTACCTTAAAATGTTTAAATTAAAATTGTTAATAGTAGTTAAAAAACAATTGGTTAAATAAGTTGTTATGCGTGTGTAACAGTGCTTAAGAACATCTCTAATTGAATGTATTATTAAAATTGGTTAGAATGTTTATTTTTCTCTATAATTAAAATTGTCGGATATATTATTTGTATAATTGGATTAGTGTTTATAGACCGTTAAGGGTATGTAATCTTCTTTTTTATTTTTTAGGATTGATTTTTTGGTAATGTACCGTACCAATCCGTACCGTACCGATATTTTGGTATACCAAAGTTTGGTATACCGAAGTTTTGGTTTGGTAATGTTAACAGATTTTGGCGTACCAAATTTTTGGTACGGTACTTGGTATACTCGGTATGGTACGGTATTGTACCAAATCCACCCCTACATTAGACCACCGGTGTAGATGACAATTTGCATTTTAAGTGAGCAAACCTTTTTGTATTATACAAGTTTAATTTTGGGTGGTGATGTTGGCCCTCAAAAAATACTTTATAACACTCTTACTTTAATTCGGTCATTCGCAACCGAGTAAAGTATCTATTATTCGGTTGTTGAGGACCGAATATAAGTTATATACCCGGTTCTTGACAACCAAGTAAGGCATTTTTAAGTTTTTTCAAATTTTTGCAAGTTTATATTCAGTCCTTCACAACCGAATAACATATACGTTATTCAGTTATTAAGGACCGTTATTCGGTTGTGAAAGACCAAATGAAAAGTGGGAGTGTTTTCAAGAGATTTTGGGGGTGCCAACATCACCACCCTTAATTTTTACGGGAAATATTTATAGTTGGAGACAATTAAGGCCTGTTTGGTCCATGTTTATTTTACTTTTATTTTTCAAATTTTAAAAATTTAATTCAAAATTAACTCTACTTTTATATTTTTCAAAATTTATTTCATTTTACTTTCTCTCTCTAATTGTTTTTAAAACACTATAACTTTAAATTCAAAAATTAAAATTAAATAAAAAATATATATTTAAAATATACTCGTTGAGATCTATAAAATAATATCCATTGTGACTATTTTTTGAAATTTTTTTATGACATTTTTAGTTGGTTAAAAAAAATTCAAAAAAAAACTAAATCCACTTTTCAGCATACTTCAAAATTCTACCAAACGCTATATTTTAAAAACTCAACTCAAAACACTAACCAAACAAGCCCTTATTTTTTCAAGTAGGTAATTTTTTCCCAATGCAGGTAGGAAGACATCTCGTAGCAAAATATATATATACTTATTTCAAAAGCACTATTCGAAAGTAAAATATAACTGCATCTCATTCACTTATTACCATAAAATGAAAAAGGAAAATTCAGGTTGCGGCTCATGTGCATTTAGATTAAAAGTCATGAAACAATGTCAACATAATATGCGTTAACACATGACACATATTCTTGTACAAAATTTCATCTTTCTACTTGAATTCTCTCTTATGCTTACGGTACACTACATTTAATGAGAAAATGTCATAAAAGCTCATTACACAACTTTATTCTTCCGCGTGTATATTGACATTCACATAGAATTTCACCATTAACTCTAATACGCTATATATATATCCCAAGATACATAGACAAGCTGATTAAATTATATTTACTAGTTGTCAAATAAAGCAAGAGTATAAGTATTTTGAATCTTTATGTCGATTACATGAAGTCTCACTGTCCATGTCAATTATTTGAACATGTTCTCAATTGGTTTGCAAAAACTAAGACTCTTAAGGCAAAATTGTCATTTTGTAATAATAAAAAAATTATTTCAAGTCGAATTTTGGTAATTGTAAAAATATCTTGGGGTTAATAGTTTGCCACTCTTTCATGAACAAGAATTAATCAAGATGCGCAAAAATTAACCTGAACAAACTGTAATACTAGAAAATATTTGAATATATATAGAGAGAGAAGCTTGCTTGCACTTATTTGCAAATTTAGAATTTCAATCTGAGTGAAATGTCGGTTGGCCAAAACTAAATATGCAAGATTTGAGGATGACATAAAATTAAAATTAGTGGAAAATTTCAAAATGAAGAAGTGTTATAAATGATCAAGTTAATAATACTATTAGGCAAGATTGAAGGATTTCGAATGACATCTTTACAATTCTTCGATTTATGAAGGCTCTGTTTAATAGCAATATGAAAAATAGTAAGAAAAATAACTAATTTAAGTGAGAAGATAAAAAATAAGTTGAAGGATACAGTGAGAAGTTCTCCATCTCATATTCATTTTTGTTAGTATATATCCACTATTTTCCTTTATTTTTTGTGAAGAAATTTTTTTCATAAACGAAGTCAAAAAGTTTAATCTCACCACATCCCTAAGCTTGTTTTCCAATTTTTTTTTTTATTTTCCATTTGATTTGTAAATTGGAAGCAAGTAGAATTAAAATATTTTAACCAATTGGATCTGGGTCATGTGTGTAACGGTAAATTCCCCTCACTTAAATACTGAATTTATTTGTGTATCACATGTATAAATATATATATATATATATATACTTCAGCTGAATTTTTGGATTCATCACAAGATGGATCTGTTCTTCCTCAGATCAAGAAAACTATACAAGTTTCAACGCAGCAAATTATGGAATACTAATGTTCTCTCGTCTACGTATAACTCAACACCATATTCCTTCAATTAACCATAATCACTAAATCTGGTAGACGGTATTTGCGACTGTCCAGCAACAAGGAAAGGTTTTTCCGGGTTCAAAAGGAATAGGCAAAAAACAGCACAGCGAAGACAGATTAACCATCAACAACTTCAGGCTATCAAGGAGAGGAAACTCCCATTTTTAAAGTTAAGACACGCTCTTTTGGGTTCTATAGAAGAGAAGGTTTACCAAAATGCTTAGCAGTGAACCGACAATAAATAATTACCCTCTTGCATAAATCGATATCGTATTTTTCGTACACAGGTCCAGTTATCATAGGAGAAAAAATCTTACTAATATATAATTCAATTTCCTTGAATAAAGAAAGATACAACTTCTTGACCTCAACTTCAGATCCTAAGCCGTCCTGTGAACAACCACATCTTGTAACAGGAGGAAACCAAATACTCCCTCTGTCTCAAATTAAGAGTTCAACTTTGACTTTGGTATGTTTCAAGAACACTAATTTCAACCTAATCAATGTTGAAAACAAAAAATTGTTTGATATTGTGAGATTCGGTACACTAACTATGTCCAAGAAATGAAAGTGGACTCTTGAGTCTTAATTAGGACATTCCTAGAAAAAATAACGGACTCTTAATTTGGGACAATACCATTCAGTCCACATCCACAAATGTAGTACAGTCCATATCTTGGAGAGTGAGTTTCCCCATGTACAATTCACTTGTATGATCAGAACATAAAGGGAGGCACTTTCGGTTCAAACCATCATGAATCGTACCCATCCCAAAAACCCATTTCTTGCCATCCTTTGGGTTCACATTCATATGCTTTTGCAACAAATGAATCCGATAAACGGTGGTATCTATTCTTGTGCAAAAATGCACAACACAACGGTACGATGGTTCGTCAGAAGCCAATCTAACCAAAGCCATCGTTAAAGCCCCATCAACCGGTTTTGGATCCGAGAAATTACCTTCCCCCATCATCTTGATCTCTTTTTCTGAGGGAAAATGCACTTCCTCAGTCCCATTCATATCATAAACTTTCAAATCTTTAGTGTAATGTTTGATAGCCTCTCGCTTGGTCGAGTCGTGTTTCTCTGCTAAAGTCAAGATACAAGAGAATCGCAAGTGATAAGATACAACTGTTTTCACAAATTTGAAGTTGTGACAGCAAGAGAAAAAGTCGAGCCATCTTTTCCCTACACCAGCATACCATTTGATAATGTGATTATCTTCTAGTGCCATGAGTAAAGTGATCGGCCTAGGGCGGCCCATATTATTCGTAAAGCCAACCATCTTAACGGCCTTTTTAATCAGTTCAATGGGTGCAGAAACTTTTACACATAGCTTAGTCAAATCCTCTATTGTTCTTTCACCGTATCTTCGCTCCTCTTCTTCATTTGCTTTTCTCTCTTCTTCCTCTAGTGCCTTTCGAGCTTTCACCGGCTTCAAATACTTGTCTACTTGCTCTTGGAAGTTATCATAAGAATCCACAAGCTCTTTCGGTAGTTGATCTCTAATCCTCCCCAAAGTGAGAAAATCACCGGTAGATAGTTTCCTATGCCAATCCGACCGTTCTTCCAAAGAATCTAAAAATTCTCGCACTACTTCATCGCCCCAAGTGTTGAAAATCTCTTTAACTTCGTTCCCAATTTGGAATTCGAATTTGAACCCATTACTTTGCTTCAACTTCTTGAAAACATGACTGAATATTTTCATCCCCAATTTCTTTCTATTAGTCTCCCTAGCATTTCTCAATTCTAAGAGCTTAACTTCTTTCTGTCTTTGATACTTTTTCTTCGCTCTAATCGCTTTTTCCGACATTGGGGGATGCAAAATCGAAGGCGTAACTGCCTGAAGTTCCATACCCAAAAAATCAATCTTTTCAGAAACCGCACTATGAATGGCTGTGTTCACTTTATCCACCCTCAATTCCAAATTATTTTCAAGAAGCTTCACAAGCCAGTTCATCAAATCCAATGTCAATATCTTTGTACCCGACGTAATCACAAGTATCTCATCCAAGTACCTAACCGCATATATCTTCAAGGGCTTATAGAACACCCTACTCTCAGCTGAAAGAAGATCATCTGGTTTCAATTTCGGATTATCCCTATTCGTTTTTAGACGTAATTCTTGAATCTCTTTATCCAACCCATTAAAGTACACATTAATCAAAATCGAACTCAACCCGCATTCTTGAGGAAACCCTCTTCCTAAACAACAACCACCCAATTCAATGCTCACAACACCCAATTGAAACAACTTCTTTATCACATCAAGCAAACCTTTATCTTCTATCTTATCCCCAATAATCAAACATAACTTATCCACATTCTTATCATCAAATTTCTCATTATCAAACCAAACCCTAAACCACCAACTGGGATTATCTACATTGTTCTTTAGGTACCGAATCGCCGTGTGCCGGCCCATACCGACACGCCCACCATAACTAAAAGTCACAAATCTATCATCATACACAACTTCTAACACAACCCTAATAGCTTCAATTAAGACTTTCAATTTCAAATTGGGTAAAACCAAAGACTGACCTCTGTTCGAAACCCTAGTGCAACAAGATTCGAAATCAAAACGATCTTGAGTGAGCTCGTTGGAGATTTCTTGGATGGAGAAGAAATGGGTCGAGACCGAATCGAGAGTGGGTGAGTTAGGGGTTTTGTTGAGGTTGAGAATGGCGGTTAAGAGGAGGGAGGGTGAAGCGACGACGTTTTGGAGGAGGTTGTGGAATTTGTTGTGTTTATAATGGTTGAGGACTAGGGTTTTGATTTGGGGTTTTGTGAGGGGTTTGATGGCAATGGGGAGTTCAGGTGAAGAGAGAGTTGAGAGGAGTTTGAGAGAGGGGATTAAAACCCTAGATTGCAGTGAGAAGAAGGTGGTGGGTCGGAGGAGGGTAAAGAGCATTGAAACTGAAGGCAAAGAAACAGAAGATGTAGCAGAACACTTCCGAAGTCTTTGAACTATTTGCTGTTTAAACAGGTGTACCAATTTTTAACAGTATCAAACTTCCTAAGGAAGCGTATTATTACACGATCTTGTAAAAACATTTAATAGCATAAGATTGGGTTTTTTGCAATGTTCTAAAAGTCATAAATCGTACCTAGATTAATAAGGTGGGGATTGAGAATTTTTGGAGAAATCGAAAAAAAATTGGGGATTAATCAAAAAACCCATAATTTGAAAATTTGAGAATTAAGTAATATAATAACATTTTCATTCCCACAAATAATTTCCAAAATAACATCAATTTTTCATAAAAAAAAAAAAGTCCATGCCCACAAGGCCACAAATAATATGTTGAGCAACACAAAGCACAAGTAACAACTAATAAGTTCAAACTAAATGAAGCACATTCAAAAGTAATCAAGTAAAGTCTTAAAGAACAGCGTAAAGCACAAATAACAGGTTCAAGCTAAATTAAGCACATGTTTGTGATTTGTGAGTTAGGGCATTTTTTATTATGTAATATGTACAAAGTGTAAAGGGGAAAAAAAGCCTTCCAAAACAATGTCATTTTATTAAGTTTTATTTTGTTTTCTAATTGTCATTAGCTCCCCGATTTTTGCCGATTTTCACCCCATTTTTGAGACCCCGATTTTTGAGAACCGATTTTCGATTTTTGGCCGATTTATCGACAAAAGATCCTGATTTTTAGAACACTGGTTTTTTGATTTTTTGTTTAATACAAATCGGTAACATGACAATTAACAACGATGAACATGGACATGAAACAGCATAACTTACTAGTTACTAAGATGAAAGGCTATCACAGAAAATTGCATTATCAATAAAGTTCGACTCGTTATTGAACTTTACAATTGAAATGCCAAGAACCGGAGACTGGCGTGCCAAAGCAGAACTACTGATACATATATTAAAGTAGCATATATACTCATATGATTCTCTAAATTTAAATCGAGATCTTTTTGTTACAACATAAAGACTTTGTTATCTTAAATCAAACATCAATCAAAAAGGTTTGTCACTATCGTATCAATGTGTTATATGATTGTGCATTTTAAAGAGATTTCATGTGATTTTATTTGTTAGGTGTGTTACGGATATTTAAAAACCAAAAACAAAAATAATAACATATACAAACTATTTTAGTATATAAAAAAGGCCTTGATTCTTGATCTTCATCCCAAGTCCAGTGATTTGACTACTTAGTGAGGAATTTTGAAGAGTTTTAACAAAGTTAAAGATGACTTGTTTGGCAAACTGGTGATGGAAAAAAGATCTTAATTTGGTTTGATCATTGGGTAGGGCTGGGTTTTTTAGTATGATATTTCAATTGATGTTGACTAGATTGAACTTAAAGTTATGGATCTATTAAATGAAAAATGGCAGTGGAGTTTATGCATCTTAAAGAACCCTTTTCTTGAAATTTATAGTTGACTTCATCTTGAACATTCTTGTGGGAATGCAAAAATTAGTGTATAATAATCTTATTTGGTGCAATGCGGCTGATGAAGAGCATACAGTAAAAAGAGTTTATAAATTTCTTATGTTGCCAGGCAATCGAGTCAATATCGATTTAAAATGGGGGTGGATTTAGAGGCTTCTGTGCCTTCAACGTATTAGAGTATCTATTTGGATTTGTATGCATTGGAGGCTTATGGTGAATAGTGAGAGAGCCTGTAAAGGGTTTATTACTTCCACTTAATGCTCGTTATGTAACGACTTAGTAGAGAACAATTTTCATGTCTTGCATGATTTTACTGAAGCCCATAAATTCTAGACACCCCATATTCCGAACCATTTTCATTATAGATTTTTCTTGGCTGAGAAAGAATATTGGTTCAAAATGAACATTAATAAAGGTGTGTTATCATCTAAAGTATGGGATATTATGCCATGGGTGATGGATTTTCTGTCGGTTATATAGTGGTTATGGATAGCCTGAAATAAATTTGTGTTTGAAAGGTAGAGAATTCCTTCTGAATGCTTTAATATCTTAAATAAGGGACCTCACCAATGATCTGTTGGTGTTGGCGAAGGGGAGATCAAACATAAGGCATATTAGAGTAAAGCACCTACTCATTCTCTTCCTTCAAACAAGAGCCCGTCATCCATTTTTGTCTAAAATGCCATGTTTCTTCGTCCTTGGCTATTACTATTAATTCAATTGAGCTAGGCTAACCCTTGAAAGCAAAGAGCCTATTCGATTTCTTTTAGCCCCGTCGCAACAGACTGCTATAGAAAACCCCTCAATGGCAGTTATACATATAGATGAATGAAGATCAATATTTGGCCAGGATGAATGTGTGGCTGTGAAACATGCTTCGGAGGAGATTGACCTTTCCCCAAGTCGATCTAGTCAGAAAGGGGAGGGCTCGTTGTCTAGATTGCATTTTGGGAGTTTGAACACCATCCCATTTTAACCAAAAATACAACCTTGTTAAAGATGAAGTATGAAGAGATCTAATGTAGCAACTAGCTTTTCAGGAATCTCAAAATGGGAAAGACCTTTTAATGGCTGGGTGAAACTCAATTTAGATGCTAGTGTGATTGGTATTAATTATTTAACTACGATCGGGGGAGTTGTTAGAGACAATGAATGAAAATGGTTATAAGGTTTCATTGTTGAATTAAGAAGCATGGAAATGGATAGTGCTGAACTTCAAGTAGTTAAATTGGGTTCAAAGTTTGCTTGAGAGAGGTGGATTCCCAAGATTCTTGTAGAGATGGATTTTTTTATTGTGTTTAACTAGTTAAGGATATTCATACCTCGTTCTATATAATTTAGGAATGCGTTAGGCTTAACCAAAAGCTTTGGTGCTGCGAGTTTGGCCTGGTTAGACGTGATGCAAATGATAGCGTTGGCCAATAAGGGGCATGAGATATCTGAGGAATGCCTTATGTTAGATGTTTTTTTGTATGTTTTTATGTTTTTTTAGCTTTTCTTTTGGTTTGGCTTAGGTCTTTAGTAAGACCCAAAAAACATATTTTTATCCATAAATACAAAGTAAATGCTAACTAGATATGGAAATTGGCTAAAATGCAATCAATTGCCTTAACATGTAGGATAAAAAGGCCATTCATAAATAACTTATTGGAGATGACCTAAGTTTGAATCCTTAGGCTGCCCATCTTTACCTCTAAAATTTGAATCTTAAGGATTCAAAGGTCTTTTAGGATTCAAATTTTAGAAGTAATAATGGGTGTCTTTTTTATTATACAACCAAAAGTTAATTGTCACAGCCAAAAGTCAATTGTCACTCAAAACTTTGTAAATCTCTAATTCAAAGAGTCAACAAGGTAAATATAGCTTTTGGACTGCCTTACAACACTTGAAAAAAAGCCAAAAGTGTGTGGTAAAAGCTAAACTAAAGCTAAAGTTACCTATCGACAATATGTTAGCCTTGTATCACTTATGGTTGACATAATAAATAACCTATGAAGTGATACATCATGTATCGCCTGAATGAAAATTTCGCCTTAAGGCGACGCATGATTGTTATCCAAGGGTATGCATTCGGGCGAAACATCTTGAGTATTTTAAAAATGGTTTGGGCGACACATTAGTGAAATTTTAGCTTCCAGTGGTGCAGTTTTTCCAAAATAGTTATGCTAAATATCCACTTTTACCTTGCATTATTGGCTCTTGCATTGGAGATGGCCTAAGGATTAAGAAGTGTAAGATTGGCTTTCAGTTTATGGCATAAGGGCTATTTGATTGCACATCTTAAGTTTGAAAAAACTCTCCATTCAGACATAAGATATTTTAATTTTGTTTAGTTGGTTTAAAAATTTAGTTCTAAACACTTATTTTGTCTTTTAAACAATAAGAAATAACATTGCCACTTAAGTTTGAAGTTTTAATTTCTAAAAAGGTTAAATAGTTTTTTTACTCTTATCGCATTAAATATAGTTATTTTATAAAATAAGTGGATAAGAACAAATTAAAATAAACGGATTTTTCAAATTCAATTTCTAGATTATAAAACCAGTCATTAGTTTTCAAATTCAGACAACAAAACAAACGCACCTAAGTTTGAATCCATTAAGATTCAAAAATCAGAAGTTAAGGACATATATCACATTTGTTGTACAACTAGAGCCCTTGCCTATAAAGTATAAATCATGTCATATATGACTTGCCTTGAGTAATCAATTCCAAACTAATTATTAGAAAAGCAGTGGGACATTATTACATCCCCTAATCGATTTCAAACAAACTAAACTTGTGACCATTAACTAGGACCATGGTGACTAGTTCACGATTAAATTCTGCCCAATTAACCATGTTTGAATTTTAGGAACTACAAATAATTCTTTTCCTCGTACCCAAGTCTTTGTACTATTATATAAATGGAAGAGGAATTTTAACGGTCATAAAATTGTTTTATTCTATTTTACTTTTAATTTTGCTAATATAATTATTTTTTTTCAAAAATATGCTTCCAACAAGTAAGCAATTTAAAATATATGCAACTCTTAGAGCCATTTATCATCTTTGTTAAAATTATATATTTGTGAATCGTAGCATGTGTGCAGTTTAGTCTGGTAAAACTTTTTTCATAAATCCATTTCTCATTTATTTTTTCAATCCAGAGTCCATTAAAAAAATCGGGTTTACTTAGACCCGAACAGATCTGGAAGGAAGTAGCCATCCTCGATCAAACCGACAGACATACAGAGTTTGCGAGTGTTCTTCCTCTCTCAGCTCTCTCCACACTGTTCTCTCTCCATTTCACATTCATTCCTACACTCAAAACATCAGATCCAAAATCCGCACAATACTCTTCCGGGGGAGAAATGGGGGGCTACCTGTGGTCATCTTCTGCCTTCGATTCCAAGTCGGGGCAAATGATACTGGTCATCCTTTTGGTAATGGTGGCATCTTTTTATACTGGCACACTCTTCGGCCGCGATGCTTCCGTTTACGTCTCTCAACAATTCGCCTCCAATTCTTCATCTTCATTATCCCCTGGTACTCTCTCTTTCTCTCTCTCTCTAAAGATATTGGCTCAATCATGTTTGTTTTCTCACCTCGTAATGATGAATTATATAAAAGTAAGCATTTAGCGTAAAGAGACAAGTCACTGGATGCTTAAATTGATTTTAATGAAATTTTATTTTATTCTTTAGTTGAGATGTATATCATATCATAATAATAAGGATAAAATGGTAGAATGCTATTTATTCAACGTTCAAAGCCTATTAAACACATTTTTCGGAGCTTCCGTTCATCATTAAGCATTCATCGTTCACCAATCGGAGACTAAAAGAAGAAACAGACCTTACTTTCGAAGTTATTTGTATTTCTGGATTTTCAATTAATGCAAGTTATTGATTTGGTTGTATATTCCTTTAGTGGAGGTAGAATCGTGCATGTATGTCTAGAGTGATATTTAAGTTGACCCCATGAAATTTATAGCTGAAAATCTTAATTTTGCTACTGGTACTATCTTCCTTTTGATAACATTTTGAACTCGTGTTTACCTACTTTATATCTCTTTGAAGGAGGAGGGAAGTTAGGATCACACATAACTGAAATAGAATTGCCTGCTTCAAGGGATTGCTTAGTTCCGCAAATGATCACTACATTATGCAAATCAACTGTAATTTATTATATTAGAATGCTACCCACTTTAAATAGAAAAGTGCATTGCCAAACTAGATTATGCGAACCTTCTTTATTTGGAAATTAATATCAATGGAGACAAAACAAAGAGCAGGGATTTTTGGAGATGTGTCAAAGCTTCCATTTCTTGGCTATTATGGAAGGAGAGGAATAATAGAGTTTATGAAGGAAAAGAACAAGAACAAGAAGAATGGTGCTTGTGGAAGAGAATCTTATTTGTTGCTTCGTTGAGTGCTTCCAGCACCAAGTTTTCCAAAAATTACAAGGTGGAAGATGTCAAGCATGCTAGGGAGCTATAGTTTTTCGGATAGCGTTCTTTTGTGCAAATTTGTTTTATGGAAGTGTTTGTTGTTTTGTGACAATCCTAGTTTGTAGATTATTCCCAACTTTATCAATCTTTCAAGGCATGGGGAGAAGCTTTCTTAATGGTTAGTTTGCTTTTCTATTTTGACCCCTAAGGTAAATGTGACTTGGAGACCATAGGCATGAACATACACTCATTCAATTTAGGTGATTTTTTCTTGGCAGTGTATTACATTTTCTTTGTACACCTTAGAGCTTGTCTCTAGTGATTTAGTCCTTGATGCTGATGCTCAGAATGCTTCCAAATGTTAGATTAATCGAAATAGGATTATTTTGGTATTGCCCCATTATTTTGTTATGTACAATGATCTCACCTTCGAACACAATCTCTTCCATTTTTTGAGTTTGCTAATATAGAGTTTAGGGTTTGATAGCCATTCCATTGCGAAGGAGGCTTAGAGTTCCACAAAATAATAGAATGTTTAGATGGTTGCATATAAAATTGTTGCTGGAACTCATTGTGCTGCTTTTTTTGACTTAAGTTTGTCAAAGTGGGTGCTCAAAATTGTGCAAGATGGGAAAACTAATAAAGATGTTCTTCAGGAATATTTAAGCTATGCCATGGGAATACCTAGATAGTAATTCTCAGAGCACCTCCAATGGAGTAATAAAATGGGATAATTAAAAGAGAGTTTGTTTATTTGTTTCATAGATGTTACAGTTAACAACGGTATACTTCATATTGGTTGTTTTTCTCAATAATCAAAATAGTGGGGCCCACTATTTTGGTTGGTCACTGATTAATTATTTTACAAATTTCCTCAAAAAGTGAAAGATTATCTAAACTTGAAAAGATCATCTTTATCTTTAATTTTGATCAAAAGAATCAGTGGGGCCCCCATTCTGATTTGGAAAAGGAGTTTTGATTATTTAGGAGGTCAATTGGATTATTGGCTACATAATCTATAAAATTTGATTATGCCATTGATGTGGGTTTGTAACTGATATTGTTAAAATTGATTATACATACAATTTTGAGTATACTGATGGAGATGCTGTTAGTTGTTAAGACCCTTTGAACTCCAGCATACACGAGAAGTACATTGAAGCATATGATGGTATCTTCAAGGTCCTTGTTACTTTGAGGCATTATCTAACGTTCTTCTTTTGTGAGCGAATTTTATATATTGTCTCATTTTTGGGGGTGGGATGGTGTTCATGATATCGGTGTTACTTCAGTTTTTTGACTTAAGAGAAACCTTGTTGTGTTAGCATTTAGAAAGTAGAAACTAGTTTAGGTACTGAATTCATACTGATATATCTATTATGCTTGCAGGTACTCCCAAATTTACCAACAAAGTTTCTCTTTCTTATCGGAAAACACCCCTTATGATTCCTGTAACTGGGATGAACGTGTGCCCTTTGAGGTTCAATGAGTATATTCCTTGCCATGATCCTATTTATATTAAGGAACTGATGCCGCAGTTAGATCTTGCTAGAAGGGAAGAACTGGAGAGGCATTGCCCTCCAGTTGAAAGGCGATTGTTTTGCTTGGTGCCTCCACCAGATGATTATAAGATACCAATAAGATGGCCAACTAGTAGGGACTATGTTTGGCGAAGCAATGTGAATCATTCGCGCCTTTCTGAGAAAAAAGGAGGGCAAAATTGGGTGCATGAGAAAAATCAGTTATGGTGGTTCCCTGGTGGCGGTACTCATTTCAAGCATGGAGCTTCCGAGTACATCCAGAGGTACCCGTGGTTGACCTTTTTTTTTTATTTGAAACCCTTGGTCAACCATGCTTAATTTCGCTTACTGTTCAAATTTATTAGACGTTTCTATACTGTAGTTAATAGCTAAAATTTCCTCGAGGCGTGACCTTCCAAATTATTTTAGGTAGAAAAACTAAATCTGCTCTCTTTATTGACTACCCAATTAAAGATTGAGAAAATGGGTTGCAAGTCTCCATTTCACAATTAAATGCAAAGAAAGGGCACACCCATTTTTTGAATAGTCAATTACACCCTTACTGAACTTTTTTTTTTTCCTTCTCAACCACAAGTGGCTGCCAGACCTCACCGACCACCGCTGCCGCCCATTGCTGGGGCTCCGGTGACCACCCAACCCATCCAGTACCCCCAATTGTCACTCTTTTTGGCGATTTCATTTATTTGTGTGTAGGTATATATATACATATGCGTATATATATACATATATGTATACGTAGTTTCAGAGAATTTGTGTTTGTGCATATATATGAATGTATTTGTACAGAAATTTGTATATATATATATATTTTTTGTTGATTAAGAAAAAAATTTGAAAAAAACTGCTGGGTGATCAGAAAGCTGAAATGTCTTCGGGGGCTGGGGTTTTCAGTTAAGGGGGGGGGTGCAGGTATTTTGGGGGTGGGGAAAGAGTGCAGGTGTGTACAGGTTGGGGTGGGGGGTAGATCAGAATTGAAGGATTGATACCTGCGCAAACATCCTTTGCCCTGAATGAGACAGATTTCCTTGGGCGGGGGCTATTTCTTTAGGAGGACATTTTTTATGCAAGGGTATTTTAGGCTAAGAAAAAAGAATGCCATTATTTTGAAAAGAAAAAGTAAGGTGTCCTTCCTTTGAATTTAAAATTGTGGAGGAAGCCCTCGAACCCTGTTGCCTCTTAAAATATTGAGTGTATCATGACAAAAGAAGACCCAAATTGTTGTGAACAATGAGGAGTCAAAATTTGTTGGCATGCGATCAAGAAAGGAAAGAGGGATATAAATAGATATCACTTGAGTGGCGGTTCTACCCTTTCGTGCTGAGATATCATACCATACTATTAACGATGCTTGATTTTTATACCCAAGTTGGAATTTCATGAGAGATTTTATTATGTTAGAAGAAAATCGAGAGACAATATCTTTCATAGTCAGTTATTAAACTCTTTTGAAATGAGTGCGAGTGGGTTAGCCTAGTGGTAAAAGCGCCCACCCGGATCCCGGGAGATCCTGGGTTTGAGTCACACCTGGGGTGGGTGGGGATTTTCTTTGTTATTGAAGTAAAAAGGAAGAGACTTGGACCTTTCTTCTTTAGAACAAAAACCCTCTCTTGAAATGACCAAAGATCCTGTCAAGTTTCTTTTTTAACAATGTGTATTACAAGCTCTTGCGAATGTTGCATTTCTTATTTCAGAAAAAGGTATTCCTGACCATTAGTAGTGTGAGTTGAATGGACTATGGGATAAGTGCAATCTGCGTATCTTATGTTAAGACTTTAGATTACTACTCTTTATGTTATTGGGTTGAAAGTTTCTATCAAAAAAAAAAAATTTGGATTGAAAGTTATTCTGATTTTTTGTGTAGAGTATAGAGCATGATAAATGAAGCAAATGAGGATAATGCTCCAATATTGCCTTTTGTGCTTTCTTATCTCTCCTTGTTTACTTTGACATGAATAAAGGAAAAAATTTGAAGGATTTTAGGGAAGAATGAACGGCCATGGCATGATCAAAAGATCTGCTTATATGAACGCCCATGGCATGATCGAAAGATCTGCCTATACTATTGTTACATTTTTCAATGTTGTCTTTTTCCATTTGCAACTGCTGCAGTTATTGATGGTTTCTGTCATTGTTGCCATCTAAGAATAAATTACTCCAAAAATTGTTTAAAATACAGATTTGATATGGTCCCAAGATTGGGATTGGTGTAGTTCTTGACTTTGTGTGGGTTCCTTCAATATGGATAGAATGCTTGGGATTTGGGAAATAGCAAAGGTACCCTCTGGAGATGTATTATTTTTGGCATTAGCCTGCAAAGTGAGTTAAAAGACATGAATCACTAGGAGCTTCATGTATGGGGTAGGGTGAATCCTTCCATCAATGTTTGTGCCAGCTCTTGAAACTCCTCCCTATATTAGGTTTTGGTAGGGATGACAACGGGTCGGCTTTGGTGTGGGTTTGCCAAACCCGAACCAGCCCCTCCTATATATAGATATGGCCTACCTGAACCAGACCTGGTGCGGGTCTTTTTCTTTTCTTTCTTATTGTTTCTTGAAAAAACCCTGAACCTGCCGCTGCTTGACTCATGTCTGACCCATTGTAATTATATGAGATTATAAGGTTATTTAAATAAAAAATATTATATTTGGGTCAGGTCAAATGGGTTAGATTCATGCGAACCAGAACCCGACCCAAACCCGCACCAGAATTTTATTTTAGAACCCATACCCACCTCGGTCTTAAAATAACCCGCCCAAAACCTGACCCGTTAGGGTTGGGTCGGGCCATGTTGCCATCCCTAGGTGATGGAATAATAGACATTATTTAAACGGTTGCCAATTCCATATCTTGATTCCATCATTGGGTCGTACTTTTTGCCCTCTATTAAATCTGGTGCTCTGGGTCTGCCTAGTAGTTAATGTCAAGACAGTCCCTGGAGTTCTTGTTTTACAAAATCTAAATATCGTTTTTCTTACTAATGCAGGTTAGGAAATATGACAACTAATGAGAGAGGGGATCTGGGTTCTGCTGGGGTAGTTCAAGTTCTTGATGTTGGTTGTGGGGTAGCCAGTTTCTCAGCCTATCTTCTTCCCTTAAATATTCAAACCATGTCATTTGCTCCCAAAGATGGTCATGAGAATCAAATTCAGTTTGCTTTGGAGCGAGGAATCGGTGCAATGATTTCTGCCATAGCCACAAAACAGCTACCATATCCTAGTAACTCTTTTGAAATGGTTCACTGTTCAAGGTGTCGTGTTGATTGGCATGAGAATGGTAAGTTTTTCACCCAAAAATGGATCTTGTCCATATAAATTAAGTGGGATAAGTTGCATTTCAGTTAAATATAGCGTGTGCCTGGTGAAGACATTGGAAAATGATTGAAATAGGATTTGGAAAAAGAGATGACTGATTTGGTGAGATGTTTAGATTACTTTTTCAGTTATTCCATGGAATCAAATTCTTTGGGCGATGGGTGAGAGTATTTAACCACATCACTCTTCTCCTTGTCCAATAAATCTAGTAGTGTATTCAATCGTTTTCCAACCTTTTCATCAAACGAACCCATAGCTTTTAAAATTATCCTGCTGTGTTTTTTGTGCAGTATAAATGATATATTGATAACTGAAAGTGGTTAAGATTTTTTTGTGATGGCTATGAGTTATGGAACTTTTGATCAGTACAAACAATGTTTAAGTGAAATCCAACAATCATACATGTAAAATGTTTTGAGATTGACACTGGTAAATATGCATTTTGCTATAGTGACCTTTGGCTAATTATAACCAATAAGTGGCTGCACCTAACTTGTAAATATTGGCGACAAATTCCACTGTCTTGAAACCCTTATTCTTTATTTACCTCCGTGGGATTCAATTAATTAATGACCTAGATACATAAGCTTACAAACAATAAATCATCGAAGTAAATTTCTTGGATTGAAGTTCTAAATATTAGATTTTTCGAGTTTCAATTCATTTAAGAGTTATCGTCTACCTTTAGTTTTGAAAAAAATTACTATCAGCACTAAAAACTTGTCCCCTTCAATTTATTTGTTTTAAAAACGTTATTATTGACTTACATAAAATTTATGGCTCCGTCTCTGAACACAACTTTGTGGCATACTCGATGTGTGCAATATTACATTAGTAATTTCGGGAGATTATTTAGATTTTTAAAACACATTTAGAGTATGATGGCCATCGGTTGAATCCTAGTTTAAATACTGTTTTTATTTCTAAAGCATGAAGGGTAAATACGTAATTTCAATTGCAAACCAGATGTCCTCTCTCACAGTCTCACTTAATGTATAGTAATAGATTTGATATGTTGATCTTTCTGGGATTAATATAATTCTTTTTTCTTTTTCTGTGCAGATGGTATTCTAATCAGAGAAGTGAACCGCCTCTTGCGACCAAATGGATATTTTGTATATTCAGCTCCACCTGCTTATAGAAAGGATAAAGATTATCCAATTATATGGGATAAATTGATGAATCTGACTACTGCAATGTGCTGGAAACTCATTGCTCGAAAAGTTCAGACTGCGATTTGGACCAAGGAAGATGATGATGTGTGCCTACAACAAAATGCAGATAAGAATCTTGTAAAGATATGTGATTCTGAGGATACTTTAAAGCCGTCATGGAAAACGCCGCTGAAGAACTGCGTAAGACTAACTGGTTCGAATTCTCAGAAGCTCCCTCCTAGACATCAGCGTCCTTCGGTATATTCAGAAAGTCTTGTTAGCATAGGTTTGTCTGAACTCCTTTACTTTACTGAATTCCAAAATAATTTTTTTTTCCCAGTTCACCCCTTTTTTTAATGTGAAATTATGAAACAGAGGGTAACTAACTTTGGCAATAAGAGTAGGGGGTAATGTCAAAAATGCCCTATTCAATAAGATTGAGTTTTTCAAAAGGGAATTTAAGAAATGCCTGTCAGTTCTTGCACTTAGATATGCTTAGTTGATGTGTTGACATGAATAGTTTCAATATGTAAATCCTAAGGCCAGGTGAAGTGAAAACTCATGCATCATGCCAATATCATATATGTAATTATTTTTTGAGTAAGACCTCAAAGTTGTTCAACTATTTGAACAAAGTCATGGTCCATGTTGTAGGTAACATTGTTCAAGAAATCATAACCAGAATATGCACTCTTTATTTACAATAAAAAATAGAAAATCAAGGAACGAATACAAAATGAGAGTAACAAGAACTGTAAATAATAGGTTTTTTTTTTTTTTTAAAAAAAAAAAACTTTGCTCCCCATTTTATATGCCAAATTAGACTTGCTCTTTATTTTCATAATCGTTCGGCTTTTCCCTTGCATGTGGGGAATCTCAATGAATTATATAAAAACAGGGAGTTAAGTCGAAGGATTACGTTAAAAGAATTAAACTCTGTCCCAACTTTTATGTAATACTTTTGAAATGGGGAAAAGTCTAATGATCATGAAATCAGGGAGTAAATCTAATTTAAGATTAAAAATAGGGGGCAAATTCCAAAAGGCCCTATTTAATAATATATTGCACACATCATAATTTTCTATTATTTTTCTATATATCTCTCTTTAAAAGCAGTCATGACGGAAGAATAGAAAGTTAATTTCCGGACTGCAAATTTTAGTGTAGTGGAACAAATACCATGTTTTTGAGCACTTATGCATCAAAACATAAACCGCTAGGGTGTTAGTGTTTTAAGGTAATCAAGTTGATAGAATATTGGTTTTTAGTGTATGGGCTTTTCAGCGTATTGAACGGAAACAAAATATAGTTACTATTTCCATATTCCCATG
Source organism: Lonicera japonica (assembly GCA_021464415.1). NCBI lineage: Eukaryota > Viridiplantae > Streptophyta > Magnoliopsida > Dipsacales > Caprifoliaceae > Lonicera > Lonicera japonica. The sequence goes on along the minus strand of CM038463.1, from coordinate 100,837,137 downwards.
GGTTCTTCATTTTTTTTATATTGAAATTTTAATGTTATGTATTCACAGTGAATTTATGATAGAGATTGGCATACTCTTCATTGAGATTTTATAAACTCCATGTCCTCTCACATTCTCGTTTTTTCTTAATAATTTTTTTGATCTAAAAATTTGCAGTTTCTTACTAAAATTTAATTATGGTTATGCTTATCACAGGTATCAGTCAAGAAAAATTTCTATCAGATACCAACTATTGGCAAGATCAAGTTCGGCATTACTGGAGATTGATGAAGGCTGATGATATGGCAGTGCGGAATGTGATGGACATGAATGCTCTTTACGGTGGATTTGCAGTTGCTTTGAGTACATGGCCTGTTTGGGTGATGAACATTGTTCCTTCAACCATGAATAATACCTTGTCCGCTATTTATGACCGGGGTTTGCTTGGCGCTTTTCATGACTGGTGAGTCAAAATCAGTATATTGAATTATACTTATGTTGCACGAATACTGATATGGGAAGCCTGATATGGTATGGCAATACAATAAAGCTTAAAAACTAGTGCTTTGAATCTTGAATATTGCAATGATTCGGTGATAAAACAATATACATCTAAAGACTACTATATAAAGTCGGGATGGCTTTTGGCTGCTTTTGAGGCTCTGTTATACTTCTAATTTCCAATTTGGCACTTGTAATATTCTTTTTCATGAAAAATTGGTTGAAATAGGATCCGAACCCTCACTCCTAAGAAAGTTAAACATACATCTCACCACTGGAATACTTGATCATTTTCATTAATTATTCTTTTCAAGTTACATATATGTGTATTTTACAACATTACTAAGTACTAAATAACTGATAGCTTTAAATATAATTATGAGACAACACCTTAATAAACTACCTTTGACATGTGATTCAATAGCTCTATTTTGAATATATATATATGGAAAATTTTCCATGCATACCATATATATGGATTGGGCCTTTTGAGGGGTAAACGGATACATTTTTTGATGAAATTTGATGGAGATGATCTCCACGATTAGTAGATCATCTCCGCCAAATTTCATCAAAAAATTCATCCGGGAAGTGGGTTAATTGAACATCTAAAATTTTAATGGCCAAAAATGCGCATATATATCAATTTTTTAGCTAACCTACTTTCCGGTTGAATTTTTTGATTAAATTTGGTGGAGATGATCTACTAAACATGGAGATTGTCTTCGCCAAATTTCATTTGTTTACTCCCTCAAAAGCCCCAATCCCTGTATACGGTATGTATGGGAAATGTTCCCATATATATATATATATTTTTTAAGCTTAACCATTTAAAATCTCAAAATTACTCCCATACAGAGTCATTTTTCTAAGGGAGAAAGCCGTATACAGAAGTCACTTTTTGAAGAAGCTATCAAAATATGATAGTATGATACCAACGACAACTTTAAATACAGATATGGAAGACAAAATGCCATTTCTAGAAGTGAAAGTTATTGAATAAGCTTTTTCTATTTTTATTTTTCCATTTTTTTTGAAGTATCTGTGTGACACTGTGACTTAGAATAATACATAAGCATTTCAGTATCTAAGTATGCATTTATGGCTCTGATACTAACCTTGCCCCACTACCTGTAGGTGTGAACCATTCTCCACCTATCCACGCTCATATGACTTGTTGCATGCCAATCATCTCCTCTCTCACTATAAAAACCGTGAAGAAAAAAGTTGCATACTTGAGGATATCGTGCTGGAGATGGATCGAGTTATAAGACCTCAGGTAAAATTCATCTTTCTTGCTTGTAGAAATTGGAAAAATCTTAATTTAATTTCCATTGAAGTGGTTGAAATGAAAAGTAATTTGTAGTTTCTTGCATGGCGTGATGTAGAGAAGAAAAAGCCTTTCCATTAAGATTAAGGTTATATAACCTAGAAGCCTGAAAATTTTGATATCGAGATTATTGAATTGCTCGTAATAGGTCTTATATATTTAGAGACTCAGGATTATTTTTAATATATTCGATAAAATTTATTGAAAATTTGAAGAGTTCCATGTTTCCAATCCCCAATTGAGTTCGAATATGTTATACCCACTTTTTTAAATGTACTTTTATGAGAAACTAATCAATGTACCGAATTTCATAATAAAAAATGAGTTATCTTCTTGATGATTGATTAGATTGAAATTATTGTTAATTTAAATGTATCAAACTCGTACCAGGACTATCAATTTGACACATAGGCAATTATATTTTTATCCCCATGACTACTGTAAATTACTAAAATTTATGAGAATATGAATGCACAGGGTTTTATTATCATTAGAGATGACGAAACGATCATATCAAGAGTAAGAGAGATAGCTCCAATGTTTCTTTGGGAGGTTGAATCACATTCACTGGAAAATGAACAAAAGCAAATGGAAACAGTGCTAATTTGCCGAAAGAAGTTTTGGGCAATTGTGTAAAGTATTTTCATTTGCTGAGATTCCACCAAATACAGGTACTTATATAGTGTTAACCCCTCCCCTCGATAATTTGCTTGTATCTTGAGTTTTCTTGAGTTTCTTCATGTGCTTCTAATCTGCGAATGCGTGTCGACCTTGTTAAATTAATGAAGGTAGATTGGTTAGTTCTTTTTTATTTTGATAACTTGTGTACCCTCAATTTGAGTTGTAAATGTATAGGTACAGTTCAAGGTTTCATGATTTAATACACAGGACTCTGAGATTCATTTGATTTATTCTTCAAACAACAGTAAGTGTAATAGCATGGAGCCAGTTTCTACTTTCAGGAACATGCATATATTTGTGAAGGAATTTAAATTTCTTTACACACATGTGTGCGTGCACGCGCACAAAGCACGCACGGTACATGGATGACTGGGTGCATGTGATTCAATTATAAACGTTAGGTTGCATTTGATGTAATGGATAAGAGGCGCCAAGACTGAAAATGATAAAATTATCCTATGCCAAGCTTGGTGTTGGTTGTAGCTACTCTTATCTTTTGACTGCAGTGAGTTGTTGGAAATCGTATTTATCTTTTATTATTTTGTTCATTAAGTTATATTAGGCATATTTAGATTTAAACTTAAATTAGGATTTAATTTTATCGTTTCTTATCTTTTTCTTATTCTTGCTTCGGCTTTGTAACCCTAATTTAGATTATAAATATAAGATGTGGCTGAGCCCTAATTTATAATATAAATATAAGATGTGGCCTCTCGTTGGAGTACGCCAAAATCCATTTACGTTTCAACTGGAGTAGAAAAGAACATGATTTCTTTGATGTTCTTGCAAATTGTATTTAGCTTACCTGTGTGTTTTGTATTAATGAGGATTGAGGTATGTGTTGAATCCTTTATGTTTCTTGCTTCCATTATTTGTGCACCTGGATTTTCTATCCCTAGAAAAATCAGATTTGAAAAATAGTTCGGCCTACCTTTGAAAAAAGTAGAAAAATCTTTTTACTTGTTTGGTTCGAGTTTCGAGTTGAGTTAAAAGCACTTGGAATGTGTTGAATCCTTTTGCTTGTTTGGTTCGAGTTTCGAGTTTTTTTGTTCGTTCCTAAAATCAAAAATAGTAATTCTACATGAAAAATTTGAGCACTCATCAATATATAATTCAAATTCTTGACATAAATTATAAAAAACTCGTAGTTTGAATTAACTAATTTAGAATCCGAAGAACGAAAAAAAATTTCAAACTAAACATGCCCTTGTAGTGGCAGGAATCTCGCACACCTGAGAAAATATTGGGCACAATAACAAACGGCCCTACTTCAAACTCAATAGACGAGTGCAAAATAAGCTAATTATCCATACATTATATATTTTTTTGCTCATTTTTCTTAAAAGATATTAGTATTATTTTATTTTAATTTTGTTGGGGGTGGGTATGGGTTGGTCGGTTATATTTCGACCCACTAAGTATGGCTATTTTGCTGTATTTGAACTTAGGCCCATTAGTTGGTTACTTACTGGGTTTCTATTATGAATTCACTCACTAGTTCCAAAAAAATCTCTATTTGGAAGGGTTTTTTTTTTTTTTTTTTTTTTTTTTTTTTTTTTTTTTTTTTTTTTTTTTTTTTTTTTTTTTTTTTGTCTACATATTTGGAAGGTTAAATAGAAGAATTTTTTATGAAATTTTTTAAAGATAATCCATATAATGAGTAGATGACCTTGACCAAATCTCTCATTATTTTTAGTAGGTAAAATGAAAAATTGGTATACATGTGCATTTTTTACATTAAAATGTTTGATGATTATCATCTCACTCACTTTCATATTAAAATTTTTTAATGAGAAATTTAGTTGAGGTAATACACTCATCATACAGATCTTTTTTAAAAAATTTCATAGAAAAAATTATCTGTTTGTCCCTACAAATGAACATCTCTTCTTTTTGTTAAAGAGTGGAAATGCGTATCTCTCTCTCTAGATGTATTTCTGGTAACGGTCCGTATATGTATCAGTCTTTAAAGAATGATTTTTCATCGTTGAAAATATCTTCTTAATATTTTAGAGTTGAAATGTCGTTAAAGGTCGATTTGTGTATGAATGGGTCCATTCCAAGTGCTTTTAACTCAACTAGCATTGGCTGTTACTTTTCAAAAATATATATTTAACATTCCTTTCAAAATAAATTTATTATTATTATTATTATTATTAATTATGATAAGAGCTTAATTGAGCACTGATGTGGACATGAGTATGACTGTAATTTGCTATAGAAATTTTTATTGTGCGATGTAAACAATCTCATCGAGATTTCATCAGTGTCTTTGATACGAGTAAATGTTAAAATCTCAAAAACCTTCTCCAATATATATATTATATAAGTTATTATTGTGGAACCTTGTAATATCTCTCTCTTCGCTTTTTATTTTATTTTTTGCTTATTATCTAAGAAATGAGGCATATAATTTTTTTGGACAATTAGATGAAAAAATTGGCAAAATTTGTTTGGTTGTTGAAATCTAGGACACTAGTTTCCACTCTTTTTCCATTTGTCTCACATTAAAAGTTCATTTAAATTTTAAATTTAAAAAAAATTATATAAATTTTAACATAATAAATATCTAAAATAACAATTTTCTTTTAGAGCAACCACAATTGGTATGTAAAATTATCATACCACATGACAATGGAAAGAACTTAGCCGGCAAACTTAGGCCGATATGGTAGAGAAAGGACAAGCTTACTACTCGGCTAAATTTTACTCATATGGTTCTTCTTCACTCGCATGGGTCTTACGGCTATTCTAAACTCGTATAAATTTTATTTTATTTTATTTTTTTAAAAAAACCATACGAGTGACACTCGTATAAAACTATATATATATACATAGCATTTCTGGTAAGGACCAGTTTGTACGGACTGGTCCTTATCCGAAATTTTCTATATATATATATATATATATTTATCTTTCATTCTATTTCACAAAAGTTAACAAAAAAGAAAAGAAAAGAGAAATGTTTGTACGAGTGAAGCATAATTGTATTGAGGCATTTTTTTTATTATTAATATTTTTTTTTGTTTGAGCTCAAAATTGATACAAGCTTCGTATGGTTGTATGACTATATTTTATACTATACCCACTGTATTCAGTCTAAAAATATAGTAACTAATTTATAAAGGGTGCTCTTAAATACACCCACATAATTAGTCTTCTTATCCTAGTGTGAAAATACTTTCTTCTCATCCCATCAAATCTTTAAAAAATCTTGTACTTTTACCCCAGTGGTGGGGTGAGTTTACTAAAACAATGTAAAGACAACAAAATTTTGTCTCTAAAAGTAAAAATATTAAATAATATTAAAATTTTCATTAATATAAGACATAATAAACAAAATTTACATTGTTCTTAATAAATTTAATTAAAATTTTTGTCTAAATAGTACCTTTGAAAATACAAAATATTAATTGTGAGAAATACAATTTTAGCAATTATATGATATTTCATATAATCTTTTATTATTCATTACTCTTAAATAGTTATTATTCATATTTTAAATTTGTTTACAAATTTTATTTTTATCAAATAAATAAATATAAGTCTTAATTCACTGCATCAAAAATATTAAAAGATCAAAAGCTCTATTCCATATATATATATAGTAGTATGTATGATATACAAAAGAAATTTAAAATATTTACTTCGTTTCCAATTAAATTTAGATCATCTTTTAATTTTTAAGAATTTTGAAAAAAAAAATTATTAGTTGTTTTCAACACAATTATTAATAAAATAAAATAAATTTTTTTTACAATATGAAAATTTAAACATTAATTATAATTAAAGAAAAGCCCAGAAAAGGCCTTAAGCTATTTTTTTTTCTTTATTAACATTTTTTATACATACGTAAACTATCTCTCTCTCTAAAAAGAAAATGTGAGCGATATGGATCAATAATTTTGGTTAGATTGCAAAGACTCGGTAGAGCTGTTGAAGTTAAGTAATTAATTAATAAAAGTAATAATTAAGTCTTATACTATATAAATATGTCTTAATTCACTACATCAAAAATATTAGTAGATCAATTTTATTTTTATCAAAAATATTAGAAGAAATACGATGGAGAAAGAAAAACCTCACGAAAAAAAAGGTGATTAGTGATGAATTTTTTCAGGTATTCTTAAATGCATCCATCCATCTTCTCACTCCAGGTGTTCTTAAATGATTTTTTAACGACTTAAAAACACTTTGTTCTTTCTTTTTAAAAAATGTTATCTTTTGTGAAAAGGGGAAAAATGAATTGAAAAAATAAAATAGTTTTCATAAAAATAAATCATTTATTAAAATATTATGTTACTTTCGATTTATAAGATATTTAATTTTTTGGAGATTCAAGAAAACGATTTCCTTGCAAAATATTAAAAGGATATAGATTTTCTCACCGAACTATTTCCTTTTTCAATATTTTTTATGAGTAATTTTAAGAATTTAAATATTAAAACAATAAAAACACAATATACAATATACAATATATATATATATATATATTATTTATAACATATTAGGCACATGTTAAGACAAACATTTTTTTAACTTTGACATTGCATAACTTAACGTGAGTTTTAATGAGCTCTGCATGCATGTACAAATAAAAATATTGAATAAATAAAAAAAATCATTAAAATGTAATCGTGCTGGAGCAAATAAAAATAAAAGTATAGCACTTAATATAAAAGTGTGAGAATATTTATTATAAACTTATATTTATGAGATATATGTAATTAAGTGAAAATAATAGATATTTGTTTGTTGGAAAAAATAAAGTTTTTTAATTAATTTTTAAAATTTTAAATGGGGGAAAAGACAATTTAGTGGCGATTTTTTCAAAGTATAAAAAGTGGGGTGAGAAGAAAGGATTTTACAATATAATTAAGTTAAGAATTAACATAACTTTGACTTTTAATAGAGTGAAAAAACGGATTACGTAAATGAGTGCATTTAAAAACACATTTTATAAATTTGATTCTAAATTTTGGCATTACGCTATAGATATGCTATTAAAAGATAACCAATAACTCTTACATCATTGTCTTGGGTTCCGCACCAGACTAGTATTGAATTATTGTCCGGACGGAAGATAGCAAATTAATTTCTTAGTGACAAATTGAGGTTTCATAACTTTCTATCAACCCCACAAACAACTTGCGTGGTATATAAGAATACCAGATTGTTCTACGCATGTATTTTGTGTAACTCGTTCATCTATAATTTTTAAAAAATAATTTACTAATATTTATAATTGATCTAGTGATTAAGCATGAACTAAATTGCTTAATACCTAGGAATTGAGTTTATTTCCACTATATCTTGTATGAAAATAAAGATTACAGGGACTAATTTGAAAAATACAAACATTACACAACTTCATTCTACAAATAAAATTATATTATTAAAATACGACTAACTTTTATTACAAGTCGAGCTTTCTTAATTCTCGTGCCTTGTCTAAATTAAAAGTTTGATTTTTTTCTTTAAGATAATTAAATTAAAATATTTATTTTTAACTATTGATTATAATAAAATTAGTGTATCCTTAACGTATTATGCAAATCAAACTGAATTCTACCATGTTCAAGTTGTGTCGTTAAGAGACATGGATCGCGCCTCCACCCACTCCTCTACCTTCCCTCTCAGCTCGAACCATATATTTAATTATTAACGTGTTGTACCAAATTTTTTTTTTTATTAATGTGGCATAATCAAATAAATTTGTAAAACTAAATATTTAAGGTGCGTTATTAATAACTTACTTGAAAAATAATCCAACTCCATGGAGTTTGGCATATAAAAGATTTTTTTTTAATGGAAAATACAAAAAATTAGGGTGGATCGATTTTTGAATTATATGAAAATGATAACTAAGCCGAACAAAATTATAGCATGAAAATTATGCAATCAAACAATACTAACAATATAAAACATAAAATTGTTAACGTTTCTCTCCAAATACATCCTTAATTATTTGTCCAGTAACTAATTGGTATCAGTGTAAATTTGTACAAAAATTAAATATAACCTAAAAGTTATATATAATACTTCGTTTATAACAAATTGATTCCAGAACTTATAAATATTGTGTACATTTTCACCCATTAATAGGAAATATATGAAGGGCAATTTAGTAAATGAAATGAGCACCAGCTTTTTTTTATTAGACAGTGGAAGAAAGAGTGAACCTTAGCTTCCTATACTAGAAATTGGTAAAGAGAGAGGCCACTCAAAATGAAGGGTTTGATATGACAAGACAACTCCCCATACTTGTCGGCCTTCAACCACTCACTCCACCCTCTCTAACCCCACATACGTACCTGCCAATCAATTATTCTTTTCGATCAAGAGATTTAAAACCTTTTACTTTCTGGGTTCGAGCTTGCGTCTCCGAATTTAACGAGTTTGAGTTTACCGCATCCTTTTTATGTTTTCAAATTCAAATTTTCTTAACTTGAAATTAAAACTATTATCACCATAAGAAATTAATTAACAGTATTTAACATTGTTCAAATATTACTTACTTTTGTAAGAAGTGAACTGTGATATCATTTGAGTTAAAAATTTATGTTTAATTTTTCTCATTTTTAAGAATCATTAATTTCATCCCATTCAATAATAGTTTAAAAAACTCTATTTTTTTTTTGAAATTAGATACATTTCTAAAAGATATAATTTATTTTTTGTTTTTGTCCGCGGAAAGGATAAGCAAATAGCGGTTTGTATCCCTCTCTAACTAGACGAGGGAGTTTATTAGGGGTTTGGATTTATTTTGTTATCTGCTTTGGTTTTATGATATTTTGAAGTAAAAAAAATTAAAATAGTTTAACAGGATTTATTTCTTTATCATAAATTTGGTAAGTTGATAATGTTTTAAAAATCAAAGTGAATACTTTTTTGTGTCTTTTTGTTTTTAGTCCAGAATATTTGAATTGTTTTGTATTAACCCAATACGTTTTGCAAATTAGTTGTTAACCCAAACCTATGGATAATTACAATTTTTATTATTTTTAATACATTTTAAAAAGAATTTCTTATTTCCAATGATGTCCTTTTATCCTTTTTAATTCAAATTTATTATCTAACTAATTTTTAGGGAGTTTTTTTTAAGGGATTTAAACAATTTTTGAATTCAAATTTATGTAATATATAGAATTTGACTTTTCTTAATGTATCTATTGGAAATGAGATTTTATGTAACTAATTTTTAGGCTTGCTAAAATTTAGAGAGTTTTTTTAAAGGGTTTAAATGATTTTTGAATCCAAATTTCCATAATATATAAAATTCAAATTTTATATATAACTTATCTATACGTAGATATATTGGATCATATTGTATAAAAAAGACAAACATATTCGAAGTGATATAAATTTTGTTATGTTAGGTACTAGAAGTACACCTTACAATATAACTGACAATGTTTGTATTGAGATATTATGACTATAATGAGATAACAAAAGTCAAAAATATACCATTTGGTCATATTAAAAAAGTATATGCCTAATATATCTATGGGTATTTATATGTGATATTTTTAGCAAGATATGTAGGTATATTAAGGCGAAAATAAATCAATTAAAACATTTATGGCAGCATAAATAGAATATAATCATACTCAAACAACAAAACCCATACATGTGTATACCCTGCCCTTCTTTTTTTTTTTTTTTTTTGTTTTGTAAACAATTAAAAATATTATTTAAAAGACATATCGATTTTTTAATTTTTTTTTACCTATGCATACAATTAAATAACGGACCATCAAAAAAGCGAACACGAATATTGGATAGACATATAAAGATTGCATGTATATGCAGCAAATAAACATTGGACCATTTTATAATTTTCAAATTCACAAACATCGAATCAAGCCCTTATTGTATCTATCTAAATCAAAGCCTTAGAGATTGAAATTAATTAAGGAAGTCATAGATTGATTACCCTTTTGCCCAAATTTTTTCATCTTCTGCCTGTCAAATCGAGTGTTATTGCTACCTTGTTAAAGTTAGGGTTTCTCTCTGTTGGTAGAAGGGAAAAATAAGCTTAATATAAATTCTCTCATTTATTAATAGAATCTCATGTAAAAAAGGAATCTACGTACTTAACTCGTAGTTAATTATCGAATATATCAAATATTTGACTTCAAATTTCTCCATCCTTCATTATAAATCAACATCTATTCAAATAATAAGGGAAAAAATAACCTAGTAATTAAAATATAGGGTAAATCGGTCAAATTATGATAAAAAAACTAAAATATTTGAAAAAAAATATTGAAACTTGGGCCAAAACCAAAACAATTCGATTAAAAACAAAACACTGGGTTAAATTCTAATTTTCAAAACATAGCAAGTCTTGGTAAAAATACCTCCACAAAAGTGGGTTAAATCATAATTCTCTATTCTTTTTTATTAGAGGGTAGTTAAAATGAACTGAGATAAACTAATTTATTATTTTTTACAGCATGATTAATACTACAATTGTTTTTATTATAGTAGACTAGAGAGTCTTCTGCTTCTACTCTTGCACCCAATTTCTTTTTATTTGATTTTGTGAATATTTAGTTTGGTTTCAATTTCTGTTTCCTGTCCCCCCTGCGCGTGCATATCTACACCCCCCTCCTATCTCACACAGACAATATACAAACAAATTAAAATTTATATATATGGGTGTAATTAATTAGGTTTAACTTATATATATATTAATGAATAAGATAAGGATAGACAAAGTTGTCAAAAGGTTTGAGTGCCTCAACTATAAACATAATTCAATGGTCTTTTTGATTAAAAAAAAGTAAAAGATAATTCAAAACATTACTAATTATTAACAAGCAGTTGGAAAGAAAATGAGTTGGTAATGTTTTCCATCTATTCATTATTTTTATGAATATTTTTTTCCTAGTACTCAAAGATTTTTTATTTCGTGAAAACGCCAAAAAAGTTATAGAACATTTTACCAATTACTCATTTCTTTTTTCAATCTCAGACAAAAATTTGTAGTATTTTCCAATATTATATTCTTCAATCTTTTAATTTTATTAAACGCATCCTCAATACATCAACGATCTGAAACACATCCTTAATTTTTATAATTGAAGGTTTTACAAAGTGTACGAAATTACTGTTGTTTAATTAGAAAAGAATATTATATAAATATAGACAATTTACACAACTAAATGAACCCTAAAATAATCAATTTATTTCGTGAGATATGTAAGCGCGCAGTTTTTTGTTAAGTTAAAGCATGTATAGATATTTTTACCTAATTTCCGTCATCATCTTTCTTCCCATAAATATGAATATGAAAGTGAAAGTGAATGTTTTAACTTTTGCTTTGAATTGTAAGAAACTTTATGATCCGTAAAAGGAACAAAACAGGTAGAAATTTTCACCAAAGTAAACTCTACTTTCAACCTTGCTATTTTCCTCTTCTTTTTCTTACTTCTGTTTTTAACCTTTTAAGTTATACTAATTCAATTACTGGACTCTATTGTTTGGATGTACTCTTTCTTTCTCCGTAGATAATGTTTTAAGTTTGAACATTTACCATTATTATTTTGAGAGAGCACCCAAAAATATTTTAAAAAAAAATAATTATAAGGTACGAACATGTGGCAATCTATACTTTAAGTGTGAAAACTCTTTTTGCACTGTTAGTGTTCGAATCTCACTGGAAGAGCTTGTGACTCTCTAACATTTAGTTTCTTACCTGAAAATTAGTTTCACTCCAATATAAGTGCGGGAACTTCTCGTAATAAAATCAAAAAAAAGAAGAGGATATTTTAAGAATTGTAATAAAATGATTTCAGATTTCTTTTTTCCTTTGAAAGCAAGGGTGAAATTAAATTCAATTGAGATCAGCAAGAAGTACACATCAGAAATTAAGGCAGGTCTCTAATCCACCCCTACAAACAATCGACCTGAGGGCACGACCCCACCAATTTGAATTTAAACCAACCACACATCTGCAATGAATATGTGATTGATATGCAATTAAATTTTCCTATATTTGGATTTTTTTGAACCCTAACATTGCTCTTAATTTGGCGGTTTTAAATTGCACAAATTTTACTTAATCAGTTTGATTCGATTTAGCCTAATTCCTTGCAGACATCTTGTACAAAACTCTAAATAAACATTCAAAGTTATCTACAAATAATAAAAATTAACGACGTTAATAAAGATCCATACAAAATTGTTACTATATTATAATATATTAACAGTTTATTAGGCATATCATAACAAGAAGAGTAACAATACATTCATGTATGTTAAATAATTAAAACAAGATCATTAATCGTACATGCCAAAAAAAACATATTAATTTATTATTATTTTATTTAAAATACCAACCAATCTATTTCCGCGTATTTAATCGTTGTTACATCTATTATAACTTACTTCCACAAGAAAGATAAGAAAGGCAAAAGGAATTAGAGAGAGAGAGAGAAAGAAGAGACTGTTGGGAAGGGACGTGTTTCTTCAAGTTTTAGGTTTGGTCATAAATGGTCATGGTCACGTGAAAATCAGTGCAAATGATCAAAGACAACACTCATTCACTCGCCTATCAAATGTATTTAAACCTCAGAATCCTCCCCCTCATCTCTCATGTCTTGTTCTTAATTTCTACACTGCTCTGCTTTTTCAGAGAGGTGCATGCATACACGTATCTACATAATAATAATAATAATAATAATAATTAATATATACATTGGTCCAGATTTAATTTTTTTCTGACACGTGGTTATTGGTTCAGTGATCGTACGGCTGATAGCCGTTTAGAAGTGTTTATCACGCTGACATGGATAGGTCTAGTCAACTGTCTGAATCTCATTTCTCTCTCACATGCACTTCTTGTATTGTCAAATCAATTGCTTTATATCTTAATAAAAGGTTTAGGAAGAAAAAAATTATGAAACAGAGCTAGCGGTCCCAAAAATGTTCCTATTGTACGATTTATGTTGTGTAATTCAAAAAATAATTTACAATTAAATTTGTACCAAAATATGAGAAAAAGAAATAGGATTTTTTAGATAAATAACGTTGCTCTAGCTACACAAAAATATGTACAATTATATTTGTCCTCCTACAAAAATAATGTTACCGATTATATACAGCCAAGTAAAAGGCTTGTGATGAAGAGTAAAAGTCGGTATTTGTTAATCGATAAGAAAGAATGGAATTTATAATAGTTGAGAATGGCATTATAAATTTGATATGTATTTTACACACACTTTATGTATTCAGATATTTTATAAGATTGTTGCAAAAAAAATAATTATAAGTTTCATAAATTATACTTCAAACATAAATATATAGAATACTACTAGAATGCTCTAAGAATAACGGTGTCTATTCAAAAAAATTAGGTAATTCCAGTTAGGTCTTTGTGTTTTAACAAAACAAATAGACCATTCTATTAAGAAATGAGAGAGATACTATTTCAAAACCAAACCCATTCTAGTAAGAAATGAGAGAGACTATTTCAAAACGAAACCCATTCATTGGGTGCAAAAGCAAAGGATTTAAGGGGAGGAAAAAGCCAAATTAAAAAGAGGAAAAAAGTGGTTTGCTTTATTAAGAGATGACAAGATTACCAACATATATAACCTTCCTCTTTTTTTTTTTTGGTATGAAAAGGGGCAAGAGAGCCCAGCTACATTTTAATATCATTGGCAACAGTTTCCCTACCTATGGGAGGAGCAACATACAAAAGCTTAGGCCCCTGGTTAGTACAATATATAACCTTTTTTATTAACCTAAAAATTAAAACTAAAACTACAGTGTTACTCAAACATGATAATTTAATGTAAAAAAACTTATTAAAAATGTTATTATATATTGTTTTAAAGTGCTAGAATATCAAAAGAATAAAATTTATATGTACTTGTACTTGTACTTTTTCCTCTTTTTTTTTTTAAAAAAAATAGAGATCTAAGTCTCTCCCTTTACCTACAAATAAAAAAATTTACAACCCAAATCCTTCATTAATAAGACTCAAACTTACGATATTTTGACCCTTCCCAACTAGGCTATCTCACTTATGCTTTGTTAGACTTAAAAATACTATTGGGATATGTTTCTTATAATTTGTTAGTTGATATAATATGTATATATATATATTTGTAGTTCATAATTTTAATTACTTTATTATGGTTTGTTTGATGATCGGGGAATAACCGAAAGTTGGCCTGAACCAACTTGAGTACCAACTAGGTCGGAGCGTATCTAACCGGTGGTTGGTTTGGATCTAAGTACGAAACATACAAGTAAACTATTATGATTATAGTTATAAGTTTACACTGGACTCGACTCATGCGTACTTTTAGTTGCGATGGTAAAAGTTGTCACTAAATTTGAAAGTTCAAATTTTGAGTCTAACATCTATAATTGATGCATTAATCCTGGTCTGTTCGAACAGTTCGAAATAAAAACAAGAGGGAAAAGGAACCAACTGAAAACTACTGTAGTGATAAAGACAGAGACAATTACAAATTACATTCAATGGGTGCAAAAGCAAAGCAAAGGAAAGAATTTAAGGGGAGGAAAAAGCCAAAAATTAAAGAGAGGAAAAAAGAGGTTTGCTCTTTTAAAATATTGAAGGGCAGCCTTTAGAAAACAAAGATTGTTAAGATTTGATTGATCAAATGTTTTGTGGAAAAATCAAATCTTTATATATAAAGTGTGTTTGTATGTACAGTCGGTCTCAAATCACTTTATCTGGCATCCTTAACGGACACTGCCTCTCAAGGGGCACTGTACTTGTTTTGACATAGCTAGCTAGCTATCTAGCTAGGGTAATTTTACCCTTCAAAATCAAAAAGGCCTTTTTCTTGGAAAAAGTAAAATAAAATTAGTCTGGTGCGGTGGGTCCTTTTATTGGGGCAGGTCTCATTTGTTGTGCTATTTATGCTTTCAATATTAGATAAAATTAGGGGCTTGTTTTGGGGACCCTTTAATTTATATAGGCAATTTTATTAAAGGATTTCTCTTGTTTCCATTTTAACAGTCTAGGGGTGGTCGGTAACATCTTTTCCATCACAATTACTTAATTGGAATAATTTTGCAGTTGATCAGTACTCCCCGGCTGTGATTAATACTCCATTCGTCCTAATTTAATTGTCTACTATTTTATTTTTATATGTCCTAAAATAATTGTCCACTTTTTATATTTAGCAAGTAATTAATTAGAGTACTTTTTATTATTTTCAATATTAATCTTTAAGCTATCACCACTTTTTTTATTGTGGATCTCATCACCTCTTTTTATTAGGAGAAAAGTAAATGTCATTTTTAAAAATAAACATTTTCTCTTAGAGTAATCATTATGTCTCCTTAATTTTTAATTTTTCAAAGTTGGACAATTAAATTAGAACGGATGAAGTACGTATACATAATGGAACATGTATAAGAATAAAATAATACTCATAAAAGAGAGACACTTTTATTCATGAAGACCCTCCTTTATTATTGAAATAATAACAGTATAATATAAAAAATATAAGATATACACTCTCTTAATCTTAGTCCAAATTCCCTCACTTAACTCTAGAAAATCAAAAGTTATAAAATATTTTCACAAAATAACTCTCACAAGAGAATATCGATTTTCTCTATCTAGAATTACATTTTTTTACATATCTTTTTCTGGTGCTCTTGCAAAAAAAAATAAAAAAAATTCATATGTTCTTCTCTATTTATAAACTACGTACACCCTTTTAGAACGAGACATTTTGAAGTTTCGATATTTAGTAAATGTTTATGATTAAGAGGTCAAAAGTTCGATTTTCTTTAGACGAGACGAGGCTGATGATCAATAATTTATTATAAAGTTGTTGTAATATTATAAGAGATTATATGTACTAAAGGTCCTATTACGATATTATTGGCACAAAATTAGGAGTTTATTAGTGAATATCTTTTGAGGAATATATTTCCTTATTTTAGTCTATGTATTTTAGGTAAATATATCTTTGTGATTAGCAGGATTCTTTAGGAGATCAACCAGGATTCTCGGCAGAATTTTGTAATATATATTCTTGGTTATTGTGAATGAGAAAGACAAGAGATTGGGTAAATATTTTGTCATGGTATCAGAGCGAATAGGGAAATCCTAGGGCAAACACATTTTTTTCCAGTATTGTAGCCTCCACGAGAGATCATGGCTGGCGGAGAAGGAGACAAGCAAGGAGATGATAACAAGAAGGTGGATCTGACGTATCATCTTGGATCGAGTGATGGTCCGGGCAACATCATCACCCCGATTCAGTTACGTGGTGAGAACTACGATGAGTGGGCGAGGGCAATACGAATCTCGCTAAAAGCGAAGAGGAAATTTGGCTTTGTGGAAGGGACGGTTCCAAAGCCAACAACAGAGGAGAAACTTGACGATTGGGTAGCTGTGCATTCGATGTTGGTGTCGTGGCTGACCAACACCATTGAGCCGTCTATTCGGTCGACACTTGGAGAATATGATGATGTACAACTCCTGTGGAACAATCTCAAAAATAGGTTTTGTGTGGTGAGCGGCACTTGTATATGTCAATTAAAAACGTCCTTGGGGGAGTGCAAGCAAGGAAAAACTGAGACTGTGGCAACTTATTTTGGTCGTTTGTCAAAAATTTGGGACGAACTGACCACATATGTGAAGGTGCCGGTTTGTAAATGTCGAGGTTGCACTTGTAGCATTGTCACTCAGGTAGAAAAATTAAGAGACGAGGACTATCTACATCACTTTCTTATCGGCCTCGATGGAGCATATGCTTCCATTCGAACAAATTTGCTTGGACAAGAGCCCTTACCGACGCCTGATAGAGCATATCAACAAGTGATACAAGCAGAAAGACTGCGTGGAGGAGAGTTGTCTTCGTCCAAGGATGAACGAGATAGTATCATGGCCTTTGCCATTCAGCCTGATACACGTGGTAAGTCTCGTGCTGTGGATAATACTGACAAATTTTGCAATCACTGTGATAGAGATGGTCACGATGAATCCTCTTGTTTTCAATTACATGGGTTTCCCGAGTGGTGGGGGGACCGACCTCGCGGAGGAAAGGGACCGGGTCGTGGTGGAGGACGGACAGGAAGAGGAGGTGTGCGTACAAGATCTGGTCGTGGCAGAGGGTCTGGTGCACCGCCTGTCCGCGCAAATAAAACTGGTGGGCCTGGAACTTCGTCTGGGCAGCAGGCAGGGAACTCGTAGGGGCTTGCGGGTGCAACTGAAGCAGCTGGTCTTGCGGGTATTTCAGCAACGCAATTGCAGCAACTTCTTGATTTTGTGAACTTAGCCAAAACAAAAGATCGACTGTATGGTAAGAATAGTAATTTTAGTTGGATTATCGATACAGGAGCGTCGAACCATGTGACGTGTGACCTATCTGTTTTGAAAAATGTGAAAAAGGTTAAATATTGCCCGGTGGGATTGCCGGATGGAAACACGGCAGAAGCAAACAGAGAGGGAAGTGTCGTGTTGCCAGGAGGATTGAAGCTTGACAATGTGCTTTATGTCCCACAATTGACATGCAATTTGATTTCAGTAACTCAATTAATTGATGAATCACATTGTGTTGTTCAATTCACTAATAATATTTGTGTTATACAGGACCAACCGACGAGGAAGGTGATTGGAGCGGGTGAAAGATTGGATGGACTTTATTTTTTCCGTGGTGTTCCTCAAGTGACGGTCTTGACGGTGGATGGTGATTCATCATACGAGTTGTGGCATCAACGAATGGGGCATCCGTCGGAGAAAATATTAAAGATGATTCCGACTGTGAGTCATTCTTGTAGGAAACATAATAAAGCTTGTGATGTATGTCCGCGTGCAAAGCAACCTCGATCTAGTTTTCCCATTAGTACGAATAAAGCTGGTAGGATTTTTGAACTTGTTCATTTGGATTTGTGGGGGCCTTACAAGACTCGCTCTTCATGTGGGGCTACCTATTTTTTGACAATAGTAGATGATTTTTCAAGAGGAGTTTGGGTATATTTACTATGCAATAAATTGGAAGTTGAATCTGTGTTTCTTAATTTTGTTGCTATGGTTGAACGACAATTTGAACAAGTAATAAAACGTGTGAGAAGTGATAATGGGACCGAGTTCAATTGTTTGCATGATTATTTTCAAAAAAATGGAATTATTTTTGAGACTTCTTGTGTTGGGACTCCACAACAAAATGGGAGGGTTGAGAGAAAACATCGACATATTTTAAATGTGGCTAGAGCATTAAGATTTCAAGGGAACTTACCACTCAAATTTTGGGGAGAATGTGTGATGGCAGCATGTCACTTGATTAACAGAACACCCTCTACTTTACTTAAGACTAAATCGCCATATGAAATATTATTTGGCAAAGTGCCCTCTTATGATGCGATTCGTGTATTTGGTTGCCTTTGCTATGCTCATAATCAACGACACAAAGGTGATAAATTTGCAAGTAGGAGTCGTAAATGTATCTTTGTTGGCTATCCATTTGGGAAGAAAGGTTGGAAATTGTATGATTTAGAAACACATGAGTACTTTGTTTCGAGGGATGTGCAGTTCTTTGAGAAAGAATTTCCTTTTACGACAAACCAACCACAAAATATGGTGACTCCTATGCTGGCGAACAATGAAGATGGGGCATGGAGTGAGGATGAGGGTGCCGATGAGTGTCCTGTGTGCGTTAAAGGGGGGTTGGAGGATGTGTCCACTCTCGAGGGGGAGTCAGGTGCTACGATGCAGCCCGTGCAGCAACCCGCACATGAGGATGTGCGTGAAGAGGGGCTGGAGAATACGGTGAGGGAGCTAGATGTTCAAGTTGACGAAGCGCTAGGGCGAGGAAAACGGGCCAAAACTCCTTCAACACGGTATCGTGATTTTGTTACTCATATTATACGGAAAATAAGTCCATCTGAGAATTCATCAGCTCCTTTATCTTCCTCAGGTACGCCCTATCCTATAACATATTTTGTGAATTGTGAACGTTTTTCTACGAGACATAGAAATTTTCTTGCCGCAGTGACTGTGGGACATGAGCCAAAGCATTTTAAAGAAGCAATGAAAGACCCGGGATGGCGAAATGCGATGGGTAAGGAGATACGAGCCCTTGAAGACAATGGGACTTGGGTAATGGAGACTCTTCCACCCGGAAAGAAAGCTCTAGGGAGCCGGTGGATATATAAAATTAAGTATAAGTCCGATGGCAGTATAAAGAGGCTCAAAGCAAGACTTGTGATCTATGGAAATCATCAGGTAGAAGGAATTGACTATAACGAGACATTCGCTCCTGTGGCAAAAATGGTGACTGTTCGTATTTTTCTTGCTATTGCCGCTGTTCAAAATTGGGAGGTACATCAAATGGATGTACATAATGCTTTCCTTCATGGTGACTTGAGTGAGGAGGTTTATATGAAGATTCCTCCAGGTTTCAAGAATACAGATCCTAACATGGTTTGCAGGTTGAAGAAATCGTTGTATGGTCTGAAACAAGCTCCCCGATGTTGGTTTGCAAAATTGTCAACAGCATTGAAAAATTATGGATTTGTGCAATCCTATTCAGATTATTCATTATTTGGGTTGTGCAAAGGAAGAACTCAGATCAACGTGTTAGTCTATGTTAATGACTTAATTATTGCAGGGAATGATCAAGTTGCATTGACAGTTTTTAAAAATTACTTAGGCAGATGCTTTCATATGAAGGATTTGGGAGTTTTGAAATATTTTTTAGGGCTAGAGGTAGCTCGTAATCTAGAAGGAATTTTTCTTTGCCAAAGAAAATACACACTCGATATAATTTCCGAAACGGGTTTGTTGGGAGCAAAGCCTGCGGTATTTCCTATGGAACAAAATCACAATTTGGCGCTTGCAAAGGGCGAATTCCTTGTGGATCCAGCGCCGTATAGGCGACTTGTAGGGAGATTGATTTACTTGTCTGTGACGAGACCTGATCTTGTATATTCGGTTCATATTCTGTCCCAATTTATGCAACAACCTCGTGATGATCATTGGGAGGCAGCTCTCAGGGTAGTTAGATATTTGAAGAAGAGTCCGGGGCAAGGGATTTTGCTTCGTGCTGATAGTGACCTACGTCTCGAAGGGTGGTGTGACTCAGATTGGGCTAGTTGTCCACTTACGCGGCGTTCCTTGACAGGATGGTTCGTGTTACTTGGTTGTTCTCCTGTGTCGTGGAAGACCAAGAAGCAACAAACAGTATCTAGATCGTCTGCGGAGGCAGAGTATCGATCAATGGCGGCAACAGTGTGTGAGTTAAAGTGGCTTAAACAACTTTTGGGCGACTTGGGTGTACGACATCCGAAAGGTATGAAGTTGTATTGTGATAGTCAGTCCGCATTGTATATTGCTCAAAATCCAGTTTTTCACGAAAGAACAAAGCATATAGAGGCTGACTGTCATTTAGTTCGAGATGCGGTAACTGAAGGGATGATTTGTCCGTCTTATGTTTCCACTAATGTTCAGTTGGCAGACATCTTTACAAAAGCGTTGGGGAAAGCGCAATTTGAATTTTTACTCCGCAAGTTGGGCGTTCGAGATCTTCACGCTCCGACTTGAGGGGGGGTATTACGATATTATTGGCACAAAATTAGGAGTTTATTAGTGAATATCTTTTGAGGAATATATTTCCTTATTTTAGTCTATGTATTTTAGGTAAATATATCTTTGTGATTAGCAGGATTCTTTAGGAGATCAACCAGGATTCTCGGCAGAATTTTGTAATATATATTCTTGGTTATTGTGAATGAGAAAGACAAGAGATTGGGTAAATATTTTGTCAGGTCCCAATTTACCTTTTGAGAAAACTTACGAGTCTTCTTTTACCGCAATCGAAGACACTAAAACTAATTTATATATAATCTTTATCTATGTATATTAAAAGCAAAATCACTCCGTTCGATTAGGAACCAAATTCGCAAGGTCTGAACTTTCAACCTTTAGGTTGAAAAATCCCACATTCTACAATTGAGAAACAACATCACTTATTTTATACTCCTTCCGTCCTAAATTGCTTGTCCCTTTTGAAAAATTCAACTTATTAAGGACCCAACATCATCATTACATTTTTTGCTTAATTTATATTGACTTTCCCTTTTTATCATTTTCTTTATTCAAAATTTTTACTTGAAAAGTGAAAGTATAAAAGGGCAAAATAGGTATGTATTTATCTTTTATGGAAAGTGGATATTTATTTTGGGACATCTATAAAAAGAAAGAGGGACCAGCAATTTGGGACGGAGAGAGTAGTTTGCATTTGAAAGTAGATACGCGTGCACATGTGTAACATCACACGCGCGATATTATCTAGGTAATATAAAATGGAAGCAATAGGAAGTGACATCAAATATCGGTAAATTTCCTATTATGCCCATGGATTTATTTTTTTATCTAAGAATGTAATTGACCAGATTTTAACCAATAAGTCTTAGGTTAAATAAAAATGTATCACCATTGAACCAACAATGCTTCATTTTATACTTCTCATTCTGTATTAAATTTACGCGTGCATGAAAATATGACATGCACACATATTGCATTTGTATCTGCGTCTAGTATAGAGAAATCAATTGTACTTGCTAATCATGGTGCTAATTTATATGATTTATATAAATTCCATAATAATACATTTTTTTCTGGTATACACAGTAATACATGAAACAGGAAACTTTCACCCCTAATCATTTCCCAATTTGGAAATCTATCCAAATTAACAGTCACCCATGATCATTAGTTACCTAATTAGTGAAAGTTACTATTAATATTTAGCTTATAAAATATTACTGCCCCAAAAAAGGTCACGACAACATTTTCTTTTAATTTTTGGATTTTAGTTTGTTACTTTTCAATTATAACTCTTTATACATGACAACAATTATTTAAAGTCACACCAATTAATTATTTATCTAACTTTTTTGGAATTTAGCTAAGTACTTTTAATTATAAATCTTTATATTTGACAGCAATAATTTAAGTCTCACCAATAAAATATTTGTATAACTTTTTTCGGATTTATCTGCTTTTAAAATATAAATCTTTATACTTGATCCCCAGTTATTTTAAGCAAAAACAATAAAATATTTGTATAGCATCACCATTTTCCCCCATTAGGAAACCTTGATGGGCAAGATGAAACCACACCAATAAATTAATCCCCCTTCTGTATAATAATAGCATGTGATCACTACAATAAAAACACATCTGGAATAATGATTTGTTGGCCCACTTTGGGCCACAACTTGACAATATAAATATATTAATATAGTTTATATTAAATATATATGATAAAAAAGAAGTTATTAAAATAATATGTACCAACCATTCCTCCATGTGGCTATCATGAGATGCCCGTCCTAGCACTTGATGATTGTTAATTGTGGAAATTATAAGAGATTTGTGACTTAGGTCCTCTAATAGTCTCTCAAGGTCGCATTCACCTACTAATATTAATTTGCATACAAACAAGTAATAATTATTTGCATATAGATTACTAGCTTTATAAAATATATAAAGGAACACTGTCTCTATAAATTAACTAACAATAATTCTAGGACATACACATTTGATGTAAAAGACGGAACAATTTATTATAATCAATGAATAATTATAATATTAGCATGTCACTATTTTATTTCAAATAAATATACCTGTCTAAAGAGACTTGTTAAATGGACACTTTGGTTAAATTGGCAAAAGAATTGGTGTCATGCTTAGCACACCACAGCCTGAATCTTGATAATTTTAGTTCCATTCTTCCTTTTCTCAAAGTCAAACATGGATTAATCATGGAAATATTTAAGGAATACGGTTCTATATGGCCAATAAATAGGTTTATCATGAGAGAAAATACTAAATGTGACATTTATATTATGTCACATTGTTGATATAATATATATCACAGTGCAATATTAATACTGATATTCTCCAATTCACAAGTGACACATGTTATACTCGTAACTGATCAAAACACATTTTCATATGAATCTCTCATAATTATTATTTTTCCACGAATAATTTTACTCGCACCGGTTTTAAATTTATGCAGAGGTCAAACATCCATTGGCACCCTCAACTTATGGTGTGTGCGTACAAATATATGTCAAAGAACATGGCCACATGCTAACGTGTTTTGTGGCAAAACAAGGTGGCATATATAGATCGATCAAAATGTCCTACCATTCCACCACTATATGTGACTAATTTTGGTGGTAAAGATCGAGTCCAAAGCCTAATGATTTTTGAAAAGACCATAGTACACATTGGCATTTAAAATCTTAATTTTTTTTTGTCAAACCCTAGTTGATTATATTATTCTTGTCATCTTTCTTTTGCACATCATTTCACCAAGTCAAAGCTGGCCGATCTTCCATTTCATCTGTGGAATATATAATTGTCTTTTGATGATTCCCAAAGGAATGGGAATTGGGCTGACTCAAATTTAATTCACCGCTGTAATTAATGGATAACCAATTGTTGCATTTTGATAGTTTATCATATACAAGTAATGCTAAACAGACCGACAAATTGTATAAATTTTTTTATACATGCAGTTGTAATACTAAATAGATAAAAAAAAAAAAAGAAGAAGAAGAAAAGCAAACAACATATTAAATATGTTGTTCCATTAATTCACTTGAATGATATTACGTCAATTTATAGAAAAAAAAATAAAAAATTAACCTCTAGCTAACATATCTCCCTATATGTATACTAGTATATATCAACCACAAAAAGCAAATTATTGTGTTGTCTTTTTCTCACCCACTTCTATGTATGGAACACTCATCCTTCCAAACTATTGACAAAATATCTATAATCACCAAGACATGGAGATGCCACAAACATTCCAAAAAAGTGATATGGATGTATGTATATATGTATATATATTACAAGGATCCAAAGTGTTAAGAAAGAGTTATTTTACTTAAAAAAGAAGGGGCCGGGGAAATAATTTGAATAGTTAGTGGCTGACAAAAATAAAAGAGGTGGACATGAACTTTGAATACTCCAAAGATAAAACCAACTAGAGACTCAGGTCAAGAGGTTATGTAAAGAAACCCTAACCAAATTGGAAGATAAAGCAAGACAATAAATGGGGCACTGAAGCAAGTCCTCACCTGCTGTAACATAAAAAAAAAAAAAAAAAAAAAAAAAACAATCGAAGGAGAGGCATTTCATCTAGGTATAAAAAGCATTCAGAGTAGTCGTTTGAGCCTGCATTTGATCAGATAAACAATAAGGGTGCGTTTGATTGCAAGCGTGGAATTTGCATGGAAAGAAAATAAATTATCGACAATTGAATTGCCTAGAATTGAGTTGCATGGAAAATGTAGTGTAGTGTGTTTGATTGCTTTAATTTTCTACCTAGAAAATATTGATTGTATTATGGCATTTTTAATGTAGAAAAAATTATTGGTATTTTTTTACATAATTATATAGTCATGATGAATCTTGTTTAATTGATCTTGATTAGTATATTTTAAATATTAATTTTTTATATTATTTTGAATTTTATATTTTAAGTTATGTCATTTTTAATGTAGAAAATGGTAGAAACCTTGTCTCGTGAACCGTGCCCAAGCATGGAAAACAAAAAACCACCCCCCAAAGAAAACATTTTCCTCAATTGCCTTGAAAATGCACATGTGTGAGCCAAAAGTGGGAATTGAATTGCCTAGAAAAAAAAGCCAATCAAACACCTTAAGTTATCAAATCAAGTGGAAAATGCTCATTTTCCATGGAAAATGTTGCCAATCAAACACGCCCTAAATATGTGCATACATTGCAAGAAATTTGACCATTTAAGTAACTTTCAAATTTATTTTTTAGTGACTTCATAGGCAGTGTCATAAAAAATTTGTAAAAGTGACTTACAAAAGTCACAAGTTAGTGACATAACACTAACTTAAAAGTGATTTAAAACTAATAAAAAAATATAGGTTTTGCACATGCTCATAATATACCTTGCTACTATACAATTTCATCAATTAATCAATCTACTTAATAAAGCAACGATTTTTTAGCTAGTGTTTCACCATTCAGAAATCCAAATCAATACAACCCAAACAAATAATGTTTCAAACAACTCAACAGTCCATCAAAACAATTCCAAATAAATCAACACAAGAGAAAAAGAACAAAAATAAATCCCCTCAAGCAAGCCGAACACAAGATTTATCTATGACTATATATTAAGTAATTAAGATAAGCTCTTTTCTTATGCATTACAAATTTAACTTTCATACTTCAAAAAGGAAAAAAAAATAGTGCTTTAAATTACAATTGAATGCACCTTGAAATACGGAAAACACATGATTGACCAAATAACATAACATGTTTTAATACTTTTATAAAAGTATACGTAAAATGAAGAATCTGTTATATGTATTATATATGGAGGAAGTGGAATATTTATTTCTTCTTTAATGTGTTATCCTTCAATTATTTTGTTTAAGTCCATGAGTCTTAATTGCCATCTATTGATATTATCAGCCATTCATCATATTTGTTAGGTTTTACGGTATTTTTTTTGTATGCTAAAACCTTTTCATATTCTGCTATATATCTTGATACACCCTACTTACCTCTCCACCCAAACTTATTAATATTTATTTGCTCTTTCTCTTAGAAGTCTAATTCATTCTCTCTATGAAAAACTTCAATTTTATAAAAAGTTGAAGAGGCAAATATTGAACTACCTAAAGATACCAAAAAACTTAAAAGACTGAATAGGCACACATTCAAAAATTTTACGTTTCAATCATGATCGTCAAACATTCTACAACTTTTTCCCTTTGTACAAGCTAAAATGCAAGAAATGATATAAAATTCTGTTTGTTTTTGTTCATAAGTGCAAATTGATAGGTTCCCTTATAGGCATAATAATTGAACATAGCATACCAGTTTTATGATTCTTCTAATTTTCTACTTTTCATATGTCATTACCTATGATCAGATACAATTTTTAAGGGTTTCTTTTATGGGTTAGCATTTTTTCAATAGTGAGTTTTTCATCAATTTAATTTAACAATTTTGTTTCCGAGTTTTAGTTTTGTTATATTTTACTTGATTATTATTGAAGAGTTTTGAGTCTTTAACCTTCGAAGGTAACCACAATCTACACAACCATAAAGACTCGGTGCATATCCTCTTATAAGGTGTGTTTTCCTTGTACTTCCAGTTTAATTTGCATATATGATTTAGTTTTGAGTTTTAATTATTGTTATTTTTATATTCAAATATCATATAGCAGCTTGCATCTTTAATGGCATGCATGTTCTTAGCTTGTCTTATAGAATGAGGAGATTCAACAAAAACAGACATAGCAAATTAACTAATTCTGTATAATACACAACATAGTAATGATAAGTCCAAATATAATATTCGGTAATTGCTATTGTATAATATATCTCAATTTTGTTTATGGCGGTATGGCGTAATTTGAATAAATTATCTTCACCTTAGTTACTTGTTAAGAAAATTGAAAAGAATTTTGAATAAAACTCAAAAGGTTCCAAGTAATCAAATTTTTTTTTACATTAATTTTGTTTTGTCTAAATGCGACTTAATTTTTTTAGTTATATAATAATATAACTTTTGGAACACGAATGAATTTTGAAATTAAAACCACTCATATGTATAATTTTAAGTTTTTGTTTAACAATTTCATTGTAAATCGTCCGCACATCATGCGGGTTGCAAACTAGTTACTAAGTACAATATTTCCACATCAAATGTGCCACAAGTTCTAGTATATTTAAAGCGACGCCTGATTTCCATCCCTTTTGAGGCTCCATCATACTTATAATTTTCAATTTTACTACATACATAATATATATTCTCTCTTTTAAGAAAATATGATTACATCAGGGTTTGAATCTTCTCCGCTAATAAAGATAAACATACATCTAACCACTTGACCACTTACCAAATGTACAAAATAAGCTAATACACATATATATGCCACCAATTAAGGTTGTCAGGAAGAGCACCAAAGTCCGCACATAGAAGGGGCTTATATATTTGCTAAAATTATTAGCGAACTATATATGAATAACATGGAACGCGTCTTGAAATCAATTGTAGTTGACCCTATCTTTTTTTCTCAAATAAAATCCAACTCCTATGATTATTTCAAGCATGAACTAGTTAGTGGAATACCAATAATTTGCACCGAGAAATCCAAAATTAAGCTTTCATCCAGATGGCTAGAGGGAGTAGCTCGGAGATAAATGAATTAGTGGACATCTATAAATTTAAGCAAAAGCGGGGAATATTTTTTGTGTATGTTAAATTACCGAAACACTCTTCATATGGTAGAAAAGATTTTTGGCGTGTCTATTAAATTACCACAATATCTTCGTATATTAGAAAATAAATAAAACTTTACTATTTGGAGTCGAACCAAGTCCTCAAGCCTGATGAGCAACTGTTAGAGCATCGTTTTATTGTTTGACCAAATGCAATCACATATTTTTAAAATTCTATATAATATTTGGTATAATATTGCACATGCATTATGTGTATTTTGGATTCTAGTGTGTATATATATCACATGCATCATGTGTGTTTCTGATTTTGTGAGAATAGAATGTGTATCGAGCATCCTCAATGGAAACTATTAGTTGTATGTTAAATAAGATATAATTACTCTACTTGAGTGTGAAAATATTAATATAGTCAATAGACAAAGTAACATAAATATTGTATGATTTTTTTAGAGAGAGACAGTTTAGAGAGAGTAAAAGCAGGAGAGCTGGTCTCTCACATAAATACTCTTATGCATTTTGGCTTGGCCAGCATTTGAGTAATGCATTTTAAAAAAAATAAAGATTTAATTGTCTTTCCTTTATAACAATTAAGAGTATCTCCAATGACATAAGCAAATTTGAATAATCAAAATGAGTTTTGGTTATTCATTTAGTAAATTGTTAAAGTTAACAATGTAGAGCATTCAACTGGTTATTTTTTCTCAATAACCAAATTTGTGGGGCTCATTATATTGATTGGTTATAAATTAATCAATTTAAAATTTTGGTCAAAAAAAAGGAAAAAAAGATTATTTAAATTTGAAAAGATTATTTTTTACCCAAAAAAATTAGTGGATCCCTCATTTTAAGTATTGAACAAAGTTGTTAACGTTAATTATAAAATGAGAAGATTTGGTTATTGATTAAAGGGTTGCTAAAATTTAATTATGACATTATAGTATGATTTTTTTAACATTATTAAAATTAATTACAATTACTATTTTAATTAGACCATTAAAAATATTCTAATTAAAAACTCTTTCGTCTTAAACAAACTCAAACTATAGATGTCTTGAATTTGCATAAACGCTTTTAAAACATGCATGCCCTATCAGGCAATATTTATCATACTACTCAATACGGCTTCGTATAAAATATTTATTTGCAATAGCCATGCCAAAAAAAGGGTAATATCCAATGTACAAATGGGTAGAAGTAGTACAATGAGACCTGTTTGCTTAATAATAGAGGGAATTCAATTGAGAAAAAAATAATTATTATACAGAGAGAGAGAGAGAGAGAGAGAGAGAGAGAGGGCATGAAAATGGTGAAGGGGTGAAGTGACAAGTCAAATGTCAATTTGGAGGAGTTCAAATCATAAGACAGTCAGTGATGTAGTGTCAATCAGTGGGATTTTTTCTCTTTCCTTTTCTTTTCTTTTCTGATTTTGTTTTTGATGGGTGCAAACCAACAGCTTCCACTTGCAGGTTAAAAACCCACGGCTCCCCAAAAAAATCACTGTTTTTTCACCTGTTACCACGTGTCAGTCTGGTCTCACGTGCACCACACTATATAATGAAAATATATATTGAAGGGAAGAAATTGTTTCTCTTTGTAATTTTAGGGGGTGGGTGATGTTGGCACTCCCAAAATTTTTTGAAAACACTCTCATTTTTTATTTTGTCATTAACAATCGAATATTTTATACGTTATTTGGTTGTGAAGGACTGAATATAAATTTGTAAAAATTTGAAAAAACTTGAAAATGCCTTATTCAGTTGTCAATAACCGAATATATAGACCTATATTCGGTCCTCAACAACAAAATAATAGACACTTTACTCGGTTGCAAATGACCGAATTAAAGTAGGAGTGTTACCAAGTGTTTTTGGGGGTACCAACATCACCACCCTAATTTTACCCTCCATGCCCACTTGATGTATTGAATAAATTATACCGTTTGAACATTTTAAACATATAATGCATAATGATAATAATATTTATAGTAATTATGTAAGTTTAGCACTACTTTAAAAAGAAATTCTACAGTTTTATCATTAAAACCAGCCGGCCCAAAAATTATATACTAGATAAACTAAACATTTACCCAAAATAACTCATTGTTGTCATAAGTCCCTATGAAAATATTGGGTACATGATATAGCATTAGTATAAACCAAGCCTCTTGGCCCAGTGGTATAAGGCTGCCACTGGGACAACCTTGGGTCGACTTGGAGCTCCCAAGGTTGAACCCCAGCGTTGTCAAAATAATGCTTGGCCAGCGGCAGCCACGAACCGCTAGCGGGGATTAGTCGAGGTGCGCGAAAGCTGGCCCGGACACCCCGTGGGGAACCAAAAAAAATATAGCATTAGCATATGTACCAAAATTCAAGTAGCTAGGTTTCACCATACATTTAGATGGTGAAATCACGTGATGCGTTTATATATATAACGATTTTTTATATAACATATGTCAGCTTGGTTGACGTAGCTCCCCCTCTTTCATCAAATATTTACGTCTATTAGTAAATTATATCGGTATTTTACATTAGCAATAACATTTGTTCTGAATTTTTTATTTTATATATAGGTTTTTTATTCGTGATAAATTAAGAATTTATTATTTTTATTTAAGATGTCCTTGATTAAGAGTTCAATTTATTTTTTAAACGTAATCAATGCATTAAATCTCACGAATAATAACAAAATTTATTTTTAATTTGTAATTAAGTTAAATTAATTAAGTCTTAAGTTTTAAATGACAAACTAGACTAGTAACTAATTCAAGATGGAGTTAGTACTACAAATTTAAAACATCAAGATAAATTTGGTATATGCGATGATTAAGTCGATCTTGTCACTTTTCTTTCAGAAACTTTTCAAATTGACTTTTAATCAATCTTTCTTCCACCATTTCCATCCATATCATCAAAACCCTAGTTACAATATTTATGTTGAAGATCGATATGTGAAGGCACATTTGTAAAATTTCTAGTAATGGAAGGAAATTCACGATGTATTAAAATTTTAAATTGACGCTTCATAATTAATTAATTTCCGATTTCTTCCTTATCTTTGTTGAGATGTTCCCTCTTATTTTCTTTTTTGTTGCTTTGCTACTAGAACATGTACGCGGAGAATGTATGCTCACACACACACACATATATATATATAATGGACACCAAAATAGTGGAGGTAAATGGTTGTTTCCGAAAATACCCTTTGTCTCCATCCAAGTTTGGATGGCAAGTTGACCAAAGGGCTAATTCAATTGCATTTGAATAGTTCAGATGCTCAATCGAAGCATCTAAATTGGTACAAATCGAATAATTTTGGGCTTCTAGGGTTATTTATTCTAAATAAAAATACTTGTATTTGGGTTTACCCTGGACATACAACGAGGTTGGAGGGCCAAGATTGACATATCTACTGTTAAATTCAGCCATGATTTGTTTTGGGTCTTGAAGGCCTGTGATCAAGCTTTAGATTATTCATCTTCAATCGTACTATTCCTTTTTGTAGAAAATATAAATAAATTGAGGATTTGTGTGAGAACCGATTAAGTCTCAAAGCTAGTAATCTTTTGCCAAAATAAAGGTGCAATGTTTTTTTCCGATTCAACAATTTTTCTTTTCTTTTCATTTTCTCAATCTAACCAGCTATATACGAACTTTATATACAAATCTCATATAGAGAAAAATAAGTAAGGAAGCAAGAAAGAAAGAAAGAAAAAAAATTAATAGTTACAATTAGTGCTCCCTGAAATTAAGAGTTTATTGTTTATCTATTTAATTTTTGACGTCCTAACTTTTAGAGTAAATTTCAGTCACTTGAACTTGAGTACATTCCGTAAATACTTATACTTTCGACCACTAAAAGTTTAAGCTAAATTTGATTTTTGGTTACATGGTATGGTTAAGCTTATTCTTTGAAAACTATTTAATCCTTATTCAATATTTATTTACCCTTATTTACTACAAAGTCAAAAGTTTTTTAGCCAAATATATAAATCTTAGGTATTGCGGGGTATTGCCCCATTGTAAAAAACATAGATAAAAGGCTTTGTATTGGACCTATAATTTTATTTTTAAAACCCAGATCATAAGTCAATAAATTAAAAAAGATTAGAAAATTAGCGACACGTTACTTAAATCATGCTCTCATTGGATAACATGCTAAACTGGATATTAATGGCACAAGTCTTTTACTGTTTTGGATACATTTTGAATTGGCTCATACTTTAATCAATTTAAAAATGCTATTTGTATGGAATGCTATTTGTTATTATTATTAAAATAATAGATGTCCTTACATTTTGACCCTTTGCAAGTTTTAGAACTGGCGAGAAAAACACTATCTTATTACACAAATTAAAAATCAATATCACATTGGAAGGGACCAACAAGAACTCGGATCCTCCTCGAAATTACAAATCGATAGCAGACTAGAGGGAAGGTAACAAGAACGCAAGATCCTCCTCCAAACAAGAAAATAAATCATATACGACTTTAGTATATTGTGCTAAATATTGAACAATTTGGTTGACAATACGAAACACAAAAAACCACTTACAAGATCTAAAAGATTGATAAATTCTTTTTACATCATTAATATATTAATGATACGTTCAAAGAGACAGACGAAAATCTAGCATATTTATAAAATATATAATCGCTAGTGCATCGCCATCGAAGTTAGGGTCAAAGAAACTATAGCTTAGTGCAAACTCCGCCACAATTGAAGCTGCACTTGCAGACTCGCTTCAGCCATTGATGAGTCTGTCAAAGTATTAACCCATTTACACATAGATGCCATAAAGTCCCCTCTTGCTTTCTAATTAATAATAACTACCAATCATAAAGATGTCCGAAAAAAAATAGTGGCTAGAATCGGAATGTACCTAGCTCATATACATTCCGGAAGGAAAGTCCTGATGCAAGAAAAATATTTAAGCCCGCACGAGGGCACTGGGTATCATGAAATTTTTTAAGCAAATAAAGAGCCCTATGCGAAAAATGATTTTTTATTTTTTTTGATTTAACATTATACTAACAAGAGTATAATTTACCAAAAAAGGAGAAGAATATATAAATTATACGAACATTTCTTATCAAGTGCATTTTTCTATTTAATTCCTCGCCATCATTTCTTTGCCAATTGAATAATTTAGGAACATATTTTTTGACCTATATTAAAGGAAGCATTTATGTTTGTTCTGGAAAGTTACTTCAATTGCTTTATAATAGAGTAGTAAATATTAAGTTTTATTTAATGGTTTTTTTGACCATTTAATTTTAAATTAACAGATTAGATTTTCCTTCAACTCTTCGAGCCCAATACATGTTAAGGATAGAATTCATCTGTATAATAATTGGTGCATGTTTCCTGTTTGACGTATGTTAAGACTTTTGCTTATAAATAAACTTTTTTTGTATGTATTTAAAGCACAGGTTAACATCCACCCATTAATATATTTTATTTTTACTTTTTTAATAAATGCGCATGTATTTTGTTTAACATATGTTAAATCTTTTTACCTATAAATGAGATCTTTATATATTTAAAGCACAAGTTAACATTCAACTATTAATAAAAATAGTAATTTTAGAATAGTGCTAAAAAAGTTGTGCACAAATTGAGTTGTTACATGAGGATCGGATGAAGAGTTAGTTGAAATAGAAACTATTTCTCCAATAATAAGGTAACACCTCAACTCGTGCATATATATATATATATATATATATATATATATATATTTACCTATTTCTTGTTAGTGTAACAATATTCACTTTAACCGGTTGGTTAAGATTCAAATAATCCCTCTATCAACGGTCCATCTTAATAAACACGATATAGACAAATTCTGACCTTGAACTAAAATATTCTTCCATCAACTAAACTATCTTTTATTGTATAAATAAATCTACATATTCTTCCATTTAATTATGTTTATTTTTTTAAAAAATATTTACATCAGCCGCCCAGAACAGCCACCCAATTCTCTCTCTCTCTCTCTTCATAAAATAAAATAAAAATATCTCAACACTGCACCATCTAAAAATAAATCCCACAACCAAAATTAACAGTACACACACATAATAAGACTCACAAAGACCATAGATGAAAAAACAACTTCCCCCTTTACTTCTCTCTCTCTCTCTCTCTCTCTCTCTCTCATAATTCTCATCACTTTCTCTCTCTAAAACAGCCATGTCCATAGACGAGTCTCTAAGATCTCTCTCACTAGACTATCTCAACCTTCTCATCAACGGCCAGGCTTTCGGCGATGTAACCTTTAGCGTAGAGGGCCGCCTGGTTCATGCGCACCGGTGCATTTTAGCGGCCCGCAGTCTCTTTTTTCGGAAATTCTTCTGCGGGACGGATCCCCCGCTGGGTCTGGACCAGCCCGGGTCGAGGTCACCGAGAGGGGGATCGAATGTTCAGCAGCAGGTGATACCTGTGAATTCGGTGGGATATGAGGTGTTTTTGTTGATGCTTCAGTTCTTGTACTCTGGGCAAGTGTCGATTGTACCTCAGAAACATGAACCTCGGCCTAATTGTGGGGAGAGGGGGTGTTGGCACACGCATTGTACCTCAGCCGTTGATCTTGCCCTTGAAACACTCTCAGCCGCGAGATCTTTTGGTGTTGAACAGCTTGCATTGCTCACTCAGGTTTTTTTTTTTTAATCATATTTAATTTAATAGGGTTAGTTAATGAGATTTTAAGAAAACTAGATTTTTTGTAATGATATTATTATTATTAATTTTTTTTTCTTTTTCTTTTTTTTACAATTCTACGCGTGCAATTGAAACCAGTGAGACTAAAACCTGAAACGTTTAGGTTTAACAATGAGACAAACCACTAGCTTTACGGTTAAAAGTCGTACTATATCACGAAATTAACAAGGTTCGTAAAATTAGTAAATTGGGAAAAAAAAGAGATGTTTCTGTGAGAGAGAAACCCCTCTTCTTATAACAAATTAAAAATTGATCATATAATGTTTGTTTTACCCTTACAATTATTGTAACAAATATTTTGACAGGCTACCACTAATTTTCTCTCTAGTGGATTAATGCGTGTCATTAGTTTTATCTAGCAGTCTTTTTTATTTATAGATTTTTCTTTCTTCTTTTTTATTTAAAGAAAAAAGGAAAAGAAAATGAGTTCTTCTTAGGAATAATTGGGATTGATTAAGTTTTAACTAGATTTTGCATTTAATATATTTGATTTGGAGTAGATGATCCAATTTTTCTATATTCAGCTCTAACTAATACTATTAACCATAGTTACATGTATACACACAAACACTGCAAATGAATTCTCTTAAAAAGTAAAAACAGTAAAAAAGAAACATTAAGAATGGGATATAATATTGTTTATATATAAATAAATAAGTGTAGCATGAAGACCAAACTTTTTGATTTCATGTGAGTTTCTTGTATTGGGTTTATCCATCTTTATTTTTCAAAACCCAACACTTGCTAAATTTAGATCTTCATCCATCTAGTCTTGTCTTTCCACAGTAACCATACCAGATCTTTCCCAAACAATCTAACTTTCCTCATTTGGCTTTTCGTTTAAATTTTAAAACTAACCATTATTAACACAACACTACCCCTACCTAAAATAATCACATTTTTAGTACCCAACCACTAGGTATATGTAAAGTCTATTGTTTTGTTTATTTCAAATACAAAAGATAAATATAATTTACTTCTTGGGTATAAGGGTGCGTTTATCTAATTGTTGCGTTCATGTTTTAATCTGAATACATTTCAACTCAGTCGCAATAATGCCTCTGAACCATTCAGAGTCAATTTGGCAATCATACTCTTAAAGTTGAAGGAAATGAAAGAAATTATGTTCACCTCTAAAATTTGTATTTCAAATTCTGTTCAGTATAGCGTTTTAATTCTGTGTGTTTGTTCTTTGCAGAAGCAACTGGCTAGCATAGTAGAGAAAGCCTCAATTGAAGATGTAATGAAAGTTCTAATAGCCTCAAGAAAACAAGACATGCACCAACTTTGGAATACTTGTTCCCATTTGGTTGCCAAGTCTGGCCTCCCACCTGAAATCCTAGCTAAACACCTGCCTTTCGATGTAGTCGCAAAAATCGAGGAGCTCCGCCTCAAATCGTCAATTGCCCGCCGCTCCCACATGCCCCACCCCCATCACCATGATCTCAGTGCTGCGGCTGAGCTCGAGGACCAAAAAATCCGGCGAATGAGACGTGCTCTCGACTCGTCTGATGTTGAGCTTGTCAAGCTCATGGTGATGGGTGAAGGGCTAAACCTCGATGAGGCGTTAGCCCTTCATTATGCAGTTGAAAGCTGCAGCAGGGAAGTTGTGAAAGCACTGCTTGAGCTAGGAGCAGCGGATGTCAACTTCCCTGCAGGGCCAGCAGGGAAAACCCCACTGCACTTAGCGTCAGAGATGGTGTCGCCAGATATGGTATCAGTACTCCTCGACCACCATGCAGACCCCAATGTTCGAACAATTGATGGAGTTACCCCTCTCGATGTGCTTAGAACCCTAACTTCGGATTTTTTGTTTAAAGGGGCTGTTCCTGGGTTAGCACATGTTGAGCCGAACAAGCTAAGGCTGTGTTTGGAGCTGGTCCAATCCGCAGCTTTGGTTATTTCTCGCGAAGAAGGGGGTGGAAATGGTGGTGGCTCTTCTTCGACTACAATTTACCCTCCGATGAATGAAGATCATAATAGTAGTAGTAGCAGTGGGAATATGGTTAACATTAACCTGGATTCAAGATTGGTTTATCTTAACCTTGGAGCCAATCAGATGGGTAGTAAGATGAATGATGGAGAAGATCATAGTAGCCACAACAGACACGGTTCACAAGGTGGTTGTGATCCATCAACAATGTATCACCACTCTCATGACTATTAGCTAAATCTCTCTCATCTCTATATATCCCCTTCTCTCTCTCTCTCTATATATATATATGCCTGTATGCGTAGATTTATTTCCATGAACTGGGAAGGGAAGCACAAGCTAATCAAAGTAATGGAGATCATTAAGGAGTTCTATATGCATCTTCTTGTTCGTTAGGTTCTTGAAGTAGTTCTATATATGAGTAGTGCTGCACTTGCCGGGAAGAATACCCAGTAAGATTACCCGGTAAGAAAAGCATTTTCCTCTCTATATATATAGCTACACTCATTGCCAAAGAGATTATGATTTTGTCAGAGTAATGTACTGGTTTCAGAAGTTGAATAGCTGTGCCATGTATTTTTAAGTTGTATATTTCTCTGGTAAAGCAGTTATAATCGATTTGGCAATAACACCACCATATATATGTATATATATAATTTTGGGTAATGATGACCAATTTATTTCAACGAAATTTATTAGCGGAAATATAACAGACATGTAGCTACACAAAAATGCATGTTTGCCATATTGTTTAAGCAACAAACTTCGATGAAAAAATTAACAACTACGTCCTTACTCTTCTATTTTTACGCCGATTCTTTTTTAGAAATTGCTGTGGCACTGCAAGAAATGGATAAAATATATGAACAGATAAATATTTATTTCGTGGGTGTTAGGAAAACAATAGTACGGAAATATAATAAGAATGGCATATTATTACTTTTGTCTCTATTTTTACAATAATTTTAAAAGGACATTTGTAGCTAATATAAAAATTGACACATTCATTAATGTAGGTAGTACATATTGGTTGAATTATGTGGTTTATAGGAACTCCAACTTTATCACATATATTTTTTAAGGTGGTTGATATTTGCATATTATTAAATACTTGGTTTTATTTCATATTTCATCCGCTCAATGATAAGTAAGTGTATATTACTTGTTCGTATGACAAGCGAGTAAGTGTATGTTACTCGCTTGATGACAAGTAAAGCATTGGAGTTTTTACTCGCTTGTTATCGGCGAGTAAAATGCACTTAAACGCTTGTCACCGGGTGAATGAAAAATAGAGTGTTACTAAATGTTTGTGAAAACATAATCATTTTATTAAAATATAATTTTTTTTACTTCAGATAAATAAGTTGGTATAGAAGCTAGCGTTGCAAACTTTTTCCAGTGTGGTGGGTGTTTCTGAATTTTTTTCTAGGGTTTTGAATTTGAGGCAGTGGGGAGAGGGGATTTGTTTCTTATATGGCGATTGGGACAAGGGAGAATCTAAGTTTTTTGCAGTGAGTGAATTGAAGAAGACTGAGGCCAATCTTGTCATATCCATGGTGCGTCAACTTCTTCGTATTTATCGCTTTATATCAAATGTCATGGCCTATTATTTTCTGGCCCCCTCAATCAACCACCTATTTTTCTATGTTTCGCATAATAATACTATTATTATGAATACATTTTAAAAGATACAGAGTTTTCTAATATACCAGTATTTAAAAATAAAATTTATCTTCAATTTGTTTAATTGATACATAAATTAAATCTTAGAAAAAGAAAAAAAAAATTTGATTTGATACATCCAGAAAACAATGTAGAATTCTTGGGATTGGAAGAAGTTCTAACATGTTTATGCAATAAAATATATAATTATTTTTCTAGGGTCACTAATGCGGTTTAGCTCACATAGTAGTAGTGCTAATTTTTTATACACGTAATTAGGGTTTGAACTGCGTAGAGAAGAGATTGAGAATCGTGAACATGCATGCTTGAACCTCACTGGGGGTATTTTCTCAAATCCAGAACGAAAAGAGACTAAGGGTGTGTTTGATTAGCAATATTTTTCATGGAAAATGAGTATTTTCTATTTGATTTGATAATTTAAGGTGTTCGATTGGCTTTTTTTTCTAGGCAATTCAATTCTTACTTTGGGCTTACACATGTGCATTTTCAATGCAATTGAGAAAAATGTTTTCTTTGGGGGAGGTGGTTTTTTGTTTTTCATGCTTGGGCACGGTTCACGAGACAAGATTTTTACCATTTTCTACATTAAAAATGCCATAACTTAAAATATAAAATAAAAAATAATATAAAAATATAATGTTTAAAATATACTAATCAAGATCAATTAAACAAGATCCATCATGACTATATAATTATGTAAAAAAAAATATCAATAATTTTTTCTACATTAAAAATGCCATAATACAACTAATATTTTTCGGGTAGAAAATTAAGGCAATCAAACACACTACACTACATTTTTCATACAACTCAATACTAGGCAATTCAATTGTCGGTAACTTATTTTCTTTTCATGCAAATTTTACACTTGCAATCAAACGCACCCTAATTTTAAGGATGCTATGCTATTAGCGATCATATGAATTAAATAAGTGTGTTATTCATGTGAGTGCGGAGAAAAACACAATTTCCCCAATAACAAGAAAATAGATTTCTTAGAATTAACCTAGGTATTTTTTTAGTCTTTAGTGTTGAATAGAAGTCTATTTAGTATTAAAAGTTGCAGATGTCATTTTTTTCCCCTCACCTCTTATTACTTATTAAAATTTACTCTTAAGAGGCAAGTTGGTGTTCAATGATTAAATTAACTTTAATGGAATTTCATTCCATTAGTACATGTCCATATTCTTTTAATTCATTAGTATTAATATGATAAGGGTAAAATTGAAAATGACATTTATTTAACATTCATAGTCAAATAAATCAAACATAACTTTTAGAGCTACTTTTCAGCGTTAATAATTGAGTTTAGAACTCAAATAAAATTTTATTTCAATGGTGCTCCTATTCTTTTAATTCATTAGTCTTGATATGTACAATCATGATAAGCGCGTGTAAGATTGAAAATGACATTTATTTAATCTTTTGAGAGCCAATTAAAATTAAATATATATTAGAGCCCCCTCTTTAGCATTGATCATTCAGGACTAGAATTCAATGTTCAAGAAAACAAACAACTCCAACGAACTTTGTTTCAAATCAAGTTAGATATTATAAGATTTGGTTCCAACTCTTCACACAATTTTACTTGATCTTTTTAAAGGATCTTATCTAGGTTTACATCCTAAGAGGAAGAGAAAATTGACAGCAGATTTATTTATTTATTTTTTTTCATTTTCGGTGGAATGTTCTTTTAGGAAAATAATAAACAAATAAAATAGATATATTTTCCATTTAAAAAAATCTAACTAAATTGACAAATATTATTATAAATCATATGGACAAAATTATGTCATCATTCGAGAAACTTCATTGGCTTTTAACTGTGTCTAATTAATATATAATTATTTTAAAGGAAATCAATTTTTCTGTGGGCAAATTGATTGGTTGTCTTGCTTGAATGCAACAATGAGTGTGACTACACGTCCGGTTAAATGTTATATTTAATTAACTGAAATATCTAACATTTATTATTCTTGATTGTTGTCCCCATCCTTCCCTTAATTATTTGGATTCTCAATGTACCAAATAGAAACTCTCTGGTCGATCAAGTGACAAATTGAGTTAGTCATCACAAGTGCGCATAGGTAATGCGAGTTCGATTCTTACAAAATACAAAATTTTAAAGGTTAACTTATAAGTAATATTTTATAATTTTTTTAAAAAAGTAGGAGATAATTTGCTTTAGATTGAACTGTAAGTCGAGTTATGCGCAAAATGTCCTAAACACCCTTACTAACAAAAAAATGTATAATAACTAAATACAATGCCAGTAAACCCATCCTATTTCCAGCCTTAACTACTTACACCCAAGGGTTATAATATTGTTTTGTGACCCATGGAAAATAAATTCTTACTAATTACGATTTACATTGTACTTTGTAAAATCAATATATCTCTATGCACATGGACAAAAACATAGTTACTTGTTGATTATAAATTTCACATTAAAAAAAAAAATTGGACAGAAACATTATAAATTCAAAGTTTAGTAAAACAATAATTTATTTTGTTTAAACTTAAGAGTTTAACGTACATTCGTTTTTGAGTTATTCTAAATTAATAGTTCACAATCCATATTAAAACATAATGAACGTGCTAAAATAAGTTTTGTTTTAAATGATTGATTTTTTTAAAATGCAGTATATTACTAAAAAATGTGAAAGATAAATAATTAAATATGGATTCTTAATTTGGAATAGCAGACTATATAAGATTTTACTGCTATTCCATCCATTGCCGACTTATTTTTATTTAAATACTCAAAACTCTAACATATATAGTACCAAAAGGACGCGACGTGACACATCTTTCAACCTCAACTGCCATATGAACTCTACTCTCCCAATGTAATCAGTGTAACTCACAACTTGAAGAAGTGTGTTGAGCCTATGAAGCGCATGGCTTGATCATTATTTCTTATGTTGGTTGTGAATATAATTAATATTAACAAAAATAAAATATTGTGTACTTCTCACAGTACTACATGTTTTAGTTTGAAAAAAAATAAAAAATAAATCCAAATTATGCTTAGTGTACTCGACATAAAGTTGGCGCTCGCTTACAATTATAATTTAGAATAATTCAGCAAATATTATTGCTAAATATTCGTACAAAATGAACTACAATAGTCTTTAAAAAAATATTTTGAAAAATACTATTGTAACGTCTCGCCAATGGGATGATAAATAGTGAAATTAAGATGGTGTAAATAGTAACTCCGGGGGTTGGCCTAGTGGTAGCTCACTAGGCCGCAAGTTCTTGGTCAACCGGTTGATAGTCGGATCAATCTTTGGCACTTGCAGACACCCATTTGGACCACGCCTTCAACCGTATTAGTGCGAACTCACGAAGCGTAGAAGATTAGTCGGGACCGGCGCAACCCGGACTCGGACTCGGACACCGTTGGGTTAAGAAAAAAAAAAAAGATGGTGTAAATAGTCAACCATAAATTACATATATGTCCATAATATAATGGGATATTTTATAATGTTCAATTTACATATATATTTTAATATCTCTCCCATGAGCTTCTCATTACATCTCAAATTGCACCCCCTAGGATTACCTATAGAAGAAAAACATGAATGAAAAGTATATCGTATATAGAGTACAAAAAGTTTTCATGTAAGACAATAATAACGTATATCACACATACGTATTAGATAATATCATACAATTGCTTCATACCCGATTTTCTACTGGTCACAAGTGAAGAACTACCATGTCACTCCGGTCTCACCTCACCCATGCCGACCACAAAGCAAGATATTAAAGGCTATTGAATTATTAGTAAATTCAATAGCTATATTTAGACCATGTACCGAATAATCCCTTTAACACTTCAGCTAACGTATAATATCAAAAAAATGAAGTCAACAATAAAACTGCATAATCAACAATACTATTAATACAAAACAAAATTAAATACTCTAAATTTTTTAAAATATACATGCTAAATATTTCTTATACTTTAAAAATAACATAATTAATTCGCGATCAAATCCTTCATCTGTCTCTGTCGGCCCCCTATCTAGATCTCTTTTCTTTCTACAATTCTTCTCACCAGTCACCACCTTATACGCAAAATACGTATGAAAACAAAAATGAATCTGCTTTCAAAAAACAAAAAAAAAAAAAAAAACTCAACCTTGCTTCCCTAGTGGGACCTACCACGGAAATTAAAGCCGCGTATGTCACCTCCCAGGACCAGGTGGCATCATAGTTTCCATCTCACTAAAGATAGTATAGACACTTGTCCAAATTCAGCAGCCCAGGGCAGTGACCAAAATTAGTTTTACACCCAAATTTACGACAAAACTACACGTACACGCTACAAACAATATCCATAGAAGATAGT
Source organism: Lonicera japonica (assembly GCA_021464415.1). Lineage (NCBI taxonomy): Eukaryota > Viridiplantae > Streptophyta > Magnoliopsida > Dipsacales > Caprifoliaceae > Lonicera > Lonicera japonica. The sequence continues at coordinate 100,794,699 of CM038463.1, read as the reverse complement.
TAATATACTTTTTATCAATATAAAAATATGAGTTATTACAACTAAACTGGTATAAATTGGATCATTCCGTAATAAATTCTTAAAATGTATAAATTCAAGCCAAAATGTTAGATACAAAAACTCATTTCTTACCGTATCCACATAGTTATGGGCAAAACTGCGCATTTAGCATTATTTTCAATTTTCAAAAATTAAAATTCAATAAAGTAACATTGATTACATCCTTATTTAATTACAAAAGTTACCTAGAATATTACATAAAAGTATTTTTTAGAATAGTTGTGAATTTGTAAATTTATAATGAAAATATAGAGATATACAAATTAGGAAAGAACTGACTATAATATTTTTTATTCAAATTTTTGCAATTAAACTTGTAATTTTCACTGTAATTGTTGGTGTGAAAATTTAGAGCGGGTTTATTTTCAACAACACAGTCAAATGATTAGGTAAATAATTGAAATAACGAGAATAAGGTAAGGATATATAGAGGATGTTCGCCCTTCTATGAATATTGGGGTTAGTCATCCTCTTGTAAATAGAATCAGGAGCTTGGAGCTGCCTTATATTATAATGAACGAGTTCCGATTACTAGAAAATGTTGTCTCTCTAACTATACTATCTCACAATACCACTGTTGGAGGAGTTCTATAGTAAACTCTTTAAACCTCTATCTCTAGTGGTATTTCTTTGTATTGCGGTTCTGTTGGAAAACTTTGTTATCGACAAGATCTTGGTTGGTGAGGGAATTAAGTAAATGCTTCTCTATATATGTACAAGAGAAGAAGATGTCTGAAAGGTACAGAGCAATCGACTGTCATCCACTCTATCATCATTGTAGCATACTCGCCTGAATACCTTACTTCTTCTCTTAATTCGGATAATTAAATATAGTTCGTATGCATTTAATGTAGTTGAGGGAGGTTCTGCGACTCCTGCAAGATTGGTAGCATTCATCCATGCTTTCTTCAACCATTCCGACAAAGTGGTTGGATGCGGTTAGCTCCAACTCGGTGAGGGAGCATTGGAGGTCTGTGGCCTCGAATGTAAAGTAGACATTGCACCAACATTTCCACGAGCTCAATTAGATGCACAACCTTGAGGTCTAGGCCTCCTAGCTACGCTTTCACACATTAGTAGAGGTAGCCACGTGTCCTCATATGATTGGTCCATGGAGTTAAATAATTATTTTGCCCCATCAGTAATATTTTTGAAAAACTTATAGTGAACTTTAAAATTTGGACAAAATTTTCTTCCTTTTTCTTCTTTTTTTTTCTTTTTTTTTTTGTATTTAAGTTTGTAAAATTTTTACAAAAAAAAATCTCGTAAATCTACATTTAAATTTGTAAGTTTCACTTCAAATTTTGCAGTGAAAAATGTAAGTTTCATTTCAAGTTCGCATTGAACTTGTAGATTTCATTTAAATTTTTGTAACCAAAATTTCAAAATATTCATAGTTTTATAGAGAAATTTGGCATTACACAAAAAATTTAGTAAAGATAGACAAAAATATAATTAGGAAATTAGAAAACAAGTTATGGTAGAAAACAATTTATATCTACAATATATATGTTATAATATATATTGATATGGATACAAATTTCAAATTTTGTGTAATTAATTATAATAATAAAAGGCGTACTTAACGTATTAAACTATTTTATTTTAGCTTTTTTGTAAAGATATAATTATATAAGAGAATTTTCTCCTATTTTCTTGTACAAATTTATGAAGCACGTGTTGAACATGCAATCCTAAAATATGCATATTATTTTTAGCAACACTGATAATGGTGTTGTCTCGTAAATTAAAATAAAATTTGTAAGTTAAATATTTTAATTTTTTTTAAATAAACCAAAGTCAGCCCAAGAAAAAATATATTTAAATGTGTGTATTATTACCAAGGATTTAACCCAAGGTACATCTCTAGTGGAGAATGCAAATTCAGTACAATTTATGAATAAATCGTATACAAAGGGAGATACAATTTTATTTTATTTTTAAAAATTATGTTTTGCTGGAACAAGTTATTTCATGTTTTATTATTTTATATTGAGATGAAGTTATTCTTACAAAAAATTATTAGCATGATAGTAATATATTTTTATTTATTAAAATCAGTGCACGTTGTCTCCAAATTAATCTACACCTTGAAGTATCAATCAGGGGACACATATGGGACAAGTGATGAAGTGAACAGAAATTTTTGAAGTGACGTGATACTGACAGGTTTTACTATAACAATTCAACTATTATTTATACCACAAAAGAAATAAAAGAATGGACGTGAGCTTGGCGCAGGGGTTAAAATGGAAGTATCCCGAGTCCTTTATTTTTTTTTTCACCAAACAATGTCCAAGTTTGAATTACTTTGCGTGTATCTCAACTTTGATCACATAAAATAATAAAAAATGTGGTTCAAATAAATTGCTACAAGCGCCGGAATTTGACTGGAAGGATTTTTGGTCGAACTTAAACTTGTGGCTTGATGATTTACCACAAAGCCAACTCTCCGGGTTGGAAGTATCCTAAGTCCCATTTCTCTCTTTCAATTAGAATACTCACATTTATCAATGTATGTATAATAAAAAAATAATATTTAGTATTTAGTGTTTTTATTAATTTTACATATTTTTTGCTTACGTATGATGGATAGATTTGAATAAGTCGTCGTGTTATTATTGATCCCCGTTAATTTTTTTAAATGTAAATATAATAGTAACAACAATATATATATATATATATATATATATATAAGGTAAAATGTGCTGATCTCCAAAGAAAAATGGATTTTTCCCATTTAATTTCTTAAAATTTTTACAATAAGAAAGTAGGGTGAAATGGTGTTAATAATGGTAATTTGAGTTTCTTTAAAAATTTTTTTTTTGCTTGGTTGATTTGGATAGAATCAATTCAATTTAAATGATGGGGCAATGCTGCAACAGCCAGAAGCAATAGATGGCAATATCATTTTTGGTCTGGGCTATTATTAATTAAGCAGTCAACTGGCCCAACCCATTGCCAAGTGTTCCTAATTAAATAAGCACGAGATGGTACGTTATTTGTTGGGCCTGCCATTTGGAGTTTATATGAAATTGAATGCGATTTGTCCTTGGAATCTAAAATATATTAGGAGGTTCAAATTCTCGCTATAAACACGCATTTAACTACGTGAATGATTATAAATATTGTTAATATATATTTTTTAAAATAATTTATATTGAGTTATACACGTATCACATGTTCTAGGTAATTTATTAGTTAAAAAGACATCATTTTTTTTTCTTGATTTTATATAAGCACGGACAAATGCGCGGGTCCATTGTGAGAAAGAGTTGCTAAGGAGATTAAAAGATGCTTTTACAATAATTAAGCACCAATTTCAATGATATGATTAAGTACATATGGAAAACCAAAAGAAAAGCACATATTCAATTTTTTACTATATTTTTATTCATATTTTTTTGTTATAACAAACAAGAAAACATGGATTTGTTGTATTTTTATGTTTTGTTTTCTAGCAAAAACTAAAAACCCACTATAATGTCTAGCTATTTTTTTGTTTATTTTTTATTATATTTACAACCAGTGAGATTCGAACTTGACTCTATTATACTGGCACTCAATTTTTGCTCTTATTTTTAGGACCATATCAAACTTTTGGTTTTGCAAGATTATTTTTTGGGCAGAAGTTTTGCAAGTGAAAAAGCTTGATAAAAAGGTAATAGTACTCACGAATCTCGCATCTTTGCCTGCCCATGGTATATATAATGAATTTACTCTGTGTTCTTGGCCACCGGTGTTTTAGAGTCAACATTTTTTTCACTATAAAGTCTCCATTAAATATTTAATTTTTACAACAATATTTTTAGCGCAATAAACATTTGGTGCTATTATTTATAACGTAAATTCGTCATTTTTGGAGGGGAGGTCGCCTCCCCTTACCCTCTAGTGGATCGTTGCTTATCACGCGTCGAATCATTTAATAAAAATTTTAATTTACCAAAACACGTCTCCCATTTGAATATATATAAAGGATATTGAAAAATGTGGTTTTTTTGAAATTTCTTTTTTGTAAAAGAATCAGAGAATAATAATTTTATAAATTAAGGACCCATGTTTGACAAACTCCAAAAAGAGTGCAACATTAACTTTGCAGTAAATTTTTGAATTGTTTTATTTTATGGTATAATGCCAAATTAAGTTTGCACGTCATGTTTTTTTTAGCAGATTTCTATGTCTAAGTGTTTAATCGACAGTGTTTTAGAATTATTTTAACAAGTTACAAATTTAAACCCATTTATTAATAAAACATACACGATAATTTTTTTGATTTATGCAAAGTTAAGTTTGCACTCCTTATTCTCCAATACAATAATATGTTATGAGGGTTTATTTGACATTACTCTAAAGTAACCTTAGTGACACATAAAAATATACTTGTTACAAAATATAAACACACCATGCACAATAAATTTGCATTAATTTTTTTGGATTGCAAAATTAAGTTTGTACAAATGCAGTTTTTGGTCAAAACTTTCATTTTAAAACACAATTGATACACAAACCCTTATTTTAGAAAATATATTAAAAAAAGGCCATTATTTTAAAACAAATATTATTTCATGAAGTTTTTTTTACTAAAAATATTGTCACACAAGTCCTTTTTTCCTATTTCCTAATATATATATATACATGCGCGTATATACCAATGCATAAATATATTACTGTGTGCTCAAAACAAATTTATAATTTTTGTATTATTATATATATCATTACCGTGTACACATTCCGCGTGTATCGATCTCTTATATTACTATAACAATCGAACCATATATTCTCTCAAGTGAAATATTCCTCACCTTTTACCTATTTGGCTGGGCTCTTTCATTAAAGTATAAAATGAACATAAAGAACTTTATAGATTCTAATTATCCTTGGCACCTTTGTGTTAATCAAACGTTTTTTCCCCATCTTTTATTCTCTCCTCTTACCTTAAGAAAAGAATCCAACAGCTTATAAAAGTAGTGTGCAAAGTTAGAAGTTTGAGACATCAAAGGCTTATTTTTAGTGGCTTCTAACTAAAAAGAGGTGTGAAACCTTTGCTGTTTTTCCATCATAGAGATGCTTCTTTATCTCTTTTTGCATAAACCATTCAATTCCAAAGTAGTGTCAATGTGTCGCATAATTCTTTTAATATTCATAAAGAAATTTTGAAAAGTGACTATATTAAGGCGGTCACAAATTTCGCAGTATCTACTGTTTACACTGATATGTATAAATATTTTGAAAGCTTTTTAATACGGTATAGAGAAAATTTGTTACTGTACGTACGCACCTATAAGATAATACTAAAAGTATATCATACAATTTTCTTTAAAAAATCATGAATAATTAGAAACTGGCCACGGATGTACTATAATGTCTCTAGATTTACAATATCATGTCACTAACTATATAGTTTCAACTTATTTCTCACAATATCTAGAGATCTATATCATAATATTGATAATCATAGTATTGATAAACTAATTAAACCGTAACTATTTGAGAAAACATTTATAAATCAACAGTGAACTCATTTTAAAGATCAGGCATAGGTTTCTAAAAAATCATTTTCACTTGATACTTGCAGACAATTAGAAAGGTACAAATGTTATTTAAAGAAAATACCATAACAGCCAAATTGGAATTGAAATAAGTGACACTTCAAATTTGTAACAATGTGTCAATCTAGATCTAGGAGATATGATCCCGCGTTCAAATTACATACAAGAGATGGAGAAGGGTTCTTTGTTAATAAAAAGAAGAGAATTAAACTTTCCTTTTTTCTTTGAAGAAAATATAACACTGTTAATTTCACATGGAGACTGTTTCCTAGCCAAACAATTTTATTTCGTAATTAAGGAAGGAATCTTTTTTTTTCCTTTTTTTTTTGTTGAACAAAGAATCTTTGGAATTAGTGGTTGAACGAATCAAGAGTACGTGGAAGCTCCCTTAGCAATTCCATATTTTTAATCTTTTTCCATGCTAGTAAACTGTATATATATAAAGAGAGAGAGTGTGTGTGAGTGCATTGTGTATTTGTGTGTATATACATAGAGAGAGTTTTTGATACATAAAAACCATAAATTTCATACCTTAAGTTTTCTCCCTCATGAAGATGTCAGAGCCAGAGAAACAAGAGATCCAACCCCCCTTAGGTTTCTCTCTTGATCACTCGCACACAATATTTTTTTCTGTTTGTTTTAATTTATAAGGCATCAATCTGAAAATTTTATATAATAATGAATTGGTTAATTTTAGAAAAAAAAAATATTAGTGCTAAAGTTGAGCTAAAATTATTGATGCATCAGCCTTTTTATTATATATAAAGTAACAATTTTATTTTTAATTTCTTATCTCGGTTTTCAAATTTGAAGGGTACCCAAGTAGTGAAAATAATCCGACTACTGGGAAAAAGTGCTGCCCTCAAACAAAGAAGAGAGGTGACAGGGGCTTCATTGAGGGATGGTAAGTCTTCTCATAGCATCATATTTAATTTTTTATTTTTTTTATACCAGGTACGATACTTTTATTATTATTTATTTATTCATTTTATTTTTAAACTTTGGATGCTGAACAATATATTAATTAGTAGCCAATTGCCCACCTATTCTTTCAAAATTATTTTGAGGAGATGGAATTATTGATCATGAATTTAAAATATTTAACAAGTAGTTTCAATTTAAACAAGTCTAGCAAAAAATATAATTATAAACTATTACACGCACCCCTGTCAAGAGGTGACTCATCTAAAGAGGGTAAAATTTATAATGTCTAATTTAAAACTATCTAGATTTAACTATATCTAATATTACAAGTTCGGATAGATCCTTGTAGTTTTCATGTATACAGAACGAATATGAAAACGTAAAATAATTTTAATTAATTTTGAATTTAAGATACAGTAACAAACATTAACAAAATATACAAAACTTAAAAGTATTAGCCATAATAGGTCCATTCTCTTGATCATACTATCAAATTTTAATTTGTATTAAAAAAATATATGAATTTTGGTGCAGCCTTTTTGCTCTATGTTGCTGTTGGCTATGTGAAGCTTGCTTCTAGATGACATGTCGTCTATGGATTCCAGCAGGACATCTTAAAGTTTAACAAGTGCTTTTTAGTATTTATTTAATTTGTGATTATTTACGTATATCTCGGATATATTAACATTTGAGTATTTAACTTTAAGTTTGTATTACGTGGTATTTTGAGAATTTATCGTATTAGTTTATGCGTCATGTGCTTAGAGTATCTATCTTGTAAACTTATATATGTTTTTGTACAAATAAAGAGGTTACAAAGTTTGGATTTTATTTGTAACCTTATTCCTTATTTAGTTTGAGTAATTAATTTGTCTGTTAAGCATATATATCTTAACAAAACTATATATATCTAGTTGACTAGTCCCTCTTTTATGAATAACAACAGGACAAATTTTCTTTCTTTTTAGAAAAAATATATTTATTTTGTTATTAAATTTAAATTTGTTGATCCTCTTCAAATAAGGGTTATCAAGATATTCTTTTTTAATTATTAATAATATGAACCCAAACTTAACTTTAACTGTAATAAACGAATAAGAATGGAGGGTCATAGAAGAGGAAGGAAAAGCCTAGAGCATATTTAAATTATTTTTATCCCACTTCGATGGTTAGTTTAATAATTTAACATATTTTTAAATGGACAGATTAACTTACTGGTATGATTTATATTTATTATTTTACAAACACCTACTTCTCACTCCATTAGATCCCAATTTACAATCATGTAAAAGATATTGGGCTTCATCTCTCCTGATAATTGGGCTATCTTTTCCTAGAAAGTTGGGCCACTTAAACTTTTAGGTACATTGCCATAAGGAGAAATAACAAATTAAATATGTTCCAACTTTTTTTTTTTACACTTTGATGTCCTCCTTTTATTCGGAGATCTTAATTTCGATCTACATGGACGTGCGTAGTGACTAGTGAGCCCTCTACACGTGTTGAGTTTATTAATTTTGTAATATATCCGGTCATATGGTATTCAAGAAAAAAGAGGTGTGAAAGGATATACAGAGTAAGACTTTGTAAACCCTTTTCTAAAAAGAGCTATGATGAGTCTTGTATTTAATTGGTGTATACAATAAAATAATAACAATAAAATAATTATAATTAATTCTACATTTTTTATTAAATTCACCCGTTAATAAAATCCTATTCGGATAATGTTGGAGCATCACAGTATAAGAACTACAATAGCAACGAGAACTTTAGTTCAAAAACAATAATAATATCAAAAATGATATTAAATTAATGATATCAAAGTTCCAGAAAATTTCTTTGGTTTTGGATACTAAGCAAAATAATTTTACCATTAATAATATCAATGGTGAGGAGTGAATGAATTAACATGCATCGAAGTAGAGAACCATCTCTAAATTATAAACCTTTCAAAAACATAATGATTTACGATAAAAACAACAAATAATAGTGTACGACTATTAAGTCTATATAACCAACTTTGTTAAAACAATATTAACATAATAAAAATGCCAATATAAAATCTTACGATTTTCAAAACGAACTGTAAAAAATACTTTATAAATGGAATGATAGTACCATTAACTTGATAGGGAAATTTTGGGTTGAGGCGCGGACTAGGTCGCTCTCTTTAAGACGTTTCGCGGCTCTGCCAAAATTGTGTGCTTGCAGTTCGTAAATGCCACACCGTTCCCAGGATACAACAAGCTCCAGAATCCCCTCTGTCTCGATTTTCCTTGCACGTTGGAAAATCGGAATACCAACACCTTTGATAATTAATGCTCGAAATCGGTAGACAAATTTTATTGAAGAGAACGAAGGAATTTTTTTCCCTTTTCTTGGTGGTCTCGGTTTCTTAAAAAAAATGAAGAAAAGATGCCCATTTTTATTTTCTCACTAAAAGAAGAAAAATTAATTTTTCTTCTCCAACATTTTTTTTCTTTATACTCACGGTCAGCTTAAGAAAATTTTTCTTTTTGTTTTCTATTCTATCACCTCGGTCCAAAAAATAGAGAAAGTAATATATATATACATACATACTCAACTTGAACAACAAGTGTAGAAAAATAAGGACGCACTCTCCATATCCTTTGGCTCAAGCTAACCATATTTAGTGAAAGAGAAAGAGTGGAGTTGTTGGCCAAAATTAGTGGGGGAGTGAAAATCTCTCTTTGTTGGAGACTTAGTCAAAATTTTCAAATTCTAAATATCTAAATAAATTTTATTTAATAAAATAAAATTTTCAAATATATTTTGTTCAAAAGAAAATATTCAAAGCAAGCCCGAGTCTGAACCCGAGTCGGGTAAGTCCAGTACTCCAGTACGACCGTTGTGTACGTGTGGTAAACCACATATATAATAGTCCTCATCCAATTATACGAAAATTGGGTAAACAAAACATTTATGTAAACTCATAAAATAATTCACATTCTCTAATGTAGGACATAAGTAATAAAACTTGCTTTAATTTTTTTTCAAAATATACACCAAGTTCCAACAATCCCCCACTTGTATTTTAAGAAAAAAAAAATAGTTTGCATCGATTCGAGCATAATTTCATAGTACAGTGCATAAAAAAGGTGTTTTTCAACTTGAACCTTAACGTAGTGTTGATGCTCCAGATTATACTAGAATAACTCATAGTTTTGAACTTTATCTCTGACAGCATTACACGCACTATCCCATAAGGGCGTAGTTCGTAAGCCAGCACAATACGGCCATGTGCTTTATCCCAGTATAGTGAATGCTCTAGAGAATTGCCCAAATTCCATAGGAAGCGGCCTCACTTCCACATTCACGTAGGTGAGCCTATCAAGAATACTCCTGTAGCTAGGTACCCCACTCCACATGGAGATATAGAACTCATTAAGAGTAAATAACTCAACCTATTATCGCTTCAGGATTTCATGTTCCACCGGGATGTGAATACAAATTAAAATGCATGATTCACCATATCACTCGCAACTTGTTGTTTACCCTTTGAACCTAGTTCTTGGGATCTTCAGTCATTTAGGTTGGGTTACCATTGCGGTAACTCAGCTCAATGGGCTTATTCACATCCATTTTCGAGGTGTGTACTGCACCTCTTCGATCATTTACTAGTCCTTTCGTCAAAGGATTAGATTGATTCTCGTCAGTTCAATAATCCATTCTTACAATCATTGCAAATAAAATTTATTTACTTGTATTGCTTCTATTGTATAAAAAACGGGTTTATAAATTTGCAATAGCTGCAGCTCTATTGCTTTGGATCATTTACTGGTACCATCTCTCCCATATAGGGGTATCTATCTATAGGCTCATCGGCCATTATGCCTCCATACTAGCACTAGTTAGCGAAAACTCAAAAACTTTTCAAGGAAAAAGTATTGTCGTCATCACTTCGGCCTTTCGAAAAAAAAATGAATGCACAATCTTATATCCATGCTTATATAAAACATGATTCTTTAAGTAGCACAAACGTACTAGTACTAGGTCCACTCAAGAATGTATATAGTACTCCCATATTAACAAACCAAAGTTTACAAATAATTAATTGGCGAATAAATACATGAACCATATATAATATGTATCGCCAATTATTCTTCACGTACAATGCACATCTAGCACAATTTAATATTCTTCAACAATATGTATAGGTAGCATTGTATCCAAGTATAGGGGGTAAATTTATATACACGTAATCAAGATTGAATAACTTGAATTCTTCATACAAGAAATTTCATACAATGTCCTAGTAAAGTAAAAATCAAATTCACCAATAATTTTTATCCGAATTTCAAATTATTTTAGTGAAGGGGTTATATACTCATTAACATAATACGTGTTAGAAACAAGAATTAGAATTATCTACATGTGATCACTCAATGTGTAAATAATATTTACATCTTTGCATGATATTAACTCTTAAAGTAAATAAATATCCCAATATGGTCCATCCATATAGTAATCAGAAAATTTAAATTAGAATCCCAACTATTCATGTGAGCACCCCCACTATACTCGCATTTTCAAATATAAAGAATAATGGCATGCTTTAGATGAAAACAAAGAGTTCTACTTCAATACTATTAGTTAGCATAAGAGAAGCTATATAATATGCCACATATAAAATCTATATAAGTATCTCATAAATAAAAATGCTATATATCCAATTCAACATATAAATAAGTTTAAGATCACATAAGACTAATTCATTTCATTTCTAGAAGACATATGAGATTTCAATGCCATAATGCTTCTAAAAGTATACTCCAAGTTTAACTAACCAAAATCAAGTATCGTATAGATGTAAGATTTCTCCAACATCACTTTCTTTTATAGTAAAATAGAGAAGCCTTTCGATACCATAGTTACTAGGACTCTTCGGTTAAATAAACTTATAAAAGAAGCAATTTGTACCGGTAAACTTGAACAATTTATTATAAAAGAATATATTTTTTTTCAGTAAGAGCCTTCTCTTTCAAGTCTTTTGATTTTGGTATAGTTTCACTTTTTTTCTAATTTAGCTTGAAGCTAAATGAAATCTAGTTCTCATTGTTAAAGAACAATTAGAACTTCAACTATTTAATCTTGTTCTCAACTAATTTTTCAATTAGCATATCAATATTCTAATGTCATTATTAACCTATGACAAATGGACATGGCATGCTATCAATCCAAATAAATCATACACCTTAATCATGCTCTTTGATTATAGTGTATACAAAGTATGCAACATATTTTCAATTCAAAAATATTTTCAAAAAAAAATATAGACAAGCATATAACAAGGGGTTAACTATTTAACAAATGTTTTTCATGTATCATAAATCATACATGGATCACCAATGAGTTCTACTAATATATAAACATAATTTAGTTCAATTGCATCTATGAATACAATGAAAAAATCGCAGGCAGATTAATAGTTCAACTTTGAACAGCCATATCTCTCTCATACGAAGTCCAAATTTAGCTTATGACCTATCAAATTAAAGGTATACATGCCTACTGTCGTTTGCAATTGAATTCACTGAAAAATACTTTATACATTGAAAGTTATGACCGAATGAGTACAGAGAGGTCAATCTGTGTTTTTTTCCAGATATTCAACCTCTTGAATCCAACTCTAAAAATCTATATAGAATTAGGTAAAAAGGATTTTTCCATGAAACAAAATCACAAGTACTCTTAATATTATATCTAAACATATAATTACTTATATAATGATTTAACATACCAATATTTAAAATTTAACACAATCATGAAAAATAATTATAACCTTTCAAAAATTTGCATTAAACATACCTTTTTCGCGTTGCCATTTAGATGATTTGATGAGAGCACCTTTATCTGGCCATCCTGTTGGGCGTGTCGAACTTCTTTTATAAGCATTACTTTTTTAAGTAGAATCCAATATACCTCTCTAGAACCGCTTTTCTTAGTGATGTGGGAGGTACCCAACAACACTTATATCATAAACTTTTAATATAAAATTCAACAAGTTTCATATAGTAAAGGTGATGTATAACACCAAAATTTACTTCGTTACCACCTTTCAATTTTTTCCTTCTCAAATGATCTTCGTAAAAGATCATAGTCACAAATGACTTTCTAATCAAGTACGTTTGCAAAGCAAGACGATACTTGTTCAAATATATAATTATATGACAATAGATGTCATTCTTATAATACAAAATTAAAGTGAAATTCTAAAGTTTTGTATTTTCTTTATAGGTGGTTTGCACTTGTCAAAAATTATATTTTTTAAATTTGTATTACGGTTCTAGTTTGGCTCACCAAAGTCCGTTTTTCTCATCATTGCATTCGTAATGTGACGCATAACGTCTTAAAATTGTTGGAGCATCACAGAATAAGAACTACAATAGCAACGAGAACTTTAGTTCAAAAACAATAATAATATCAAAAATGATATTAAATTAATGATAACAAAGTTCTAGAAAATTTCTATGGTTTTGGATACCAAGCAAAATAATTTTGCCATTAATAATATCAATGGTGAGGAGTGAATGAATTAAGATGCATCGAAGTAGAGAACCATCTCTAAATTATAAGTGAAAATCTCTCTTTGTTGGAGACTTAGTCAAAATTTTCAAATTCTAAATATCTAAATAAATTTTATTTAATAAAATAAAATTTTCAAATATATTTTGTTCAAAAGAAAATATTCAAAGCAAGCCCGAGTCGGGTAAGTCCAGTACTCCAGTACGACCGTTGTGTACGTGTGGTAAACCACATATATAATAGTTCTCATCCAATTATACGAAAATTGGGTAAACAAAACATTTATGTAAACTCATAAAATAATTCACATTCTCTAATGTAGGACATAGGTAATAAAACTTGCTTTATTTTTTTTTTCAAATTACACACCAAGTTGCAACAGATAACATAGCGAAGAAATTTTTGGTAAAAGCGTTTATACCTCTCTTACCCTAAACAAGTCGGCTATATCGAGTTGAGTGCAATGGAGCTTAGATAAAAGGAAGGGATTGACAAACACATTATTTTCAACTTTAAGCCAATCAACGGAGTAAATGTGGGCCGAACTTAGTGATGTATTCCTTTTGGTCCAATTTGCTAAATGTGGACTACATTATGCAGAGAGACACAAAGGGTGAAAGAGATAGGAAGGAATTTGAGTGAGAATTAGTTTCTAAATCAGATAAGAGAGAGATTTGATTTTAGTTTGAGTGGTAAAAGTATAATTATTCATCATGGCAACTAAAATTTGAATTTTTTTGTCTCTTTTCTCCAAAAAAATCATCTAAATTTACCTATGGCTTTTATTTGTATTAAAAAAAAAATACATTCAGACAAGAGAGATGATATGTAGTGGCCTAGTGGGAAAATTATATACGTCATTCCGTCAATGTCTGCCAGCTAGAAAACCAAATTAAAGAATCCAATTTCACTTTCTCTTTGCTTAGGTTTTAAGTTAAAAGTTTTATTTAAAATATAATTAAATGACCTATCTTTTCCACAGATAAACACTGAGATTTTATTTTCCTTCTTTTGATACATAGAGGTATTTTTTAATGCAGTGTGATATTTTTACCATACAAAATACTTGGTTTTACTCTTAATTTTTATTCTGTTTGTGAGTACTGAGTAAGGTTTATGTTATTCGGTTCTTAAGGACTGAGCATAAGCCTATATATTAGTGCTTAAGAGTCAAGTAAAGTATATATTGTCAAGCTTATACTTGATCATCAAAAATCAATAACAGGCACCTTTCTCAATTCTCAAGAATCGAATGAAAAGTGGGAGTAAAAGCAAGTGTGTGTTGGGGTGAAAATATCACCACCATTCCTCAATTAGAGTAGGCAAGTGGATTTTTTCATTTTTTTTGGAGATCTCACTCAATGCTATGAAAATTTGTACTCATTAGTGTGTTATATTGCTTTTGTATTTTTATTTTGTTTTTATATTCTAGTTTGATAAAAACTCCATTTGGAATGGCATTGTTTTTTATGTCGTTGTATGTCTCATGACATAGATTCTGTGTATTATAACTTGATATTCTCTCACTTATGGGATATACCTAATTAGGTTTATCTTTGGTGTCATCCCACATTTCTAAGTTTTATCTTTTGTTGTAACTTACGGACTTATATTTTTATGACCTCCGTAAATTTTTTGAAGCTAGTCAATTCGTTTCAATAATGTTGTTTATTCTTATTAAATATTAATATGTTCTTCTTTCAAATGATTATTTTAGCTAGCTATAAAACCCAATTCAAAATATGAACCATAAAAGAAAATGCCTATTAAAACGATCACATGAATCCCAGCTATAATTCCTATTAGTATTGACCATTTACCCCACTAATTCCCTCCATATTTTATCAAGAAGTTGTAAAAAGAAAAAAGAAAAAGGAAATACTTCAATTCTATTCTTGAGCTACTAACTAAAGAAAATATGAGAATTTTAATGCGAGAAGAGGGTCTATTAAAGACTTGTATATAATATAATTTCCCAATAATTAGGAGTATTATTTGTGATTGTGTTCCACTAAATTTTATTCAAACAAAATTGATAAATACATAAAAGTTTCAAAATGTGGTCCACCAAAATTAGAAGAATAATATAAATTGAACACAACTTAATAAGGGTGATTTTGTTTCTATCCACCAAATCTTGCAGTTACTCCACCCTTAAATTATGAAAATTTTAAATGAAGTTTTACAAAATTACCCTTTTTAAAATTGATTAGTATATCCACCAATTTTAATTAAATTATATTTGTATAACTTTAAATTCCTTTTTTATTAACATTTCTAATCTAAATATAATTCCTTTTAATTAACTTTCCAAATCTAAATATAATTCCTTTTAATTAACTTCATCTTTATGTTTAAAAAAGTTTGAACGATTTAGGATTACTTCTACGCCTATGTTGATCGAATAGACGCCATTCTCTCTCTCTCTCTCTCTCTCTCACACACACACACACGAAAACAGAGTGAAAAAATGACCAAGTATATATAGTGTGTATTATATATATATATATATATATAAGAGGGGATGACCAACTTTTTTAGCTTGCGTTGCAAATAGACGTTGTCCAATAATTTACAATTTTTTTATTCATTAATCTTTTGGAACCTCCAACATTATAATTAATAATGTAATTATTTAGTCTGAAAGTTAGACATGATATAAGAAACTTGGTATAATTTAAATTTTTAATCTTCCGTATTATGAGTTAGACTTACATAATACAAAAATCAAATTAGTTCAAGATTTTCAAAAATGTGGGTGTGGGTTTCTAAGGTTGGAATACAGATTTGGTGATTTAAAGAATATGAAACTAATCTAGGGTTTGTGATAGGATGAAGAAGAAGAAGAAGAAGAAGAAGAAGAAGAAGAAGAAGAGACGGTGGGGAAAGAGGGAAGAAGAAGGAGGATGGGAAAAGAGTGATAGTGGGAAGAAGAAGAAGAAGAAGAAGAAGAAGAAGAGACACTGAAAGAATCGTTAAAACCGTAAGGGGAAAGGAGTTAAATTTTGTTTTTGTTATTTTACTGCAAAGTTAATTAAAATTTATCCATGTAAATTTTTAAAGTGGTTATACTTATTAATTTAGTAGATAATTTCATATTAAATTATTATTTAAAATAATATTTATAAAATTAAATTCATAATATTTTTTTGTTAGTTCATCCACACTCGCGAATTAACTTAATATGTAATGCGGATTAACTTAACAATGTGGATTAACTGCAAGATTTAGTGGATAGAAATAAAATCACCCCTTAATAATACCACTTCAATCATTTCGTGTTGCCATAATTCACTTAAAGCGGATGAATGTATTCGCTTTCTCAACTGTTTGGAATAAATTCCAGATTTACCCTCCTTCCCCCCTCTACTATAATTGCGGGGGTATACTAAATCTTTTTTTTTTTATAAAATAATAATAATAATAATTAATTGCGGCATGAATAGACCATTATTTTAATGAACTAACCAATTATTGTTACATGTGGAATCTTTGCCCAAACTCAAACAAAATTCCGTTCTTCTATTAGCAGAAGAATTTCTTTACTAACATGTCCAAATTTAGAAAAGATGACCCATGCGCCCCTGTGGCCTTCTCAGCCTCTTTCTTCCACTCCATGGCTTTATTCTTCAGTCTCTTACCTTTTTCGCCTTCCATCAACTCTCTTGCAACCTTCTCCACATCATCCTTCTTAAAATCACCATCAATCTCCAATCCAACCTCCCACTCGGTACACATGTACCTACAATTCGTTGATTGATCTCCCATAAACGGCAAGCAAATCATGGGCACCCCAGCAGACAAACTCTCAATAGTCGAGTTCCATCCACAATGCGTCAAGAATCCTCCAACAGACTGATGGCTAAGCACTTGCTCTTGTGGGCACCAGCTGGCTATAAATCCTCTTTCTTTAGTCACTTCCTGGAATTCTAATGGTAGAATTGCAGATTCACCCATGACTAAATCAGGCCTAATTATCCACAAAAAGTCTTGCCCACTATTAGCAAGTCCTAAGGCAAATTCCACAAGTTTCTCTGACGACATGACTGCTATACTGCCAAAGTTCACGTAAAGAACTGAGCTTGGTTCTCTGGTGTCTAGCCATTTGAGACACAGAGGCTCTTCTTTCCATAAACTATAACCAATGGAAGTTAGATATCGATTCTCTTCTTTTAGTAATTGATTTAAAAGAAGTTGTAGTGGGCCAATAGTGTAAACTTGGGGAATCATGGTGGAGAGAGTACTCACAATATCAGCCTCTAACTCTTTAAATGTGTTAATAACATTCGCGGAAGCTTTACTAGACCTCATAGTAGATTCCATGGTATAATTAAAGAGGATATCGTTCGGATCTGTGGTTCTAATTACGCTTGGGATATCCTTTAAACGAATACCTTTCATGCCAGGTATCCAATCTATTACTGTATCCAAGTACCCATTTTTGAGGTAGCTAGCATCTGTATTTCGAAACATTATACCATTCAGCAAGTGAGATAATCAACAAAAGTTTCGAAAGCCTGAATACACACACATATATATATGCACGTATACACACAGACATATATATATATATATATATATTTCACATTACACTTCCAAGTTGAATCACTGAATATATTTAGTAGAAATCATCTTCGCCTTAAGGATATCATTTGGACCAAATTTCATCATTAATTTTAGTCACTTAAATCTTCTAAAAAGAAATTCATAAATTGCTTTAAAGAAAAGATCAGTGCCAGACAAATGAAAATATAATATACAAACTGATTAAGCAAGAGGTTGCGACCTACTAGCAAATTTAAATAATTTATCTGTTGAAATTCAGTAACAAACAAATTATTGTGTTTGTGTATAACTTTCTCTTTTATTATTCTTTCTACATCCGTCGTTATTATAAAACAAATTTAAAATCTATGTATATATTTATACCTTTTAGTGGTATAAAACCCTTCTCCATTAGATCATGAAAGTGAAAAAATACCGATAAAGCACAAGCAGCAATTGTCCAAACTAGTACCACAGGGATCCCAAGTTTTTCACCCGCATCAATAGTGAATGTCATGAAACCGTCAGAGACAATACATGTTGCCGGAGGTATCTTTTCCAATAGGCTTAAAAACGGACCCAAACAATTAATTTGGATCGACTTGCAAAGATCAGGGAGGTTTTGGGTGGAGTCGGAATCCGACGGAGGGAGACCATCGGGGATAGTCTCAAACCGAAAATCCGGCGAGCCGGCAAGAGAGTCCGGCCCACTGGATTTTAAGAAACGGTTGTGGTTATATTCAGTGTTGACAAATGTTATTTGGATGCCTTGGCTGTGGAGGAGCTTTGCTTGTTTGAGCATAGCCTTTATGTGGCTTTGGGCTGGGAATGGTATGCATATTGCATGAGGTTTTTGAGTGATCACTGAATCCATCTTTCTTTCTTTCTCTATTCTCTGTGTTTTGTCCGCAAAAAGAGAGGTTAATGAATAATGATTGGGTTTCTACTGGTATTGTATTTATCAACTTATTTTTCTTTCGGCGCGCAATTATTTTGTTGGCAGTTGGGCATGTCCAAAATTGATCAAAATAGTGGACCCACTTATATGTTGACAAAATGGGGTGACCATCCCTAAAACGCCACATATTTTGTTTTAATTTTTAACTAAAAGAACTCGAGTTAAACACTTATATATATATATATTAAAAAAAAATTATAATATTTATTAAATTAAGCACATATTTATATATATGATTGTATTGTTTCTACTCACAATAATATTAACATATGCCCTTGAGACACTTGTAAACATTTTTCTTCAAAAATATGATTTGTAAGGATGGGATAATGAATAAGTTGCTCAAGTCGTTTAATGCTTATATATTACTGACAAGTCTAACTCAAGTGATGAGGTACACGGTCCATATACCATAATCAACTTAAATTTATAAGATATATATTATCTATTTATCAATTTAATACATTTTTGTTTTAAATTATAGTGAAGGATATGATTAGAGTAAATTTTTTACTAAGAAATCATATTTTATTAAGAAATCGTAATGGAAATGCAAGCTAACAATTCCCAATCAAACTAGGGGCGCTTAATAAACACCAATGTACAATAATTTATTTAATGATCCTGCTAAGACTGTAATATTATCTCTATCACGTGCAACTAGTTGCATTGTTTTGTATTTCCTAATTAAAAAAAGTAAAAAAGAAAAAAGAGGTATATTAAATAATTTAAGATTGGTGCATATAACTTCACCTTTGCAATTTTTTGGTTTAGCATAAAATATTTTTTACTTAAAATAATTATATATAGCATGATGAAAACATTTTAATGTGTTTTAAGAAAATGACTAAATATGTCTTACATAATTTGCTAAATCTGTTCTGGATTAATTGTCTTGAAAGGAGGAGACCCTTCAGTTTTCGTTATTACCTCTCTTAAAAGCATTTTTTGTCAGTTGCTATTTAATTTAGTTGATAATTTTCCTTAAAAAGAATTACTTAGAATTATGAATAAACGTAGACAATTAATATATATATTAATTTAGTGATATCCATATTAGTTTTAATTTTACTCGTCAAATTTGTAATCATTTAGCGCCCAACTTTACTTATTATACTTTGTCGTCTATTGATACACATGATCCGGAACAACTTGCTCTTAAGATGTGACTGTGTAAACCTATGGTATAGTTGTAAACTCATTTAACTAATACGTGCGTATTATTTCTTTTGTTTGAGTAAATTATCCTTATGCCCCTTCAACTATCATTCTTATACCCTTACGACCCTCAAACTATTTGTTTACCCTTATAGCCCTTAAACTATATGTGCAGTTTGTACACTCGGGGTCTATGGCTACAAATTTTTTAATGATGTAATATAATGATCTCTGTCGCTAAAAGTGTGCATGTAGCGATGATATTAGAATTCGCCACTAAAGCATTGTCGCTAAATGTGCACTTTTAATTACGAAATGCATATTTTGTCCCTATATGTGCACTTTTAGCTATGAATATCATTATTTTGCTAAAAAATTCAAAGGCAATATATATACTTTCCTGATGGTTTTTCTCTTGAGGTTCCTCTAAGAGCAAGGCCGGGCTTAGCTTGCTGAAGGGGCACGTCTCCAAGCTATTGATTTTTCCACGCCCAGAGATCAGACATTACTATGATATCATTTGTTGGGATCGTAAATCCAGTTGTATTAATAATATCCCCACTTAACTACCTATATGGATTTTAAGCATGGATTTTTCTTTTAAAGTATATCATTTAATGGATTTTAAGCATGTATTAATAATGAATTGGTTAATTTTAGAAAAAAAATATTTGCACTAAAATTATTGGATCTGCCTTTTTATTGTATATGAAGTGATAATTTTATCTTTAATTTCTCGTCACATTTTTCAAATTTAAAGTGTACCCAACTAGTGAAAATAATCCGACTACTGGGAAAAAGTGCTGCCCTCAAACAAAGAAGATCAAGAGGTGACAAGGGCTTCATTGAGGGATGGTAAGTCTTCTCATAGCATCATATTTAATTTTTTTTTTCTTTTTTATTCCTGGGGCGATACTTTGATTATTATTGTTTATTTATTCATTTTTTTTGGAGGGCGAATCTAATTAGTACACAATTCCTCTCCTATTCTTTCAATTTTTTTTAAGGAGATGGAACTAGTGATCATTAATTCAAAATATTTAGCAAGTTGTTTCAATAATTTAAATAAGTCTCGCTGAAGATATAACTATAAACTAATACCGATAAATAAAGAAGGTAAAATTTATACTGTGTTGAAGGAAAATACATTATGTGCCATCATTAATATGCGATAAATTAGTTAGAATTTACTGTTGTAATTACTCATTATGTGTTGTATTGGGCTTTTATGTAAATCTTATGTAAATTGTTATTTCTACCATACTTAAAGGGTGTTATCTAATGAGAATAATGAAGTCTTATCCCACCGTCTCTAAAGCAGCGTGCAATACTAAATGAAAATTTACACTGAGTTTATATTTATTTAAAATAGTTTTTTGTTACCCTCCTTAAATTATAGTTGCAAAAAAACGTTTTTTTTTAATCACCGTTATCGTATAACCATCATGAAAAAAAAAGTCATCAGAACAGTTTCAAGAAAATAGTAAAAAAATTTAATCATAACTTGATAATTCGTTTTATTCTTGGGCATCATGACATTATGTTTTTCTTGTGACTGTCATCATACAACAGTTACAAAATAAATACTTTTTTATGACTGCATTATGTAAACAGTCATGAATGCTATTCTGGCATGTTCAATCATGACCCTTTAATGGGCTTATTAGAGCCTAAGTAACTGGGGTTGAAGTTGGCATGACTTGGTTACACCATTACCAAGGCATACCCGGTAAAAATAAGGGGTGTAGGAGTTTGGAGGCTTTCTGTGCAGGTAGTTAGACTCCATCCGAGAAATCAATCAAGTGTGTGGGAACTTAGGTTGCAGCAACTTATGAGACTTTATGTGCATTACTACCACTTTAGATATTTAATTAAGTGGTATTATAGAGGGCTGGTGTAAGTTGTGACATGTAGTCCCAATGCGGGCTAAGTGTGGGTGTCCAACACAGCACGTGAGTTATTAAAGTTGCATTGCGGGCTTAATGGGGCCTAAGTCATGAGTGGCTCATGACTTAAAATTGTGGGAATCTGAGAGAAGGCCGAAACTACATCGTTTAACGCATGGATATGCATTAGCCTTGACAACAAGCAATTGTGGGCAATTTGATGTCTGGTTTGGACAAGGGAAACCTCCTTTGCACATGCTTGGCACAAGAAAAGGTAGTTTTGTGTGAACAAAACTACCTAGTAGTTGTGTTTGTTGGTTTCTTGTTTTTTAAATTTGAATTCTTAAGCAGTTGGGGTTGTCAACTGCAGGTATAAATATGTCTTAGTCAAATGTGTTTGGCTGGTTAGATAAATTATGAGAATTTGTATTCCTTTGTAAACTAATGAGGCAATGGAAAAGGTTTGAGAGTGTTGTCCCTGTAGATTGCTTGTCTTTATTACCTGAATTATGTGTGTGCTTGTGTTTGTTGGTTGTTTGTGGAAACAACGCGATCATTTGGTAAGCCTCTGTTGAAAAAAGAGAATTACCCGGTGATAATTTGGTATCAGAGCCAGGTTTGGCTTGAAATTTGCGAGATTCTTGTCTGAGAGTATCCATGGCTGGTGGAAGAGCGAAAATTCATGAATGTGCGACTCGGTTGGAAGAACTCATAGGTCTTCCTCCCGAGGGGCAATAAGCCAATCCAGCTGTGTTAGTGGGTATGGAAGAAATCTGGTTTAAATTACAATCCTTTCGTGTTATGCTCAAAAATCACGTTAAAAATACCGGGGAACAAACTGACTCGATTATCGCTGATGTGAAGGCTCTTACAAACGACCACAAGGCCAAATTTTCCAAACTCGATTTAAAAATTGGAATTCTGAAAATGGTTGTCCATTCCTCAGGTGGTGCGTCCAGATCTGCGTATTTGCCTTCAAAATAAAAGTCCCTAAACCAAAGCCCTTTTTTGGTGGCAGAAATGCGAAGGAATTAGAGAATTTCTTGTGGGATATGTCTCACTACTTTAAGGCAGTCCTTATGCCGGATGCCGAGAAGATTAATTTTACAAGCATGTTCTTTTCAGGAAATGCAAAATTATAGTGGCGCACTCGTTATGAAGATGAATCTTATCCTCAAATTCAGGCTTGGGAAGCAATGATGAAAGAATTAAGAGAGCAGTTCCTTCCAATTAATACTGTATTGCAGGCTCGTGATAACCTCCAACGGTTAAAGCAAACTGATACCGTTCAAGAGTATGTGAAAGAATTCTCGTCCTTGAATTAAGAACATGTTTGATGATGACAAAATGTTAAACTTCATAAAAGGATTTCAAAATTAGGCACAAACCGAACTGCAGAGGCAAGGTGTCAAAGTCTTACCCGCAGCCATGGTCGCGGCAAATGCGTTAGTCGATTACAAATTCAGTGTAGCCTCGATAGAGAAGGACAAAGGGAAAGGCAAGGAGGGGTTGAAGAACAATAAGTGGAAGAACAAAAAGAAAAGCCACAATGAGGGTTCCACTTCAAATGGTTCACAGACCCAGCTTGAAAAACCCACATCATCTAAGAGTAAAGGGTCTTTCATTTGTGATGGCTCACACATGGCCAAGAATTGTACCAAGAAGGAAAAAGTAAATGATGTGGTGGTGGAAGAGGGAAACTGTCCTGGTACTGAACCAACTAGTGTCAACCTGCTGCAATTACTCAATGTGATTAAGAGAGAAGTACAGTCTGTGACTATGAATGGGTTGATGTATGTTCAGGTGTTGCTGAATAATGTGGCTATTCGTACGATGGTTGACATAAGCGCCACGCACAACTTCGTTTCAGACTGAGAAGTGCAGAGATTAGGCCATTCATTAGTTGATGACGGCAGCAGAATCAAAGTAGTGAACTCGGATGCGAGACCAGTTGGGGGCATTGCAAGAGATATGTCATTTAAAGTGGGTGATTGGTGTGGTCATTGCAATTTCATCATGGATATGTCAAATTCGTGTTTTGTTCCACTATTGAGAATCAGAAGCCAGATAGAAGTGTGTTATGCCTTGCAATTGAAGAGTGGTTTAAAGAAAAGAGAAATGACATATTTGGCAATGATCTTTGAAGAAAAGGAATTCGTGAGATTGCAAGTGCGAAAGTCTGTTACAGAGTTACTGAAAGAGTTTGAGGATATGATGCTGGATAAACTCCCGTTGAAACTGCCTTCGATAAGGGAGATTGATCATGCCATCGAATTGGTGCTTTGTGCAAAACCACCAGCACAGGCTCTATATTGCACGGCTCCATCTAAGTTGGTTGAGTTACGGAAATAGTTATATGAGATGTTGAGGGCTAGGTTTATTAGGCCTTTGAAGGCGCCTTATGGTGCCCTTGTTCTTTTTCAAAAAAAGAAAGATGGTTCGCTCAGAATGTGTATGGACTATCGGGCCTTGAATAAGGTCACTATTCGAAACAATTATCAGGTGCCGATTCCGGATGAATTGTTCGATCATTTGGGGAATGCCAAATTTTTCACCAAAATGGATTCGCAATTAAGGTATTATCAAGTCAAAATTGCTGAGGGTGATGAGCCGAAAACTACTTGCGTGACGAGGTATGGCTCTTATGAGTATCTAGTTATGCCTTTCGGCTTAACAAATGCACTGCTACTTTCTGTACGTTAATGAACAATTTATTTAGGGAATATCTTGATTATTTCATGGTGATATATTTGGATGATATTGTGGTATATAGTTGAACTCTTGAGGAGCATATTAAGCACCTTAGGTTGGCCTTAAGCTATATTTGAGAAACATGTGAAAATCATATGAATGCGTAGGCTTTCAAAACTCCCTTGATCGACATAAGGATTAGGAGTGGTGTAGACTTAAGGGGGAGTCTAATACATATAGGTCATCAATCGCATTGTACTCTTTTCTTTCAACCAAGGTTATTTTTTCCCACAAGGTTGTTGCTTTGTAGGGTTTTTAATGAGGCAACAAGTAATGCATTATTCTATCTTTGACTCGGCACAAGGGGGAGTGTTACTGGAAAATACATTATGTGCCATCGTTAAGATAGGATAAATTAGTTAGGATTTATTGCTGTAATTACCCATTATGTGCCATATTGGGTAAATCTTATGTTATTTCTACCCTATTTAAGGGGTGTTATCTAATGAGAATAGTGAGTTTGAATACCATTCTACTTCAACATACTGGTTTAATTTGAAACTACCAAGATTTAATTATATCTAATATTGCCGGTTCGGATAGTGATGCGCCCGAAATACTTCCGCGCTTAGGAACCCAAGTGTAGGTCGTCAAGTTATAATACTTGGTAAGTCCAAGTGTCGAACCACAAGGATAGTCGGAAAGACGATGTGGTGATTACGAGTCCAAGGCTTTGTTCAAGAGAATTTGTTTGGTTGATTTTAGTTGTTGATTTTAAAGTCTTGCAATAAAAATTAAAATGATGTATCAATTGATAAGAAAAGGCCAAGGCATTATAGAATTCATTTGCTTTGCAATGTTATGTAAAATAAGTCTCATTCAAAATTCTCAATGCAATTCCTAAGTGTTGAGTACCTTACACTTTTCTAAGCAAAAGGGTGTGAAGCAAGAGCAACCCATTCCCATATAAATGCCTTATAAAGAAAGGGTGTAAGTAAAACTCAACACAAATGTATCTCTCATTTTTATCTTGTAACAAAGGGTGTGAAGCAAGTGCAACCCATTCCCATATAATGTCCAACCAAGATGCAAACTTGAGATACACCAAAAGAAAAGGCATAAAATTAAACTAGGCATTGAGAATTCATTGTTAGTTTCCCCTAGGCAATTGACTTGATTATGAAAATGGCCAACTAAAAAGTTTAGCACAATAAATCATAACATTTCATTTGTCTAAGATTGGGAGGTCTAGGTGGAGATTAAATCATCCGATTTAGACACATTTGATAAATACAAATTGAATCCTTAAGGTGATTAGTGTAGTTGATTATGGCATAAACTTAAGAGATCCTCCTTGGCAACACTCTATCTAAGAAAATATTGAGTCTCAAAATCACATGAAGTGTAGAAAGCACTCAACATATCATTAAAGCATTCAAGGATTGGAATCTCAAATTTATGGTATTTCTATGAATATTCAAAGACTAAACATGCTTGGCAATGTAAAGTATCTCAATCATAGAAGGAATGGACATAGGCTAATAAGAAATACACAAGTGCATCATCTCCTCATTAATGCTTGAGATCTATGTATACAAGGCATACAAAGTCAAATCACCTTATGAGGATTATCTTACTAGCTTATGAATGGTTGATTGAATGGAGAAGATGAAGGATTCAAGAAGTATTTAACAACACTAACAATGGAATAAGAAACAAACTTACATAATTAATGCAATGCAAACTTCATCTTCTAGCCTTAGCAATGAAACTACTCCATGATAGTTGTATAAACAAAAACCATTAAAGGGATTTCCATTTCTCTCAAGAGTTTCTCTCTCTAGATTTCTTACAAGTGATAGATAATGAGAAAGTGCAGGAAAAATAGTGCTTATATTACTTGAATCTAGATCTAGAAAATTGCCTCCTTTACATGAGGGACAAAGAGCCAATAAATAATGGGAGAGCAATGCCCAAAAATGGGTATTCTAGTACACTTTTCTAAAGAACCCAATGGGTAAGCACCTCATCCTATCTAGAAATGGAAAGTCCAGCACTTTTGGTGAGTTTCAATGCATCAAAAGAGGAGAAAAGCTGCTTTTGGGGGCTGTGCTGTGCATTCTGGGAGGTCTCTGATCGATCAGAGGATCCTCTGATCGATCAGAGGGGAGATTTTGGCTTGTAAGGTGGGCTCTGATCGATCAGAGCACCCTCTGATCGATCAGAGGGCATGTTTGCATTAAAAGGTGGCCTCTGATCAATCAGAGGCTCCTCTGATTGATCAGAGGACACTTCGGGAGACTTTTTTTTCTTCTCTTTTGGCTTCTATCTCTCTTGAATCCTTCCCAAAGCTTCCCAACTTGATTCCAAAATCTATGAGCACAATCAAGACACTAGAAAAGGCTACTTTGAGCCATGTTAAAGCAATTCTTGATATTTTGAGTGTGTGTGCAAAAGTGGGTTAATTTAATTAATCTAGGCTAAAATAAACGCGATAAACACAATCAAAATAGCGTTAGCGACTACAAAATTACGCGTTTATCAGATAGATCCTTGTAGCTTTCATGTATGCAGAACGAATATGAAAAAATAAAATAATTATAATTAATTTTGAATTTAAGACACAGTAACGAACTTTAACAAAATGTACAAAAGTTGAAGTCTTTGCCATAATAGGTCCATTCTCTTCATGCTATCAAAATTCAAGTTGTTTTAAAAAATTATGAAATTTTGGTGCAGCCTTTTTGCTCTAAGTTGCTGTTGGCTATGTGAAGCTTTGCTTCTAGGTGACATGTCTATGGATGGATTCCAGCAGGACATCTTATAGTTTAACAATTCTTTTTCATATTTATTTAATTTGTGATTATTTACGTATATCTCGGATATGTAATAACATTTGAGTGTTTAACTTAATTTCATATTACGTGGTGTTTTGAGATTTATCGTATCAGTTTATACGTCGTTTGCTTAGAGTATCGCGTATCTATCTCGTAAACTTATATGTGTGTTTGTAAAGATAAAGAGGTTACAAAGGTTGGATTTTATTTGTAACCCTAGTCAGTTTGAGTAATTAATTTGTCTCTTAAGCATAATCTTAACAAACCTATATCTAGTCGACTAGTCCCCCTTTTGTATGAATAACAACAGGACAAATTTTCTTGCCTTTTAGAAGAAAAAAATATTTATTTTGTCAGTGAGTCTATATTTATTAATTTTCTTTAAATAGGGGTTAATAAGATATTCTATTTTAATCATTAAAGTATCAAAATAACATAAACCTAAAATTAACTTTAACGTATAATAAACCAATTAATAAGAATAGAGGGTCAGAGAAGAGGAAGGGAAAAAAAAAAAACTAGAGCATATTTAAATTGTACGTTTTTATCCCACTTTGATGGTTAGTTTAATTAGAATGTCAAACGTATTTGTATATTTTTAAATGGGCAGATTAACCTACTGGTATAATTTATATTTATTGTTTTACCACCCAGGATTAGTCACCTACTTCTCACTCAATTGGATCCCAATAGTGTATTTATCGAGTTAATTGGGATTTACCAGTATCACATAATCAGTTACACTCATACAATAGTGAGATATATATACTTAATCATGTTTGGTAAAAAGAAAAGTTGGGCCACTTGAAAACTTTTAGGTACATTGCCATGAGGAGAAACAACAAATTAACTATGCACCAACTTTCTTTTTTTTTGGACACTTTAGCATCCTCTTTTTTCCTATAATAAGATCTGAATTTCGATTTACATATATAGACTTGCGTGGTGGCTAGTAAGTCCTCTACATGTGTTGAGTTTATTAATTTTGTAATATAATCGGCCACGTGGTATTCGGGAAAGAAGAGGTATGGAGGGATATTTATGGTGACTAGTAATGTCTCCATTTTTTGTCCCTTTACTAAATGTGGATTGCGTTATGCAGAGAGAGATAAAGGGTGAAAGAGATAGGAAGGAATTTGAATGAGAATTAGTTTAAAATCAGATAAGAGAGATACTTGGTTTTAGTTTGAGCGGTAAAAGTATAATTATTCATCACGGCAACTAAAATTTGATTTTTTTTCCTCCTTTCCCCAAAAAAATTCATCTATATTTTACCTATGGCTTTTGTTTGTATTAGAAAAATAAATACATTCAGACAAAAGAGATGACATCTAGTGGCCTAGTGGGAATATTACATACGCCATTCCGTCAATGTCTCTGCCGGCTAGATTACCAAATTAAGGAATCCTATTTCACTTTCTCTTTGCTTACGTTTTAAGTTAAAAGTTTTATTTAAAGTATAATTAAATGAACGTTATCTTTCAAAGATAAAAAACACAGATTTTATTTTCCTTCCTTTGATACATAGAGGTATTTTTCAATGGGGGTACGGTGTGATATTTTCATCACATAAAACACTTAGTTTTATTTTTTATTTTTATTCAGTTTTTGAGTATTGAGTAAGATATTTGTTATTCGATTCTTAAGGGTCAAGTATAAACCTATATATACGATACTTAAGGGTCGAGTAAGTTGTTAAATTTATAATCGGTAATCAATAACCAATATCGGCACCTTTCTCAATTTGCAAGAATCGAATGAAAAGTGGGAGTGAAACCAAGTGTATTGTGGGGTGAAAATATTACCACCCTTCCTCAATTAGAGTAGACGAGTTGATATATTTTTATTTTTGGAGATCTCACTCAATGCTATGAAAATTTGTACTTGTTAGTGTGTTGTATTGCTTTCATATTTTTATTTTATATTTTCTTTTTGTATTACAGCTGTTGATAAAAAAAACTCCATTTGGAATATCAATGTTTTTTATGTCGTTGTTGAATGTCTCATGATATAGTTTATGGGTATTTTAACTTGATATTCTCTCACTTTCGGGATATACCTTAAGTTTATCTTTGGTGTGACCCAACATTAATTTCCAAGTTTTATCTTTTGTTGTAACATACGGACTTATATTTTTATGACCTTACTAAATTTTATAAAGCCAGTCAATTCGTTTCAGTTATAATGTTTATTCTTATTAATATTATCATGTTCTTCTTTCAAACAATTAGTACAGCAATGAACCCAATTCGGAATATGAACCATAAAAAAAAATTCCTATTAAAACGATCACAAGACTCCCAGCTACAATACCTATTATCCAAAGAGGAATCTTTTCGGTAGTATTGGCCATTCACTCCACTAATTCCCTCCATATATATTTTATCAAGTGGTAAAAAGAAAAACGGCAAAAAAATATACTTCAAATCTATTCTTGAGCTACTAATTAAAGAAATATGAAAACTTTAATGGAAGAATTTCTTTACCAACATATCCAAATTAAGAAAAGATGACCCATGTAACCCTGTGGCCTTCTCGGCCTCTTTCTTCCATTCCATGGCTTTATTCTTTAGTATCTTACCTTTTTCGCCTTCCATCAACTCTCTTGCAACCTTCTCCACATCATCCCTCTTAAAATCACCATCAATCTCCAATCCAACCTCTCACTCGGTACACGTGTACCTACAATTTGTCTGTTGATCTAGCTCCGATAAACGGCAAGCAAATCATGGGCACCCCAGCAGACAAACTCTCAATTGTCGAGTTTCATCCACAATGCGTTAAGAACCCTCCAACAGATTGGTGGCTAAGAACTTGCTCTTGTGGGCACCAACTAGCTGTAAATCCTCTTGTTTTAATCACCTCCTGGAATTCTAATGGTAAAATTGCAGACTTGTCCATGACTAAATCAGGCCTAATTATCCACAAAAAATCTTGCCCACTATTAGCAAGTCCTAAGGCAAATTCCACAACTTTCTTTGACGACATGACTGCTATACTGCCAAAGTTCACGTAAAGCGCTGAGCTTTGTCGTCTTGTGTCTAGCCATTCGAGACATAGAGGCTCTTCTTTCCATAAACTATAACCAATGGAAGTTAGATATCGATGATCTTCTTTTTGTACTTGATTTAAAAGTTGTAGTGGGCCAATAGTGTAAACTTGGGGAATCATGGTGGAGAGAGAACTCACAATATCATCCTCTAACTAAAATGTGTGAATTGTTGTGTTTGGCTTGTAATCAATGCAAGCAGGTATGGTGCAAAACAGTTTTTGCACCAAAACAGTGCCATGCAGATTGGGTGCAAAAAGTGTTTTGCACCAGGCAGTTTACCCGTGGATTGGGTGCAAAAGGTCTTTTGCACCAGACAGTGTACTCGGCGGGTTTTGCACCAAGTCAGTGTACTCGAGAATGGGTGCAAAACGTGTTTTGCACCTGGGCGGGTAAAAACTTTTTACTCTTATTTTTCACTTTGTATAAATAGAATGGTCATTTTCTATTTGTGGCAAGAGAGACTTGAAAGAGTTGCAAGAGTGCTTTGTAAGAGTGAAGAGAGAGCTTAGCTTGGGTTTAGCTAAGGTGATAGGTGATCTTTGGAGGTTTTGTTCCATTGATCTAGAGCTAGTATTATTGAGAGAGAATTGGTTGTAATTCTTGGTTTATCAATAAAGGAGCTACCTCTTGGTGGAAGACCCAAAGGGTTCCACAAAACTCTCGGTGTGTTCTTTCTCTTTGATTTGCACTTGTTTGTCATTGCTCTTTATCTTCTATCCATTGTTGCTTGTTATTGTGTTGCTATTTCTTGGTTTGTACAACGATCCTATTGCTTGTCGGATTCCGCCCGCCAAGTGTTCGTAGAAATTACCGAAAGGGATTTCTCGGGTTTAATTGTGAGTTTGGAACTAGGTTAATTGTTCCACGTTCACAGTAAGTGGTATCAGAGGATTTGGTTGGTGCCTAGTGTTTGGTATCAAGGTTTGGCTATTGGGTGCAAGGTTTGTGCGCCAAGTGTTTGATAAATGGCCGAAGAGACTCAAACCGGAGTAGTTGCAACACAAGCTAGTTCTTCTACTATTGTAGGTGTTGGGAGCACTATGGAAGTTAAGATAAAGCCTTATGACGAGGTTATCAATTTCGGTATTTGGCAAAGGCGGATGCGGGGGGTACTCGTCCAATCAAATTTGCAAGTTGCATTGCTTGGACTTGAGAAAAAGCCGCAAGATATGTCCGAAGACCAATGGAATGAGATTGATAAGAAAGCTATGTCCGCTATAGAGATGCATGTGACCGACGAAGTGTTGAGAAACTTGATGTCGGAGAAGAATGCAAAGGATATGTGGACTAGAATGGAGGAGATGTACATAGGGAAGTCTATGTCCAACAAGTTGAACCTCAAGAAGCAACTTTTCAAGTTGGAAATGAAGGAGGGGCAAGATTTGAACAAGCACATCAATGTCTTCAAGGCAATAGTGCATGACCTTGAGAGAATTGATGTTGTATTTGATGAGGAGGACCGCGCCTTATTGTTGCTTGCTTTATTGCCGGACTCCTATGATCACTTTGTTACCACATTGATATTTGGCAAGACAACGCTCAAGTTTAATGAGGTTGTCAAGGACCTCCAATCGCACGTGGCCATGAAAAAGGGAGGTAACGGGGCAAGCTCTTCATCAAGTGAGGGCTTGGTTGCCAAGAGTGGTGACGGTGAACGAAGTGGGCGGTCAAAGTCACGGGGTGCCAAGAATAGAGGCACGGGTCGGTCTCAATCACGAGATCGAAGTAATTGGGAGTGCTTTAAGTGTCACAAGGTAGGCCACATCAAGAAGAATTGCCTGGAGCTAAAAGGTAAGAGGGCCGACGCGCCAAGGGAGGTTGCGGGAGTTGCGACCCAAGAGGTGGACCAAGAGGTTAACACCGATGTTCTTACTTGTTTTTTAGCGGATCAAAGTAGTGGGTGGATTCTTGATTTCGGATGCTCCTATCACATGTGCCCGAATCGTAATTGGTTCGTTGACTACACGGAATGCAATGGAGGGGAAATCTTCATGGGCAATGATGCTACATGCAAAGTTGTCAGTATAGGCACGGTGAAAATAAAGATGTGGGATGGCGTGACCCGCACGCTAAGTGATGTTAGACACGTACCCGCTCTCAAGAAGAATTTGATCTCCTTAGGCACGCTCGACTCAAAAGGGTGTGTGATTCAAGCCAAAGACGGGGCTATGAAGGTGAAGAAGGGGTCAATGGTGATTTTGCGCGGCACAAAGTCAACAAACAACCTTTATAGGTTGAAAGGAACCACGGTGGTTGGTGGAGCGGCGGTTTCCACGGAAGCAGAAAGGGATGAGCTTTTGTTATGGCACATGAGACTTGGCCACATGAGCCAACGGGGCATGGAGGAGCTTCATCGACGAAAATTGTTGAAGGGGGTCCATGGGTGCAAGCTCGATTTCTACAAGTATTGTGTGATGGGCAAGCAAACTAGAGTTCGATTTGATACCGCGGAACACAAAAGCCGAGGTATGCTTGATTATATTCACTCCGATGTATGTGGCCCTTTAGAGGTAGGTTCTTTGGGCGGTTTCAAATATTTTATGACTTTTGTTGATGATTTTTCACGCCGAGTTTGGGTCTACTACTTGAGTGAAAAATCCGAGGTTTTCGAAAAATTCAAAGAGTGGAAGGCTATGGTGGAAAATCAAACGGGTCGGAAAGTAAAGTATTTGAGAAGTGACAACGGAGGGGAGTATAAGGATGGAAAATTCGTGAAGTTTTGCAAGAATGCCGGCATCAAAAGGCACTTTACCATGAAGAAAACTCCACAACAAAATGGAGTTGCGGAGAGAATGAACCGTACCATTATGGATAGGGCGAGAAGTATGAGGATTCATGCGGGTTTGCCGAAAATATTTTGGGCGGCTTGTGTTGATCATGCCGTATACTTGGTCAATAGGTCAGCGAATGTGAATCTTGGTTTGAAATGTCCGGAAGAAGTATGGTCGGGGCGAAAAGTGGACTACTCTAAGTTAAGAGTGTTCGGGTGCCCGGTATATGCTCATATTCCTAGCGACGAGAGATCAAAGAATGACCCGAAGGCTCACCGGTGTATCTTTCTCGGTTTTGGGGGAGAGGTGAAAGGGTTCAAGCTTTGGGATCCAGTAGCGAGAAAGCTTTTATTTAGCCGGGATGTGACATTTGATGAGGGGGCCTTGCTTAAGGAACGGGAATACCAAGAGATCAATGATAACGGTGGGGTTAATACGGTCAAGATTTTAATTCTAGTTCCAAGTCCGTCGGTTACCGGAAGTGGTGGAGCATCTTCAAGCGGTAGTAGAGATGATTCTCATGAAATTCAACCGAATGACGATGCGGTTGAGGTGGAGCTAGAAGAAGAGGAATCCGAGGAAAGACCGGGTGAGGTGGAGCTGGAACCATCGATAGCACGGGATAGACCACGACGGGAAATCAAACCACCCTCAAGGTTTGGTTGGGAAGACGAGGTCAACTATGCCCTTATTACAAGTGAGGGTGATCCAACTAGTTATAAAGAAGCCATTAGTGTCGAAGATAAGGATAGTTGGATAGGTGCTATGGTAGAGGAGATGGAGGCTTTACGAATGAATTCCGTTTGGGATTTGGTTCCTAGGCCTAAGGACCGGAGTATTATCGGTTCCAAATGGGTATTTAGGAAGAAAGAAGCAATCAACAAAGATGAAGCACCGAAATTCAAGGCACGGTTAGTAGCGAAGGGGTTTTCTCAAAAGGAAGGGGTTGATTATGATGAGATTTTTTCCCCGGTTGTGAGACACACTTCGATACGGGTTTTGCTTGCTATGGTAGCTCAATTTGATTTGGAGCTTGAGCAAATGGATGTAAAAACGGATTTTTTTCATGGTGATTTGAAGGAAACGATTTACATGGCGCAACCGGAAGGGTTCAAGGAAGTAGGTAAGGAAAAATTTGTTTGTCGGCTTAAGAAGTCCTTGTATGGACTAAAGCAATCGCCAAGGCAATGGTACATACGGTTTGACTCATTTATGTTGCGGATTGGTTATCGTCGGTGTGATGGTGATCATTGTGCCTATGTTCGAAACTTCGATGATGGCTCGTTTATCTTGTTGATGCTTTATGTGGACGATATGCTTATAGCGTGTCGAGATATGTCAAAGGTGAAGGAGCTCAAGGTGCAATTGGGCCGGGAATTTGACATGAAGGATCTTGGGGCCGTACAAAAGATCCTTGGTATGGAGATTCGGAGAGATAGAAAGGTTGGCAAGTTGTGGCTTTCGCAAAAGAAATATATTTCTTATGTCATTGAGAAATTCAATATGTCGAGTGCGAAACCGGTTTCTACTCCGTTAGCTCCTCATTTTGCTTTGTCCGCAAAGCAATGTCCTTCCTCTCTTGATGAGTGTGCCGAGATGTCGACAACACCGTATGCTTGCGCGGTTGGTTGTCTTATGTATGCCATGGTATGTACAAGGCCGGATCTAGCTCATGCGGTTGGAATGGTTAGTAGGTATATGTCGAATCCGGGTAAAGAGTATTGGAATGCGGTTAAATGGATTCTTCGATATCTACAAGGTACCAAGTCCTTGGGTATAGTGTTTGAGCGAAAAGATGGGGCTGATAGTGTTGCGGGATTCGTAGACTCCGATTATGCGGGGGACCTTGATAAAAGAAGGTCAACCACGGGTTATGTGTTCACTTTGGCAAGTGGGCCGGTTTCGTGGAGATCTATGTTACAAGCAACAAGCGCTTTGTCTACCACAGAGGCAGAGTATATGGCACTCACGGAGGCGGTATGGTTGAAAGGCTTAGTGAGCGAGTTGTGTTTGAAGCATGAGAGTATTTTGCTACGGTGTGATAGTCAAAGTGCGCTTTACTTGGCAAAGAATCAAGTGTATCATGCTCGCACGAAGCACATAGATGTGCGGTATCACCGAGTTCGGGATTGGGTTAATTCCGGGGAAGTCGTCCTAGAAAAGGTGAATACGGATGAGAATGCGGTCGATATGCTCACAAAACCAGTAACCGCGAAGAAGTTTAGGCATTGCCTAAAGCTTCTTAATCTCACTTCATGTTGAAGGAGGAGGGTGTGACCTTGGAGGTGTCGGGATAATCTCTAAGGGGATGCACGGTTCTTATCCCGAGGTGAAGCAATCGAGGTTGGCTTGGGATTACTCGCCAAGGTGGAGATTGTTGTGTTTGGCTTGTAATTAATGTAAGCAGGTATGGTGCAAAACAGTTTTTGCACCAAAACAGTGCATTCGGATTGGGTGCAAAAAGTGTTTTGCACCAGGCAGTTTACCCGTGGATTGGGTGCAAAAGGTCTTTTGCACCAGACAGTGTACTCGGCGGAGGTGCAAAACATGTTTTGCACCAAGTCAGTGTACTCGAGAATGGGTGCAAAACGTGTTTTGCACCTGGGCGGGTAAAAACTTTTTACTCTTATTTTTCACTTTGTATAAATAGAATGGTCATTTTCTATTTGTGGCAAGAGAGACTTGAAAGAGTTGCAAGAGTGCTTTGTAAGAGTGAAGAGAGAGCTTAGCTTGGGTTTAGCTAAGGTGATAGGTGATCTTTGGAGGTTTTGTTCCATTGATCTAGAGCTAGTATTATTGAGAGAGAATTGGTTGTAATTCTTGGTTTATCAATAAAGGAGCTACCTCTTAGTGGAAGACCCAAAGGGTTCCACAAAACTCTCGGTGTGTTCTTTCTCTTTGATTCGCACTTGTTTGTCATTGCTCTTTATCTTCTATCCATTGTTGCTTGTTATTGTGTTGCTATTTCTTGGTTTGTACAACGATCCTATTGCTTGTCGGATTCCGCCCGCCAAGTGTTCGTAGAAATTACCGAAAGGGATTTCTCGGGTTTAATTGTGAGTTTGGAACTAGGTTAATTGTTCCACGTTCACAGCATGAATAACATTCGCTGAAGCTTTACTAGACCTCATAGTAGCTTCCATGGTAAAATTAAAGAGCATATCGTTCGGATCTGTGGTTCTAATTACGCTTGGGATATCCTTTAAATGAATACCTTTCATGCCAGGTATCCAATTTATTACTGTAACTAAGTACCCATTTGTGAGGTAGGTCGCATCTGTATTTCAAAACATTATACCATTCAACAGGTGAGATAATCATCAAAAGTTTCGAAAGCCTGAATACACACGCATATATATATATATATATGTATAATATATATATTTCACATTACACTTTCAAGTTGAATCACTGATTATATTTAGTATAAATCATCTTCACCTTAAGGATATCCTTTGGATCAAATTTCATCTTTAATTTTAATCACTCAACCTTCTAAAAAGAAATTCATAATTTGCTTTAAAGAAAAGATCAGTGCCAGACAAACAAAAAGTTAATATACAAACTGATTGAGCAATAGATTGCGACCTACTAACAAGTTATAATAATTTATCTGTTGAAATTCAGTAACAAACAAATTATTGTGTACAACTTTCTCTTTTATTATCCTTTCTACATCCATCGTTATTATAAAACAAATTTAAAATCTATGTATATATTTATACCTTTTAGTGGTGTAAAACCCTTCTCCATTGGATCCTGACAGTGAAAAAATCCCATGAAAGCACAAGCAGCAATTGTCCAAACTAGTACCACAGGGATACCAAGTTTTTCACTGGCATCAATAGTGAATGTCATGAACCCGTCAGCGACAATACACGTGCCGGAGGTATCTTTTCCAATAGGCATAAAAACGGATCCAAACAATTAATTTGGATCGACTTGCAAAGAGGAGCGATGTTTTGGGTGGAGTCCGAGTCCGATGGAGGGAGACCATCTGGGATGGTCTCAAACCGAAAATCAGGCAAGTTGGCAAGAGAGTCCAGCCCACCGGATTTTAAGAAGCGGTTGTGATTATATTCAGTGTTGACAAATGTTATTTGAATGCCTCTGCTGTGGAGGAGCTTTGCTAGTTTGAGCATAGCCTTTATGTGGCTTTGGGTTGGGTAAGGTATGCATATCGCGTGAGGCTTTTGGGTCACCAAATCCATCTTTCTTTCTTTCTTTCTATATTCGCTGAGTGGGTTTCTTAGTATTGTATTGTATTGTATTTATCATCTTCTTTTTCTTTCGGCAATTACATTTTTTGGCAGTTGGGCGCGCATGCGCAAAATTAATCAAAATTGTAGACCCACTTATATGTTGAAAAAATGGGGTGACCAACCCCAGATATTTTATTTTATTTTTTACCCAATGGGGCACATGTTAACACTTACGTATAAAAAGAATAAAATTATAATATTTATTAATTAAGCACATATTTATGTACATCACGTTTTTATTTCCAATCACAATAATATTAACATATACTCCTGAAATGCGTGTTAACATTTTTCTTCAAAAATATAGTTTGTGAGGATGGGACAATGAATAAGTTGCTCAAATGGTTCAATGCTTATGTATTACTAACAGATCTAACTCGAGTGGTGAGGTACGCAGTCCATATACTGTAATCAATTTAAATTTATAAGATATATATATTATCTATCTATAAATTTAACACATGTTTTTTTAAATTCTAGTCAAGGACATTGAGAAATCATAATGTGCTACACAAATGCAAGGTAACAATCCCCAATTAAACTATCCTTTAAATGGATTTGAAGTTGAACCTGCATCAGTGCTGCCATGCCTCGTCATACTTGCATCACCATTCCCTAATTAAGGGATTAATCAACCACCCTATCAAATTGCTGTTGACGGGTTTCGAACATTGCCCACTTCTGTGAAGATTTATAGTCATATCATTTAAGCTAGTGCTTATTAATAATTAAACACATTACAATAGTAAAACTTGACTAAGAACTCAAACAAAGAATTCGAACCCCTCGTCCTTAACCTTAAGTATGATAATAACATTCATTTTTTTTTTCACTTAATTAATTGCATTCACATTATCTTGAAGTAATTTAAAGTATAAATATAATAGCAAGTACAATATTACAAACGCACTTGCCTATTCAAATTCTAGTTCTAGTAAGAAAAGTTCATGATATAAAATTAATAAATAATAAGAAGTGGTGTCTAATTTCCAAGCAGAATTGAAGTGAAGAAAATAATTAGGGGCGCTTAATAAATACTAATATACAATTATTTATTTAATGATCTACTGCAAAATTATCTCAATCACGTATAACTAGTTGCGTTGTTTTGTATTCCCTAATTAAAAATGTAAAAAAGAAAAAGAAGGATAATGAGTAAAGATTGGCGTATATAACTTCACCTTCGCATTTGTTTGGTTTAGCATAAAATATTGTTTAGCATGATGAAAACATTTTAATGTGTACACTCGGGTTTTTTAACTACAATTTTTTTAACGATGTAATGATTACTGTCACTAAAAGTTTACATTTAGCAACGATATAAGAATTCGCCACTAAAGCATTGTTGCTAAATGTGCACTTTTAATTACGAATTGCATATTTCGTCCCTATTTGAGCACTTTTAGCTAGGAATATCATTCGTTTGCTAAAAAACTCATAGGCATAACCCAGGGTGTGTCAGGATACTTTCCTAATGGTTTTTCTCTTGTGGCTCCTCTAAAAGCAAGGCCGAGCTTAGCTTGCTGAAGGGGCACGTCTCCAAGCTGTGGATTTTTCCTTGCCTGGAGATCGGACCTTCCTTTGATATCATTTGTTGGGATCGTAAATCCACAGCTGTATTAATAATATCCCCATTTAACTACCCATATGAATTTTAAGTTTCGAGTTTTCTCTTAAAAGATATCATTTAATGAATTCATTCATCTTATTAATTTCATGTTAAAGTCATATATTTGGGACAAATTTGAACCAAGCATGCCCACCAATAAGTCGTTTGGCCATTCTTCAAGCTCAATGAATTAGCACAATATATGTCTTGTCAAAATTATTTTGTTTAGATAATTGTACTAGAAAGAGAAAAAGGCGGGGGAGTCCAAAATTGTGGGTAATTAAAATTTATAGTATATGGGAAAGTAAATCACAAAATGATGTGGTTATTTGATGTAGTCATCTATCCTAAATAATCATATCATCAAATTCCACAACTTTCTCTAACGACATGATTGCTACACTACCAAAGTTCACATAAAGCACTGAACTTGGTTCTTTTGCGTCTAGCCATTCTAGACATAGAGATTCTTCTTTCCATAAACTATAACCAATGAAAGTTAGATGCTCTTATTTTATTGTAGTGGGCCAATAGTGTAAACTTGGGGAATCATGGTGGAGAGAGAATTCACAATTTCGTCTTCTAACTCGTTAAATGTATGAATAATATTCCTGAAAGCTTTACTAGACCTTCTAGAGGATTCCATGCAATAATTAAAGATGATATGGTTCGGATTTGTGGTTCTAATTACACTTGGGATATCCTTCAAACAAATACCTTTTATGACGGGTATTCAATATGTTGACCTTGAAGGTCTTAATCTTATTTTGATAATAACAATAAATTAATCATGTGTAATTTAACATGTTCTTGATATAAGATTATAGATTTCTTATTTGGAAAATCAAGAATAGCATGATTGCTCAAAGGAAATTTGACAAGGATCATTCAATCAATATCCGATCAAGTCAACGAAGCATTCGACTAAAACCGATCTACCCGAATTCAGATCATTCTTCTACAAGCGTTGGACAAGACAAGAAGATCAATCTCATCACCCACAAGCTAGCAATGCAAATCCATGAAGCACAAAGATCAAGAATCATATGCAAAAGCTTCAAGGGAAAAGCTTCAAGTGAAGAATCAATTTAAAGAAACAAATCGAAGCATTCGAAGACTCATCTATTCGGTAATTGAGTGTTTGCTTAGGATTAATGTAAAATTTCTTAATTGATTGATTATATAGCTCAAACATATTCTTACATCTTTTAAAGATTGATTCAAACTAGCTTGAAATTGAATTTATTTGAAAAACATCATTTTACAAAAACCGAGTTTCAAAATAAATTCATATTAATTTTAAATGATCATATTTTAAGCTATAATAAAAATGGGTATCTTAGAAACATATATTTGAGGTTCAAAAATCATTAGAATTTTATTTGGAACTAAATTATTAAATTGGAAAAATATTTTTATTTTTCGTTTAAAATTCGCTTAATTTTTGCCCAGTTTTGATCTAACGGTAAAATGGAGGCCTTCCCGAACTCCGATCATTTTGAAATTTTTACAGTAGTTAGAAAACATCTCCTGCCAATTTTGACCAAAATTTGAGCATGATCCAACGGTCTAATTAAGAGAAATTAACAAAACAATTTTGAATTTTTTTGTCAAAACTAGCTGTTGGAAAATTTGAAAATGTATACCTTGGAGCCAAAACCTCTCTTAATCATCCCCAACGGCCATATGATTTTGTAAGCTATAAATACGATGTCTTAGACATGTTTTAATATACTTGAATCATTCTACAAACTCATTTTACATATATACAAAGTTATTCAAGTATTCAATTCATTTAATTGATCAATCTTTCATTTTTGAGCTATATACTTTGATCAATTTTGATATCTCTTAGTGTGAGCTTCATTTGTATTTTGTTATACACAAGAGAGATATTGTACATTGGTGTTAGCCACCAAAACTTATTCAAATCATATTTGTGAGAATTGTATCTCATAGGTTAGCAAGAGGGTATCTTGTGAGAGTGTTGTGGTGTAGCAATACTTGTAGAGTGTGTGAGAAGAATACACTTGTAGTGGTTTGATCTTCACCGGAAGGAGATCGGTTTTAGTGGAAGTTCTCGAGGAACTAACCGAGCGCGGAGTAGGGGGAACAAGCCGAACCGTGTGGACAAAAAATCTTGGATTTCGATTGGTTTAATTTTTCTAACTCAATCTCTTTATTATTGATTGTTTTGTTATTGCTTACATTCCTTGATATATATTTGCTAAGTAAATTGTTTTACTTAAACTTTTTGAAAAGATTTTTAAATTCCGCATTTAGTTTTATAAACCCTATTCACCCCCCTTCTAGGGTATTTTACGACCTACACAATATATTATTGTATCCAAGGAGCCATTTTTGAGGTAGCTCGCACCTGTATTTCAAAACATAATACTATATAGCTGGTGAGATAATCACCAGAAGTTTTCAATGCTGAATACGCACATGTATATATATATATATATATATGTATATTTCACATTACAATTTCAAGTTGATTCTTTAATAAAATTTAGTATAAATCATGTTCGCCATAAGGATATTGTTTGGACCAAATTTCATTATAAATTTTATTGGCTTAACCTTCTAAAAAGAAACTCATAAATCGCTCTAAAGATAAGAGTAGTGTAAGACAAACAAAAAGGTAGTACACAAGCTGATGGAGCAAGAGGTTATGACCTACCAGCAAATGAAAATAATTTATCCGTTGAAATTTGGTAACAAACACATCATCTTATATATAAACTTTCTCTTTTATTATTCTTTTTGTGTCCATTATTATTATAAAATAAATCTGAAATATATGTAAGTATGTACCTTTTAGTCATGTAAAACCCTTCGCGATCCTTTAGTTCATGACAGTGAAAAAATCCCACGAATGCACAAAATAGTACCACAAGGATCCCTAGTTAATTTTTTACCGGCATCAATAGTGAATGTCATGATCAACCGGTCAGAGACAATATAAGTCACATGAGGTATCTTATCACATCTGTCGTATATTAAATTTGCACACATAATAAGTAAGATTTCTTTTTTATCAAACTTACTAATTTGCATGCATAATAAATCAAGTAATGTCCGGTCTCTCTTTTGAGATGTATTTAAAACAATTAAACAATTATAGTATTTTTATCTTTATCACAACCAATTGATGGCCTGAAAATATTTTCATGCTTAGGAACCCAAGTGTAGGTCGTCAAGTTATAATACTTGGTAAGTCCAAATGTCGAACGACAAGAATAGTTGAAAAGACAATGTGGTGATTACAGGTCTATGGCTATGTTAAGAGGATTTGATTGGTTAATTTTAGTTGTTGATTTTAAAGTCTTGTAATAAAAACTAAAGTGATGTATCAATTGATAAAAAAAGGCTAAGGTATTATAAAATTCATCTGCTTTGAATTGTTATGTTATGTAAAACCAGTCTCATTCAAAATTCTCAATGCAATTCCAAAGTATTGAGTGCTTTACATTTTTCTAAGCAAAATGGTATGAAACAAAAGCAACCCATTCTCATATAAATACCATATAAAGAATGGGTGTAAGTAAAACTCAACACAAATGTATCTCTAATTTTTATTTTGTAACAAAGGGTGTGAAACAAGTGCAACATATTCCCATATAATGTTCAACCTAGATGCAAACTTTAGATACACCAAAAGAAAAGGCATAAACTTAAACTAGGCATTGAGAATTTATTGTTAGTTTTCCCTAGGCAATTGACTTGATTATGAAAATGACCAACTAAAAAGTTTAGCTCAATAAATCATAACATTTTATTTGTCTAAGATTGGGAGGTTTAGGTGGAGATTAAATCATCCGATTTAGACACATTTGATAAATACAAATTGAATCCTTAAGGTGATTAATATAGTTGATTATGGCATAAACTTAAGAGATCATTCTTTGCAACACTCTAACTAAGAAAATTTTAAGTCTCAAAATCACATAAAATGTAGAAAGCACTCAACATATCATTGAAACATTCAAGGATTGAAATATCAAATTTATGGTGTTTCTATAAATTTTCAAAGACTAAACATGCTCGGCAATGTAAAGTATCTCATTCATAGAAGGAATGGACATAAGCTAATAAGAAATACACAAGTAGATCATATTTTCATTAATGCTTGAGATCTATGTAAACAAGGCATACAAAGTCAAATCATAATATGAAAATTATCTTACCAGCTTATGAATGGTTGATTGAATAAAGAAGAAGAATGATTCAACAAGTATTTAACAATACTAACAATGGAATGAGAATTAAACTTACATAATTAATGCAATGCAAACTTCATCTTTTAACCTTAGCAATGAAACTACTCCATGATAGTTGTATGAACAAAAACTATTAAAGTGATCTCCATTTCTCTTAAGAGTTTCTCTAACTAGATTTCTTACAAGTGATAAAAAGAGAAACTACAGAAAAATTCATTTATATTACTTAAATCTAAATCTAAAAATTACATCCTTTATATGGAAGACAAAGAGCAATTAAATAGGGGGAGAGCAATGCCCAAAAGTAGCTATTCTAGTACACTTTTCTAAAGATCCCAATGGGAAAGTACCTGATCCTATCTAGAAATGAAAAGTCTAGCACTTTTGGTGAGTTTCAGTGCATAAAAATGTGAGAAAATCTGCTTTGGGGGCTATACTTTGTGATCTGGGAGGCTTCTGATCGATCAGAGGGAAGATTTTGCTCTGCTGGGTGGGCTCTGATAGATCATAGCACCCTTTGATTGATCAGATAGTAGATTTTCCACTAAAAGCTGGCCTCTGATTGATCAGAGGCTCCTTTGATTGATCAGAGGCCTGTTTCGGGAAACTTTATTTTTCTATTTTAGCTTGTATCTTCTTTAAACACTTCCCAAAGCTCCCCAACTTGTTTCCAAAGTCTATGGGCATAATCAAGACATTATAAAAGGCTATTTTAAGCCATGTTAAATCAATTCTTGATATTTTTAGTATGTGTGAAAAAGTCAGTTAATTTAATTAATCTATGATAACATAAACACGATAATCACAATCAAAAGAGTATTAGCAACTACAAAATTACGCGCTTATTAACACCCCAACTAAACTCTTGCTAGTCCCTTAGCAAGAAAAATAAAAATAGCTATGTATAATAA
Organism: Lonicera japonica; assembly: GCA_021464415.1. Classification (NCBI taxonomy): domain Eukaryota; kingdom Viridiplantae; phylum Streptophyta; class Magnoliopsida; order Dipsacales; family Caprifoliaceae; genus Lonicera; species Lonicera japonica. The sequence goes on along the minus strand of CM038463.1, from coordinate 100,750,714 downwards.
CCGAAAATGCATTTAGCACATGCATTAAGCCTTTGAACTCCTAAGTTCCCCTAGAAGACGAGTTGTGTCTCTTTATGAGGGTTTATAGTGATGATACTCACAAACATCCAAAATTTGAACTCTAAGTAATAATATTGAAGCATTTTCACGAATTGATTCAAGCGTTTGGCATTACTATTATAATTTTCAGAATGTTGGCATTTGAATGACGATCTTCATTGTTTACAATCTCCTTTAGAAACTAACTCCACATTCCTATTTGAACACACTATGCATATGTACTTTTGACACAATCATTATTAATTACAAATAGTTTTATTCATCAATAGTGGAAGAGAGAAATCTTTCAAAAACAAAAACTCAAGAACTTTGTCTATTTTAAGCATTTTTCTTTATCTTTTACTTAGACTTTTTGCTAAATTAACTCAAGGTGGTTTGCATCAATATGGAGGGCAGTGGTCTCACTTTGTGATTCCATTCACAACTTTTTTTAATGCACAAAGGAAGCTATTCACCCTTTTTCCATATGGTAACCTTTTCCTATCCTTAATATTAGACAAAATGATTTAGAAATTTAGTCAAGTGAAACTTAAAGTCTATATTAAGTTTAAAATTCATCCAAGTTTTCAAATCTTTTGTAAGTGCCATACATGCGTCCCCTCTAAGGAGGATCTTTTTGAAATTGCTTTTATTACATTTGAACATTACTTCTTTCTACAGAAGATGAAAATAACTCTGTGTGATACCAAAGACTAAATCAAGCCACAACATTATGCATATTCATAGGAAACTATAAGGCTCAAGAATCTAAATGAAGCAATGCCATATAGATTATTACTTGACTACCTATCCGAATCAAGATTTTCATGCCAAAAACCATCAATTCAAGCACAATTCTAAAAATAATTGATCATCATTTCAAACTTCGATAAGATGGTGAAATCGATCCTAGCATGGAGAAATTTAATAAGAAAAGAAAGCAAGCTTAAAAATTTGAAAGTGCTCACCCCCTAACTTAAAGTTGGCACTGTCCTCAGTGTTTTCGAAGACGACAAAAAATAGGTGAATTTTTGAAAAATTGCTTTTTAATTTCTCCAAAAAGAAGCTAGGATCAATTTCAAAGCTACGATATATACAAAAATCTAAAAAAAAAGGCTAGCATTAATCAAAATAACATGCAAAATTAAAAGCTTACGTTATCACAAGTAGTTATGTTAAAATAATCCAACAACGTACACTACAAGAAAATTACTTATTTGTAGGAAACAATTTCGCCACTAAAACTTGAAAAATCGCCACTAAAACTTTTTATGGGGAATTTTATTTCGCCACAACGTTGCCGGCAAAAACGTGCCACAAAAGGTATTTGTGGCGAACAAAATAATTTCCCCACTAATGTTAACCTTTTGCGGGAAAATAATTTCGCTACCAAATATCAGTTTTAGTGGGGATTTTTTCTCCCTACTAATATAAGACTATTTCGCCACAAAAGACAAGCTATTTCGCCACTAAAAATGCATTTTTTAGCAGGAAAAACAACTTCACCACAAAAGAAGTATTTTTAGTGGGAATTTATTTTCCCCGATCATAAAATTGATTGCCACAACAAAAAAATTAATTTTGTGGGAAATAATAAATCACCATAAAAAGTACATTTGTCGGCGAATTGTTTCCCTACTAATAATATGTTTGATTGTTACAACTATAAGTTTTTGTGGGAAAAAAAATTAAATCGCCACAAAATACTCTTCTTTACCAGGAAATTGTTCTCCCACTAGTGATCATTGATTGCCACAACCAGAATTTTTTGTGGGGAAGATAATATATGAAAATTGCCATAAAAGATTTTAACAACGAAACTTTTTTATGGCAAAACAATAAAATCCCCACAAATTATTAGCTTTAGTGGAGAATATGTAATAAGAAATTTGTTGCAAAAGTTTACTCTATTTAATATTCTCCTAGCAATTACCAAAAGAATCAATTACAAAAATATTCAATAAGCATTCCATAATAAGAACCTAATAACAATTCATAGTTTAGCAAGAAAAGTTTCAATACCAATTCATCAAAGTAACAAATCCAAAATCAAATCAAATACAATATATTGTAACTAGTACAAAAAAAAACTAATGGATCATTAAAAAAAAAACCGAGAAAATGAGCTCATATATCCATTAATGTTTACATAATAGCTAACAAAAAACCAACGATGAAATCTTCAACTACTTTTTTCTTGCTATGCTTCGTCTTTAATTCCAAGTCCTAACCTGCATTTGAAACCACTTATTAGTAATTAAATATAATCTCAACCCTAAACTAGCTACTTGGACTAGAAAAGAAAGTTTAACACACAAATTTTGAAACAATAACATTAGTAGCTACTTGTTCTTCTTCTCTATTATATTTCGAAAAGAAAATGAGGAAGTGAGGTTATAAACTTGTAAGAGAGATGCTATTCAAACAATAACATTAGTAACTTTACTTAAATAATCTCTTTGTAAATACCCAAAAGGGAGTTAAATAAGAATCTCGACAAGTGAACAAAAAAATTCACACAAAACAAAGATATAAGAAATAACCAAGCAATGATCAAAATTTTCAATCACACAAATGTATAAATGCTGTTGCAACACCAAATGGAGTTTCTGCTAGAAGAAAATCATGAAAGCAAGCCTTTTCTTATTGTTGGTTATTGCTCTAGGAGCTCTATGTATTAAGCAACAGTTCCGGAAATGAGCATTTAAAAGTTACGTGTTTCGACATTGAGACAATTCCATTAAGTAACAAGAATAACCCCAGAAAAGGAGCAATAATTAACAGCTCCAAAATTGTACGAAAACATTCACCAAACGACGACATTTGGGCACTAATTTATAACAATATAACACAAACAACCAAGCAGCAAATGTAATGAAATTTTCACCCTAGTTCAGTCCAAACTTAGCACCAAAACTGAGAAATAAATGAACACATTCCAGCAAATATAGTGCACTAAAAAACAATGTGCAAGTGCAGCAAATAGCAACTATATATACCCCCAAAATAGTTCCTAATGATTGATGAGATGATGGACTCATTTGGACTTATTCTACCCTTGGTTTACCAATTTTTACACTTCGAATAACATAACTATGATCCTAAATATGTCCCAAACATGCAATGATAATATAATTGTCAAAAAATATGCTACCAATTAGCTCGTCAACACGAGTCCCAAACATGTCACAAGAGTATATATCAATATCAAAATAAGCTACCAACTAACCCGTCAACACATGTACAAAGAAAGATAGGTTATTTACCTTAGCGGTTTGGCATTTTTAGGTTCTTCATCATTTCCATATCTTTCCTAAATTGATCAAATTGGCCTTGCAAACATTCAACCTTTTTATTTTTGCTTCATTTGCTTTCCATCACCTAAACATTTTGTTTAAAAAAAAAAGAAGTATATGAGATACAATATTGCTACAGTAAACTTTGTAGGCTCCATGTCTATCAGTTTTTTATCCCACCAATATTAGGCCAATTTTTTTAAAAAAAATACAATTTTAATAGCCATACCACTAAAACTAATAGCCAAGTATATTAAGTTTGAAGAAAGGTATTAGACCCCCCCCCCCCAAAACAAAAAAAAAATCCCATTTTCGTTAATAGTAGCATTGATCCAAGGTGAGTTTTTTTTAATTATAATATTCGCTTTTGTTTGTTGAGTATGACAAGCACAAGGTGGATAAGGGTAGAATAAATACAACAGCCCCCAAGGAAAATTCAGTTTATATTCGCTTTTGTTTGTTGAGAATGACAAAACACAAGGAGGATAAAGGTAGAACAAAGACAACAGCCCCCAAGGAAAATTCAGTGGAACCAAACAAAGAGAGTGCAAAATTCAAAGTTTGCTAGCTCAACCCATAAAGGTAACATCACAAATTTAGTGGAACTATTTTTTTAGTACTGAAGATATTGAGGATTAATAAATAAATAAAAGGAAGAAGAGGGATTAAAAACCTTGCCACAGGATCCAACTTTCTCAGACAGAAGGAATGCTAAATTCCCACTTCCACAGCACAAATCCAATACACTGTCTCATTCCTTTGCTCTAAAATAATATATACAAATTTCAATAAGATTGTGTTGTGTATATTCGATGTTAACACATATCTCAATACCTATTTCGAACAAAAGGATTTTTCAAAAATTACCCACTCCATGATACAGCCATTCGTTTCCATAAAATGTGCTAAAAATGGGACATACTTTCAATACCTATTTCAGCACATTTGTTGATTCGATTAGGTGTAGACAAGTAAAAGAGAGAGAAGAAGATTGTACCAAAAAAAACGTATGTAGAGAATAAAGAGAGAAAATAGCGAAGAGATAGTAAAGAAGGCATACTGAACGGTCAGGGTTATCTGAAAAAATGGACAGCAAGTGCAGCAATAAGAGTGTATTCTTACATACACACATATATATCGAAAATATTAGAGCTATATCATACACATCTGCATACATAGAGAGATAATAGTATACATACTTGTAATTGCCGGAGCGCGAGATGGAAAGAGTGAGATGGTGGTGCGCTGGTGGACAGATTGAGACGTTGGTGCGCTGGTAAAGTGAGAGAGATAGCGGTGCGCGCGAGATGGTGGTGCCGGAGAGCTTCGCCTTCACGATAGATGGCGGTGCGATTTGGGGGATTTGGGGGATTTTAGGGATTTGTGGTGGAAGTGAAAAGGTTTTGGGGCTCGTGGGTTTTTGGGCAGATGGGAATTGATTTTTTATTTATTTTTTAATTTAAGAGTTTTATAATTTAATTTAAGAGTTTAAGGTGTTGTTTGGTTAGGTTCCTAAAATTTATTTTAGATTTTTTTATTATAGTGTTTGACTTATTAATTTTAAAAACTTTATTCAAGTAAAAATAATCTTTTTTTTTTCTAAGATTATTTGGGTGGAAATTGTTAATGTACCGTATACAAATAGAATTAAAAAACAATTTTAAAAAAATTTACTTAAAATTTAATTTTAAATTAATTTTTTTAAAATATCAACCAAACAAAAAGTAAAAGTTTAGTTTTGCAACTATGTAAAAGTTTTATAATTTAAGAGTTTAGTATTGCTTTCGAATTTAATTATTGTATTATAATTAATAATAAAAAATAAGTTCTACTTCACGGGTCGCTTCTTGTCGATTTCGTGTTACATTTTAACGAATGTGTGTAATTTTTATTTATATTCGAACATGACACAATAAGCTGTTGAGTGATATTTATAAATTTGTATATAACTTGGTATGTTATCGGGTGACACATAACACAATCTGATAGTACCATTATGAAGATAAATATTTTTTTTTCACTATAATAACATATAAAATGAGTGAAGAATAAAATTACTAAAAAAGATAGGAATAAACATTTATAATCCTAAAATATATACAATTTCTTTCTTGATTTAATAAATATTAGTTTTGTTAAAAAATGTTAAAAAAAATAACCGATCTAATGAGTGTAAACATTCCTTTTATGTACATGTAACCTACTGATACTTCTATGTAGCAATGGTAGTTTCTGGAATAAGATAACCGATTTGGTATTATTTCGTATCGAACAAGTGAACCTAATAATTACCATTCGAATTCGTTAAGAAATTAGCCAAACTCGTGTAAACCACCCATCAGGTTATAACTTTATGTCATATTATCATGTAACGTGTGATTCTGATAGTTCTAATATTGACTGTGAAGTTTGTGTCCAATTGATAGCCTCACTCTGACCTTGAGTATTTCATTTCTTTAATTAGTAGTCTCATTATTCATTTAAAATATATCGACGAATAAAATATAGATCGTAACGAATTGTGTCGTATCCAAGTCTGAATGGATTAACGATATAGCATACCGATTCAATCTGCGATCCAAAGGGATATCCGATATGAATACCCAATCATGTTAAAAAATTGAAGAATTATGTACAAGTATATATAAATATATGTCAACAGCTTATCATATTCGATATATATCTCTATATTCGATATATTTGATAATCAAAAGGTTTAATAGATTCATATTAGTACCATAAAAATATTATAAATTCTTATCATATCTGAAACTAATCGCACCAGTTTCAGATTGGGTTTGGGTAAAAATCCGTTCCAAAATTAAGGTGCTTATATTATTTTTAGTGGGGAATTAAAAAAATGTCCCCACTAATGCTATCATTTTGTTTGGCGCCAATTCAAAATTTTTCCCACCGAGTAAAAAGAAAATTGCGCCACAGTTTTAGTGGCGAAATTTGCGGCTAGATATATTTCCCCCACCAATAGTATATATAAACACCGTCTATTAGTGATAATCATTGAACTTGTTGAAAAAAAATGCTTTTCGGTGAGGAATTTGTACTCCCTACAAAAACAAATGTTTTTTAGTGGGGATTTTTTACTCCCCATTAAAGCATTCCCACTAATTATCATCAAGGGTTTTTTTGGCGATCCTATTTCCCAACAATTGTACCTCATTAGTGGCAAGTCAAAATTTCTCTACTAATTTTTTTTTTTTTAGTGGCGAACTGCTTTTCCCCACTATATATCTTTTATAGTGGCGATATTTTAATTTCCCTGATAATTCCTAAATTTATTTGGCGCCAATGTGCCATTTTTTCCCGCCACACTATTACTGGCAAAATTAATGAGGAAAACTACGTTAGCCACAAATAGTATACATAATAACCAACTTTTAGTGGGAATTGTTAAATTTGCTACAAAAAGTGCTTTTTAGTGGGGAAATTATAATCTCCCATCAAAAATTCGCCACTAATTGTCATTTTTCTTATAACCCAAAAAGAAAAGGCAAGCAAAATAGAAATAAAAATGGAGTTTTCAAAGTTAGGAGTACGTAACATATCAGGAGGAGGAGGAAAATGGTGCTGCCAATAATCGAATTTTCCTCTCATGTGGGTAAATCCTTCATTCATTTTGGCTTGAAAGTGAGCTTGTTTTTCCTCAAGAAGGGTTTTAGATTTTGGTGGGTTTGAAGAGGGGCTCGAAATTGGAGGGGTTTCGGGTCAAAACCCTATATTTAAAAGGATTTTGTTGGAAATTAGTAGATGAAAGTGAAGGATATGTGTTTAGGATGATAAATGGAGGAAATAAAAGGTGGAAATATGAATTTTGGTGAAGAATTTTGAAGGTGTAAGTGGGGGGAAGAGCTTGAATTTTAGTGAGAGAAAGTGGCGGGTTTGGTATTTTTAGATGAAAATGAAGAAATTGATGGAAGATTTGAAAATTTTAATGGATGTGTGCTCTTCAATGGGGTGTTTGGAAGAGGTATTTTGATGTTTGAGGTGATGAAGTGAGGTTTAATGGAGGTTGGGGAGAAGGGGGCTCGTGGGTTTGAAGAAATGGGGAGAGAGGACTTTTTGGAGCTAAAAAAAATTAATTTTTTTTTGGTGCGGGAAAATTCACCCTCTGATCGATCAGAGGGCTGGCTGATCGATCAGCCAAATGGCAGTGTACTCATTTTTTTTTCAAAGTTTGTTTTTTTTTGCTTTTAGTCCATTTTCTCTTATACTTTCAAGTTTATAGTTTTTACAAAATAGCCCCTGAACTTTTTTCGATACGTGACGATGCTCCTAAAACTCCAGAAAATAAACAAAAATTATATACAAACATGACCTATGCTTGTTAGGCGTAGGTCGAGTCGCTTAGAAGAGTTAACTCCTCTAGGTTGGAATTTTCAAAAACGATTTCAATCTTTGCCCGTTAATTTTGAATTCAAAACCCGTTTTTTGATCAACTACCGTCACGGCCCCAAATGGAAATACATGGTTGACAATTTAGGGGCGGTCAATGAGACTTCAACTTGTCGAGAAAAAGATGGAGACGCGTGTCATAAATAAGGACTTTTTGACCAAGTTTAAAATCTTTTCGTAAAATCGATTTATCATGAAATTTTTTCTCTATTTTCTTGCTTAATTTTGAATTTTGATACGCGTCCCTCCTTAATTCCTCTAACTCCTCAAGTTGCAACTTTCGGTTGCTTCCTGCTTTTTCCAATTCAAAATTCATCATTTTAATTACCCAAAATGATCTATGTTCCAATTCAACGAGGAGATAGCAAGGCTTGCCATACATTATCCGATAGGGAGACATTCCCAAACTTGTTTTAAACGTGTACAGTAAGCCCAAAGCGCATCTTTAAGATGCAAAGACCAATCCTTATAGTTTGTATTTACCGTTTTCTCTAGGATTTGCTTAATCTCCCTATTGGCAAGTTCGGCTTGCCCGTTGATTTGCGGATGATAAGCGAGTGATACTTTGTGATTTATTCCGTATTTTTGCATTAAAGATTCAAAAGGTTTGTTGCAAAAAGAGTACCACCATCATTTATAATCACTTTAGGAGTGCAAAATCTTGCAAGAATATTTTCTTTTAAAAATCGAATCACCATTTTATGATTATTTTTCTTGCAAGCTTGGGCCTCTACCGACTTGAAAATATTATAAACCGCTACTAAAATGTAAAGGTTACCGAAAGAGGATGTGAATGGTCCGTTGAAATCAATTCTCCATCAATCGAACACTTCAACCACCAAGATCGGGTTGAGCGACATTATGCTTTTTCTTATAATTTCTCATAGCATTTGGCATCTCGGGCAAGCTTTGCAATGTTGGTAGACGTTTTTGAACAATGTTGGCTAATAAATGCCACTTTGCAAGATCTTGTTCGCATTCTTCTTAGCCGATAAGTGCTCTCCGCAAGCTTCATTGTGGCACAGAGTAAGGACTTTTTTGAATTCTTCATTCGGTACACAACGCCAAATAATTTGATCTGCACCATACTTGAACAAGTATGGTTCTTCCCAATAGAACTGGTATACTTCAGATATGAATTTTCGCCAATCTTGAGCATTCTAATGTGTTGGCATCTTGTCGGTGACAAGATAATTAACAATGTCGGCATACCACATCAATGAAGTTACCAAAAATAATTTCTCATCCGAAAACAAATCTTTGATTGTACTTTTCTTAATGTGATCGGTCAATGAGAGGCGAGATAGATGATCCGCCACCACATTTTTAACACCCTTCTTGTTCTTTATGAAAAGATTGAATTCTTGTAAGAGAAGAAGGCATCTTAGAAGCCTCAGCTTTGCATATTTCTTCATGAAAAGGTACTTGAGAGTCCCATGATCGGTGAAAATGACAATAAGAGATCCAATGAGATAGGACCAGAACTTGTCAAGGGCAAATACTATGGCCAAGATCTCTTTCACTGTTGTTGTGTAGTTCATTTGGGCATCGTTAAGAGTTCAGCTTGCATAGTAAATAACTTTGGGCTTCTTATATTTTTTTTGATCGAGGATCGCTCCCACAGCGTAATTGCTTGCATCGCACATAAGTTCAAATGGCAAACTCTAATCGGGAGTTTGCATGATGGGTGCGGTAGTGAGCATGTGCTTGAGTTTGACAAATGCTTCCTCACATTCTTTGGTCCATTTAAACGGGGCGTCTTTCAAGAGCAACTTGCATATGAGTTTAGCAATGGCGCTAAAGTTTTGAATGAACCTTTAGTAAAATCCGGCATGTCCCAAGAATGAGCGAACATCCTTGATCGACTTGGGGGGAGCTTTGAGATAAGCTCGATTTTCGCTTTGTCTAGTTCAATGCTTTTCCCCGATACAACATGGCCCAATACAATGCCCTTCGTCACCATGTAGTAGCATTTCTCCCAATTGAGGACAAGTTACTTCTTGATGCATCTTACTAAAACATGTTTAACATTGAGTAAACAATTATCGAACAACTTACCGTAAACGGTAAAATCATCCATAAAAACCTCTAGAGTTTTCTCTACCATATTGCCTAAAAAATGCTCAACATACATCTTTGAAAAGTGGCGGTGCATTGCATAAACCAAAAGGCATTTTTCGATAAGCAAAAATATTAAATGGACATGTGAAGGTTGTTTTCTATTGGTCTTCAAGATCAATTTCAATTTAGTTGTACCGAAAAATCCGTCTAAGAAAAATAAAACTCATGACCCACTACTCTTTCAAGTATTTGATCTAAAAATGGAGAGAGGAAAATGGTATTTTCTAGTGATTTCATTTAACTTACGGTAGTCTACACACATTCACCACCCGGTGGTGATTCTTTGGAGTATCAACTCATCATTTTTATTTTTAATTACCGTAAGCCCAAATTTTTTAGGTACAACTTAGGTCGGACTCACCCATTTACTATTTGAAATTGGATAGATTCATCTTGGCATCAAACAATTTCAACACATCGGTTCTTACTACTTCTTGCAATTGAGGGATTTTAACTGGCGTTAAAATTGTCTTGATGGCTTTGCACCTTCCTCCAAGTGAATTTTTTGAGTAAAAAATCAATAGACTAATTTCTTGGAGGTCGGTTAACTTCCACCCAAAGCATTTCGATACTTACTTAGTATATTTACCAACTGTTCTTATTGATCATTTAAGAGTTCGGAGGGAAATTACCACGGGGGTTAGTTTTGAAAGTACCTAAGAAAGCGTACTTTAAATTGCTAGAAAGAGAATTGAGCTCCATCTTTCCTTGAAGCTTTGGTGGTTCCACTTGTGGCATTTCTTCATTTTTTAGAGTTTCTTCCTTGTTCCTATCATCCCAAAGAAAACATATGCATACATTCCTCGGTATCATTGGGAGTGGTTAGGAAATCTTTCAATGATTCTTATTTATAAAGTGAAAGAAAAA